>VXBQ01011819.1:3427-24429 GCA_013400175.1 Phainopepla nitens | reverse complement strand
GCGGGTGTCGCTGCCCGGCTCCATCCCGCGCTAGTCCGCCCGGCACTCGTGCAGCTCCTCGGCCCCGCCGATGCGGAGCCCCTGCAGCAGCGGGAAGGTGGCGGGGGGCTCCTCGAGGAACCCCCAGTCCCCCGCGCCGCCGCCGTCCCCGCGGCCTCGCAGGTTCTCGTAGAAGCGGGGACCGGGCTCGGGGAGCAGCCGCTGCCCCCGGTACCCCGCGCCCCCCACCCGCGCGTACTGCACGGGCTCCCCGGGACCCTCCTGCCGCACGTAGGGCCGGGGCAGCGCCGGGGCGGCGGCGGGCAGGGCGGGGTGCTCCTTCCCCGGCTGCTTCCCCGCTTCCCCTTCCAGCACAGTGACCGTGGAGATGGCGGCCGGGCCGGGCTCCCTCGCGGCGAGGACTTGCAGCGGCTCCTGGGGACCAGCGGGAGGTCACAGCCGGTGCCACCTGTCCCCGCTGTCCCTCACGGGGACAGCCATGTGCTGGCTGGGGACTGGGGGCCGGGGAGCAGCCGCCCGGGCTCACCTGCGGCACCGCGGCCGGCACCCACTTGCCCAGGCTGCTGTTGGCGGGGTCGGGGACGCTGGGCCACAGCTGCTCCTTCATCCTGGGGACCACGGGGATGAGAGGACTCAGCGAGGCGGGCTGGAACGGGTGGCCTCAGTGCGGGACTGGCTCCCGGCGGGATGTCAGCACCCTGCACGGCCACCCTGTGCCACCGACAGCCCAGCCCGGGGCGGGGCCCCGGTACTCACCGCTCGTTCTTCTGGAAGCAGATGAGCAGCACCACGAGCGCGACAAAGACCAGCCCAAGGGTCAGGAAGAGGAACTGGATCTCGGTGTCATCTGGGAAGCGGGACAGGGTCACAGGGAACGGCAGTGGGCACCGCCAGCTGTGCTGTGCCATGAGGCAGGGGCAGGAGCAGGAGCTGCAGGGGCTGCAGGAGCAGGGGCTGCAGGTCCCCTCCCACGTCCCCCCACCCCAGGGGGCTGCAGCCCTCACCCAGCACTGTGGTCACCAGGGTCAGGCTGGTGCCGTTGGTGCCACCGGCGGCCGTGGATGCCATGATGTGCACCTTGTACAGGGTCGATGGCTTCAGCCCCCGCATGACAAAGGAGCTGAGGGAAGGATTCACGGTGGCGCCTGGGGACACATGAGGCTGTTGGTGTGGCAGAATCCCCCCACCTGCACAGCCCCTCGGGTCTCTGCTGGCTGGGAGCCCTCTGAGGGACCCAAAAACTCTCTGATCCTCTCTGAGAAGGACACAGGGTCTCCTGATATCTCCGCCCAGCACATCGAGGTGGGACAGAGGGCAAGGTCAGTGGTGCTGCGGGCAGGACTCACTGGCCATGTTGGTGATGCTGTTGGCCCAGAAGATGGTGTAGCTGGTGATGAAGCCATTCTGCATCTCCACTGGCAGCGGCTCCCAGCACAGCTCAGCCTGTGACTTGCTGATCCTCTTCAGGTGAAGCTTCGGGGCATGGGATGGTGCTAGAAAGAGCAGCACAAGGAGGGAGCAAGCACTGAGCAGAGCCACTGCCTCGGGTGGGAACTGATAGGGGGTCCCCACTCCCAAGGTGTGGGTGTCAGGACCCGCCCGTGCTGTAGGGGAGCCGTGAGCACATTCAGAGATTAGACAAACCAGCCCCTCAAACTGAGCTCTTTGGTACAGCCTCTGGGTAAGGGGTACATGGGGAAGAGCTCATTCCTCCTTTTGGAAGGGCAAAGTCTCGGTGGTGGGGCACCCTTCTCACGTACCCTTCTGCTGGGAGTAGGCTGTGGTGTGGACGGGCACCCCGACGGTGCCCTCGTAGAGGGGGTACAGTGAGATGTTGTACCGCTGGAAAGGCTCAATGCCATCTGCAATGAGAGCAGAGGGGGCCGGGAGCTGGGGGCACTGGCTGCTGAGACCCCCCAGCTGTGCTGCCCCTGCCCCACGGCACCGGCCCACCTACCCTGGGGTGGATCCAGAGGAAGGAGCGAGGGTGGGGAGTGGCCTGGGGGCAGGGCTTGGTCCTGGTTTGGTCAGGACGGGTGCCAGCCCCCTGGGCCGCCTGGCAGCCCCCACTTACCCTGGATGAGGGCTGTGGTGGCCGCCCCGTCACGCTCCATCTGCCAGCACGCACTGCAGTGCCCAGGCTCTGCTGTCACCCGCTGCCACTCCAGCACGTAGGCGGTCACTGGGGCCAGCGGTGCCTCCCAGTGCACCCAGAGGCTGCGCTCGCCCCCGGGCACGGCCCGGAGCCCGGCCAGGGGCTGACCTGCACGGGACAAGCAGCTGGGACGGTGGGAGAGGAGAGCAGCTCTCCCACATCCCCGCTGTGCGCCCGGGTTTGGAGTCTGCCGTCTCCTTGCCCTGGCTGTGCGCCCCATGGCAGCCTGCCCGGGGGGAGCAGAGCCCCAGGGGACGCGCGGAGGTTCCGGGCACTGCCCTCACCTTTCCTCTCCAGGAGGACGACCTCGGTCGGTGCCGACTCGCCGGCGGCGTTGTAGGCGGAGAGATAGACCCTCCTGGTCCCCGCCAGCAGCGAGAAGTTGCACTGGGTGTGGGTGGTGTTGCAGATGGTGGAGGGGTCCCTGCCCCTCCTCCGGGGGCTCAGGGTGACGCGGTAGCCCAGCACTCGCCCGTTGGCCTCCCGCTGCCGTGGGGCCTGGGTGCGGGCAGGCCGTGTGGGTGCCAGTCCCTGCGGGGATCTCAGGCCCCAGGACAATGCCCCGGCAGCTCCCGCGCCCCCCGCCCGCCCCTGCTCACCTTCCAGCGCAGCTGCACTTCCAGCCGCCCCCCTGTGCCGGCCGGCTGAGCCCCCCACCACGCGTCCAGCTTCCCTGTGGGAGCTGCAACGGGAGGGGATGGGAGAAGCTGAGGGGGTCCCATGTGGCTGTGTCCCCAGCGCTGTGCTCTGTGTCCCCAGCACTGTGCCGTGTGTCCCCAGCACTGTCCCATGTGCCCCTAGCGGTGTGCCACGTGCCCCTAGTCCTGTGCTGTGTGTCCCCAGTGCTATGCTCTGTGTTCCCAGTGCTGTGCCATGTGCCCCTAGTGCTGTGCTCTGTGTCCCCAGCACTGTGCCGTGTGTCCCCAGCACTGTCCCATGTGCCCCTAGCGGTGTGCCACGTGCCCCTAGTCCTGTGCTGTGTGTCCCCAGTGCTATGCTCTGTGTTCCCAGTGCTGTGCCATGTGCCCCTAGTGCTGTGCTCTGTGTCCCCAGCACTGTGCCGTGTGTCCCCAGCACTGTCCCATGTGCCCCTAGCGGTGTGCCACGTGCCCCTAGTCCTGTGCTGTGTGTCCCCAGTGCTATGCTCTGTGTTCCCCGTGCTGTGCCACGTGCCCCTAGCTTTGTGCCACGTGCCCCCAGTGCTGTGTCTTGTGTCCCCAGCGCTGTACCACGTGCCCCTAGTGCTGTGCCACAGCCCCTAGCTGTGTGTCCCCAGCGCTGTGCCACATGTCCCCAGCGCTGTGCCACCTGCTGGGGCAGAGGGGACCCCCTGGATGACTCACACTCACCTTTCTCGTGGGTGGTGTAGCTCCTGTCCTGGCTCCACTCGCTCCAGGAGGCCAGTGGCGATGCTGAGCTCCGCCGGCAGCGCATCTGGAAGCGGTACTGCGTGCCGAAGAGGAAGCCGCAGCGCTGCGCCGTGCCGGCCCGGCCGATGATGCCGGTGACCTGGTGGCAGCCAGAAAGAGCGCTGTGCTGGCTTCTGCCTCGGGCAAGGGCTGGCCCTGATGTGGGCGTGGGGGGACACCTTGCTGTCCCACTCACATGGGGACCCTGCTCCCACTGCCTGGAGCAGAGGGAGGGTCCTGGCTCCTGCCCCATCCCAGCACTCACCAGCGCCCAGGCAGGGTCCTCGGGTGCCCTGTAGCGCATCTCACACTGCAGCTCCATGTGCTCTGTGCCCCACGCCACATCCCAGGCCAGGGCAATGCAGTCGGTCTGGAAGGGGATGGATTGGATACTTTGCAGGGTTGGGGGGTCCAGCTTAGCTGTAGGAAGAGCAGGGGTGAGTAGGAGAGCTGTATGATGGGCAGTACCCAGAGCCATGGCCTCACACGTGCCTGTTATTAATGCCAGGAGCTGCAGCCAGGGTTCTGCAGCAACAACAAACGGGGGGAAACCACCCCAAAACATTTTGGAGAATGGCTGGTGGCAAGGAACAGGAACCAGTGTGTGCCTCTGCTTTGGATGGAATAACGCTCATGAGCACAACACTGGCACAGCTCTGCATTAATGCCTATGCAGAGAAAACAGATTCCATGGGGCTGGTGTCTGGAACACCCCACATTTGGGTCTGCTCGGGGCTGAGGGTGTTGCATGGCCGTGGGAGGGCTCAGCCGGTTCCTGGGCAGCCCTTCCCCAGCCCCAGACCAGGGAGGATAAGTCTCTCCATGAGGGAAGACTCCTTTTATAAATAGTTTATAGGCGCTGGATCCATTATTAATAGACCTGCTGAATAAATGGGTAATCAATTGCTGCAGGAGCTGTGGAGTGCAGCAGGTCAACTGGCAGCTCATAACCAACCGCACGCGCCGCTCGCTCCGTGATGCGGCGCTGGCACCGATTCACCCGGCGGGACATTCATCATGGAACCTGCCCGCGAAACGTGACCTCAAGGCCCGGCGTGCTTTAATGTCACTTTAATGCCCCTGTCAGCGCTGACGAGCTTCCCCAGCCCCTGACCTCCGCGCCGCCACTCACCCACGTCCATGGGGTCGATGCAGAGGCGCTCTGACTCGGCCGTGCCCAGGGCGTTGGTGGCAGACACCCAGATCTCCATTTGCCGGTACAGCTGGAGCAGCCGCCGTGGCACCGTGCAGTGGCTGTGCCCTCCCCGCGGGGTGCAGCCCGTCACTGCCGGGGCTCTGCTCCTGCGGCACACGCAGCACGGGGCTCGGGGTCCCTCCGGCACAGAACGAGGTTTGCCGTGGGGTTTGCCAGGCGACCGCGGCCCCGGGACTTACCCGGAGCACTTCAGCGCGACGTTGGTGGGGAGGTGGCTGTCGGTTCCCTGCTCCCATTGGCATGTCAGCCCGTAGTCACTGAGGTTCAGGACGCAGCTGAGGTTGAGGGGCTTCGCAGGAGGGTCTGGGGGAGAATAACCAGGAAAGAGCCTGAGCAGGTTCCTGTCCCTGCTGGGGAGGAGGGTGACCCGCAGTGGCAGCAGACTTACAGCCCGCCCTGATCTCGGCCATGCCGACGCGCTGCTTGGTCCCGTTCCACTCCACACAGCACCACAGCCTGGCGTGCGTGTGGTTGAAGCGGGGCAGGGTGAGGTTGGACACCTCTGTGCCCCCTGGACCCTGGCGCTGGCTCCCAGCCACGAGCTTGTTGTCCAGCATCCAGCTGATGCGGACCTTCCCCTGCTCCAAGCCACGGCAGAGCTCTCTCTGGACGGTGCAGGACGCCATGACAGCCGAGCCCAGGGGCACAATGGGGGAGCCCACAGTCACCGAGGCGCAGCCCAGTGTCCCTGCGGGCAGGAAAAACGTGTCACATCCTGGGCACAGCTGTGACAAAACCATCTCAGCTCCTCAGCGCCCAGGCAGGACACAGGGACAAGCCTCTTCCCTTAGATGGGCCCCCCATCTCTGCAGAGGAAGAGCCGAGCGTTGGGCAAGCCAGTGGCACGTGCCAGGCCCCATCCTGCCCACGCCTGCTGTGATGCCACTGTTCCTGCCTGCCCCGTGGCCCTGGATGGGCGCAGGGAGCTGGGGATGGCGTGGCTGTGGGACGGGACAGGATGGACAGCACTCACCGCCCAGGTGCAGGAGCAGGAGCAGGGAGAGCTGCAGCAGGAAGGTCCCAGCACCGCGCCTGGCCATGGTGTCCTCCGTGGCTTTGGCATCACCTGGAACGGAGAAAGCGGCTTGTCCTGGGGCTCGGCAAGGGCTGGGGACGAGGTGGGCTGAAGGAGCCGGGCTCCATTGTCACCGGCGCTTCCTGGAGCAGAATGTCCTTTCGCTGTCAGCGTCAGCCCTTCCCGCAGCCCTTCTGACACCTCCGCCCCCGGCTCGCCGCCCGCGCCGCCACCGCCGCCGGCGGGGGAAGCGCAGGGGAGAGACCCTGGAACGCGGGTCCCTCCACACCGCTGGCACGGGCCCCGCACCCCATCCCGGGCACAGCACCCTGGGCCCGGCCGCAGACACGGGCTGATTTTATCTCCACTATCTCCCGCCGCTGCCGGGCAGAGATTTGCGGTTTGAGGGCGGGTGAGGGCGGCGGAGGGCGATAAGCTGGGAGAGGGAAGCGAATGACCGACAGCAGCAGAGCGGGACTGGTTGGGGCTGCGGGGTCCTGCCCACGCCCCTCCCGGCTGCCCCCGTCAGCTGCACCCCCTGCCTGCTGCTGGGAATGGCCCTGGGAGCGGTGGCTGCCCCTGCCCCTGCCCCTGCCCGGCCAGCTCTGCCCGGATCCTCTGCCCCCGAGGGGCCCCAGGAGGGGCTGCTTACGCTCTGCCCAGCTCTGAGTGCCCACAGCTCCTCACCCTCAAGCCACCATCCAGAGAGAGACACAGCACTTGAGTCTGGGAAGTGGGACAGCAGCCACCCCGCAAGCTCAGCACGTGTGGCTATCCCAGGCTGGGGACTTGGTTGAGCAGCCACAGAGCAGATGCTGCTCAGTGGGACCTGAGCACCACTCACCCACTCCTAGCTCACCTCCACCCCTAGCTCACCTCCTCCCCTAGCTCACCTCCTCCCCTAGCTCACCTCCTCCCCTAGCTCACCTCTTCCCCTAGATCACCTCCATCCCTAGCTCACCTCCTCCCCTAGATCACCTCCATCCCTAGCTCGCCTCCACCCCTACCTCGCCTCCATCTCTGCCTCTCCTCTGTGTCCAGCTGCCGCTCACCGCCTGCTCCAGCTGCCGGCGGCTGGCCGTGCTCAGTTTATTTGCTAACATGCTGCTTTCTCTGTTAGTTCCTCAAAACCAGGGCCGTTAGTTGCTGTGACGCTCTGAAGAAGGTGATTGCAAAACACTTCCCTGAAGTCGGCGACCCCCTCCCGCCGCAGGCAGGAAAGCCCAGGGGGCCTGGACGCCCGGAGCAGTGCCTGGCCTCCACCCTGCCCACTCCAGGCCAGACTTGGCACAGCCGGGATGTGGCTCCGACAGTTCCTCACTGCAACTGCCCTGGGGCCACCGGGCTGGCCTGGGGGACACGGCAGAGGGACGGGAGCTGGGGAAAGTGGCAGGAGGCCATGGCCAGGAAATGAGCAACTCAAGGGGCAGGAGGCAAACCCAGCTGTGGCTGCCAGCACAGTGTGGTGCCACCTGGGAGCAGCTCACATCCCCAGGCCTGTGTCCGTGTCTGTGTCCACGTAGTCCAGCTTGCCCTGTAGTGAGTGGCCCACAAGATGCCCGAGGGCAGCCCATGACGTGATGTTCCCACCAGTATCTCCCAGTACTGACCATTAACCCGTGTTATTTCAACAGCTCCTCGCCTGGGGTTGTGCTGAGCTGCTGTGCCCACTCGTGCCAGGCTGGAGCACAGCCCAGGCGGGGAATCCCGTGTCTGGTGGGATGGGGCTGGCATGAGGGGTAAACAGAGGGTTGCTCAACCCTCCACACACTCACAGCCTTTGCAACCACGGCAGCTGTTGTGCAAAGAGCTATTTACTCTGGGGTTGGGGCGGTGTTTCATCTCCACGGCACGCTGCAGCGCTCACATAGCCCCACACTGCCAAAATCTGGGGGGTCAGAGCGGCCCCCTGGCAGCAGGGTGTCCCAGTGTGCTGTCTCCTCCATGGGGAGATGTGGCTTTGCCTCCCATAGAGCCGGGCGCCGGCCGCAGGCGATGACCTGGGGCTCTCACCACGGACCTCACAAGCCCCACAGTCCAAGCAAAGGCACTTTCCCCCAAATCTGCCCTGCTTGTCACGGCTCAGGCTGCTGGCGGGCGCGGGTGGGGGCTCAGCACCCGGGGCTGGGGCACGGGGCCGATGCCCACTGCCTGCCCGGGCCGGGGGAGCTGCCCTCGCAACATTTCCCCGGGGTGTAGCAACCCCCAGTCCTTCGGGACGGAAGCCGGCGCCGTGCGGGCTGTTTACCAGCCGAGCAGGAATATCCCTGGGTAGCCATGGCGACGTGGGCATCTCCGTGGGAACGGAGGGCGTAGCGCTGCAAACACCCAGCTGGACACCGAGCAGCGCCCGCCGCCGCCGGGCTGTGTCCGGGCTGGGGAGGGCACCTCGCAGCCCACACCCTGTCCTCGGGCTCACCTCGGCCGTGCTCCGCTCAGAAAGGGCTCGTCCCAGGGTGCCAATGTGCCGGGACAGCCGCCTGAGAGCGGGAATGGAGCGGATTTGCCTCCTGACAGCGCTCTCGGTTCCCTTTTGGCTCTGAGTCACGCTCACAAGCTCCCGGCTCCCGTCGCTGGGATGGGACGGGAATGCGAGGCAGGGTGCAGGGTGCCCTCCCTGCAGAGATCCTGAGCCGTGGGTCCCGGCCGTCCAGGCAGAGGGGCTGGGGCAGGAGAGAGCTGCTGGGGTGCAAGAGCCAGCTGTGTGACAGAGGGCGTCACGGTGCAGAGACACCGTGGTGACACAGGTCATGCTGCAGGACAGCGAGGGGAGCACAGTTTGGAGGGAGGGTGGGTGCTCACGAAGCAATTTTGGGGGTGAATGGTGGGGCAGTGGCTCCCAGTTTGTGACATAAGAGCCTCCCAAGCCTGAGGCCATCAGGCGAGGGGGAAGGTGGAAAGGGGAAGCAGCTGTGGGGTTTTTCCTGGTTGCAGTGCATAGGATGGGGATTGATGTCATTGGGCAGCAGCCTGTGGGCATGGCCAGTCCCTGCGGGCAGCTCTGGTTGCAGTCCACAGGCAGCAGCCCCACTTTCTGCGCCCGAGAGCTCTCAGCTCTCTCTCTGTTCCCAGCGCCTCAGATTCCATCCCTGCTGGGTGGATCATTGCTCTTAAACAGAATAAAGTACATTCCTGGTGTGTATCAGCTCCACAGGCAGCAAAACCTGGCTCCCCGAAAGGGATTTTCCCTTTCTTCTTTTCATTCCCTAAAAAATAGAATATTGCCAGTCATGTAAGATTCAAGATCTAAGTGCAAAAGCTTTTGCAGTCTCTAATGGGTGAGGAGAGCTGTTTAATTGGTGCCCAATGCAATTAATTCAGACTACCCCCTTGCTCAGCCATCAGCAATGCAGAGGGAGCAGAGAGTTCCCATCAGGTCACTCTCTGGGGGGGCAGAGGGGGTCAGGAGAGGACCCTTGGCTCCAGATGGCATCACCAGGGGACAGGGGGACATTGTCAGCCTGCCAGCATGGAGCCACTCCTGGGACAGAAGCCCATCCAGGACCCTCTTGTGTCTGCAGGATCTGGTCACCCAAACACAAGAGATGTCCCCAGTGCTTGTCCCTGCTGTGCCACTGCCAGCTCCTCCCCAGCGAGGCAGCTGCAAATTGGAGAGGATTGATGGCAGGGGTCCTAGAGGCTGACCTTGAACAGCTCCCGACACATTCCTGCAATTAATGAGGCAGGAGGATTAATTTCTGTGTGGCAGATCCGGGGAGGCTCTGGTGGGCATGGGGAGGGGAGGAGGGGTGGGATGTGCTGCCATTATTCATCTCTACTCTGCGAGATGCCAAAGTGGAGCCAAGGGGCTGCAGCTCCAGCTTGGCACAATGGTTTGACAGGGTGGATGGACAAGAGGGAGAGATCCTCCATGGGACCACCTAAAATTTCTCTGTGCCTAAATTCCTGCCTCTGTTGCACAGGTGTCTGTGGCAGAGGAACCTCCCCACGTCCTTTGGCCGAGCCCTGCACCAGCCTCTCACCCCTCATACTCCTGGAAATTCCTATTCCTTTCTACTGAGCTCACACTTGTGAAGCATCTTCTCCTTCTGCCATTGCTGAAAAGAAATTTCCCTTTGAGGCTGCCTCCCATCAAACCATCTGGGCAGGGGCTTTCCAGCCCCCCAGCACACCCCTTCACCTCGCTGTGCCTGTGGTGCCAGGTCTGAATCTGAGCCCAGCTGTCGGGGCTGCGTGGCCACTCCTGACACTTCCCGGCAATCAGGCTGCAAGCAAAGCACTATTATTTTTCTGCTCTAATAAACACCTCTGACAATAATAGAAAAAACTCAGCTTTTATCAGGAGAAAAGGATACCTGGGGATTATTTACTCAGAGTCAATAGTTGCAGGTAGGGGCTGCCAGCCCGGGCAGGCACTGACAGCTGCTCGTGGCTGGAGTGGCTGGAGCATTGCATGGAAAAGGGCAAAGCTCTCCCAACTGCTCTCCCCTTGCTCCTGCTGTATGAACCCCCCATCTCAGCTGTGAGACCCCCTTCATTCCCCACCCATATCACTCTGGGACGTGCTGCCAGTGCCAGGCCCCTGGAAGGCACAGGGGGGCTCCGGGTGCTCGAGCTGTGGGGTGGGAATGTGATGTGGAGCCGGCACTTCTCCTCTTCCAAGGGCTCAGATCTGTGAGAGCAAAAAATCCACGGTCAATTGAGCTAATCACAAAGGTAATGAAATATCTTTGTGAGGTTATAAACATCCCTGCTTGAACCCAGTGGCACAGGGAAATAGGAATCAAACCAAGCAGCCTCCAAAAGTGCTTTATTCCCCATTATTTTCATTAGTTGCCTTGTAATTTGATTTGTCCCTCTCCTGCTGCTGGCTTTTTCCACGGCCAAGAGGAGTGACAAATGGAACACCCACAAATGAGCCTGACAGCATCCAGGGGGCTCAGGAGTGACACAGCTGCCCTGGCTCCTGGGAGACAGCCGTGTCTGTGCCCTGCGAGATGGGACAGGAGGTTGGGGTGCCTGCACCTCCCTGATGGCTCTGACACTGCCCAGATCTCCTGACCAAGACTCCCTGAAGCTCAGGCTTGTGGCTCCCAGTGCCCTTCCTGGGGGGCACAGGGCGAGGGCCCCAGGGCTGGCACTGTGTCAGCACCACCTGTCTCCAGGTGATCCCGTGCCCCCTGCTCCGCACTGACATCCTGTCCCCATTATCTGCAATTTCCTTGAAAGCTGTCAGGCATCGAAGGGGGCCCCTTTGCAAATGAAGAGAGGAGGAAACAACCAGCTCTGCATTTATCCCGCTAGAAATTAATCCCCCGTTCTTATTTAAAGGTATCAGTGAATGAGGCCAAGTTGTTAAGTGACAAAAGAAAAATGATCCTTGCCTTCCAGGGTTATTAAAATCATGTTCTACAATTTTAGCAGCCACAAGGAAGCCCAGATAATGACAGATGATGATAATCCATCTCCAGCACAGCCTGGTCTATAATGATACTGCCCATATCTCTTGTATTACCACCAATTACTCAGTGTATAATGAAAATGTACATCCATTCTGGGGAGCTGCATTTGCTGCCTCTGAATCCAATTTCTCCCTCTCCTTCCCCCAGTACTCTCCTGCTACAGCTGGAGCCCCCACCATGCCTGGCTCTGGGATCTGGCTTGAGGGATCCACCTTGTCCGTGGCAGGGATTTGTGCCCGTGAGCGCTGTGAATGCCCCTCACCTCGGCCTCGAGCTCCTGTGCTTGCTCTAGGCCTGTCTGGGGACGCGGGCAGGACAGGAGAGGCTTTGAAATGCAAATTACTCGAGGAACTTGAGGAGATACAAAGCAAAGCGAATGCTCTCTGCTGGCTGAGGTGGCAGCTCACGGCCAACCCCGCCCCCGCAGTGTGCTCCCGACAGCCGCCCCTGCTGCCAAAATCCGGGTGAAAGTGCCTGTCCAAATGCTGAGGTGGCATAATCCTGCTCAGCACAGCACCATCCCGCTGGACACAGCATCATCCTGCTCAGGACAGCATCATCCCACTGGGCAGAGCATCATCCTGCTTAGGACAGCATCGTCCCACCAGGCAGAACAGAATCTTGCTGGGCACAGCAACACCCCGCTGGGCACAGCACCATCCTGCTTAGGACAGCACCATCCCGCTGGGCACAGCATCATCCCGCTGGGCATATTCTGCCCAGCTGGCAGCAGCTGCGTGTCCCAGCCTGGAGCAGGGCTTCCATGACAACCCCACTGTCACCTCCTGGTGTCTGGAGGTGACAGGGTCACACACCTCCCCTGCCACGGATGTTTCTCCAGAAAAATGCACCCCCGAGCTTTCCCACCACCCTCCCCGGGGGTGGCTGTGCTCCCTGCACCGGGACCAGCTGCATTTCACAGCAGCACTTAATCCTGTTAAATCAGAGTGGGAATCACTCAGACCCAGGTGGGCATTCGATTGCAACTGGATCTGCTCCTGCTGCAGCACCTGGAAGCAGCACCAGGCTGTGTGAGATTAATGTCGATATATATTTCATCTCGATTCTATTGTCTTTCACTTTATCCAGGTCAAAAAGCAGGAGACAACAACTTTTAAGATGAAAACATAATCTTTTGGAAAATTGAAAATACAGATCATTGCTGGGGAAGCAGTCTGTGCGTGTGCTGCCTCCAGAGCTGCTCCAGAGACCCTCAGCCTGCGTGGGGGGCACCTGCACGGGGGTCCCTGGAGCAGAGGAACATCTTGTGCTCATGGAGAGGAGCTGGCAGTGGGAAAGCTCCCAGGAAATATCGTATGTGTGTGTGCACACCATCTGTGCACTGGGGTGGCCCTGCCTGCCCTTCCCCCTGGTGAGCTCCCACATAATTCTTTATGAGCTCACCACAATGGGGTCAGCCCCTGAAAATGTTTTTCCTTGGAGCAGAGCTCCACAGCCAGTTGCCTCATTAACACGGCTCTCCAGGTAGCAGAACTTGCCTCGTTATTTCTTAAATTAAACGCCCTTATTTTTCATAACTTTGTGTAATAAATCTGAGTGTGTTTAATACATAATTAAGGGCTCCTCCTGCTCTGAGCTGCTCTGAGCAGAATGCCCAGTACAACCTTACCTGAGTTATTAAAGAACAGAGGTGCGTCTATTAATTATTTCATAAATATTAACAAGCCTCAATGGCTGGAATCTGGAATAACATGTTCCCAGGGAGTTCACTTTTAAAGAGGTTGTTAATGACACTGACCGCTGGGCTCTGGGAGCCCACAGGGCCCCACACTGTGGCAATGGCAGCAGGAGTAGTGCCAGTGCCAGCTGCTGTGCTTGGATCCCTTGGCAAGTCAGCCCTGAGCTGAGGATGGAGCTGGGGTCACCAGAAGTATGGTATTAAATTGAAGGACAATAGGTTTAGACCAGATATGGGGAAAAAATTCTTTCCTGGCAGGGTGCACAGGCTCTGGCACAGGCTGCCCACAGAAGCTGTGGCTGCCCAGCTGCTCAAGGCCAGGCTGGATGGGGCTTAGAGCAACCTGGGACAGTGGAAGGTGTCCCTGCCCATGGCAGGGGGTGGAATGAGATTGGCTTTAAGGCCCCTTCCAACCCAAACCAGCCTGCAGGCCTGCAGGCAATGCTTCAGGTGGGCTCCCATGTGAACCAAGCAAGTCCAGGCTCCCTCACCCACCAGATTGGCACCTTTTAGAGAGCTCAGCTCAGGGCAGCCCCTGCACAGCTCCTTAAACCACCCTGAGCCTGTTCTCACTCGTTACCACCCCTCTGCAGCAGCAGCAGCAGGGTTCTGGAACAGTTATCCCAGGTAGCAGCGTGCAATGCCAGTGGTGTCCCTGCGGCTCCCCAGGCCCTGCTCACCCTGTGCTTTCCTTCCTGGAGATATGGAGATCCTGCTCTGGGGTCCAGGACAAGTTATGGGGGCAAACTGGGCAGCCAGGGACTGAGGCTGCACTCACAGAGGTGGGAGCTGGGAGGAGGACCCACAACTGCCCGTTTGGGAAGGATTTAGGAAGCACATCCCCAGCCCAGGCTGCCAACGGGGCTGATGTGCAGCGGGGATGTCTTGGAAGCCTGGGATGACACTGATTCATCGGGGCAATTAAAGCTCTTTCCGGCCTTTCCTCAGTGGCATTTTGGCATTTGATTCTTCGTGAGTTACAGCACCTTTCTCGTGTGGAGACATTTATAGCCATGAATTTTGCAGAGCCCAGTAGGGCATAATTACCTTCTGAGGAGAGGCAGGAGATCTGGGCAGCAGCTCCAGGCACGGGCATTCCAGCCAGGAGCCCCTGTGAATTCCCGTGGGCTGGGGCTTCTGAAAGCAGGAAACACCGAGCCAAACTTGGCATGTTTGGCATGTTTTCATTCCACCCTGAGAATTCTCTCTTTTGCTGAGGGAAGATCCCACGGACCAAGCAGGAATTCCCTGTGGAGCATCACTCCAGCGCGCAGGTCTGGCAACATCCCTGCCCCTCTTCAGGCCTGGGGCTAGAGAGGGGGATGCCTGGAGGGAAACCACCCCCGGTTCTGCTCCTGCATCCCGCGGCTGAGGCTGCCCCGTCTCCTCCGGGCCGTCAGGCAGCAGCAGCAGCAGCAGCCCCGGCTCGGGCACACCCCGACATGAATATTGATGGCCGGCTGGATGCGGGGAACGCGCTAATTTAATCAGGGTGACAGGAGCGGGGCTCCCCGGAGGCGCCGCGCTGCCGCTTGCTGACATTAATGTTACTTTGTGTCACAAGGCATTTTTTTTAATGTATCTTGCCAGTAAAATAATCAGCCTTCTCCCGGGTACGGAGGCACTTGTTTCTCATCCATTATGATACAGACGTCGCTCCTCAGCTGTCATTAGCGCACGAGAGGAGAGTCGGGGCAACACGTCTGGTATTTTTAGAAGTATGATATGGATGAGAAACATATTCTTGCCTTTCAAAGGCAATAAACAACCTCTGTCGTGCAACTTCCCTCGGGGCACAGAGAGGTGGCGGGCGCTGCAGAGCCCACCCGGACCCACGGCCTGTCCCCGGGGAGCCCAGGCTGATCCCGGGCCTCAGCGCTGGGGGAGGAGTGGGATTTGGGGGATTTGGGGAGGTCTGGGGGGCCCTTGGGGACCCCTGTTTCAATCCCTGGGAGCTGGGTGACCCGCGGGAGGGGACGGGCGAGGACAGGCAGGAGCAGAGCAGCCCCAGCCCCAGGGGCATCTCAGGTACTCACCTGGCAGGACAGGGCTGACATGAGGGCTGGGGGGCCAGTCCAAAGCACCCCCAGACACAGCAGGGTTTGCAGCCAGCTGCCTGTGCTCTGCTGACCAGAGATCTCAGGCAGTTTATCAATTTATGTAGTGAGCTTTCAGTTCACCTTCATAGCCCCTGACTCCTTGGCGAGCTGCCCTGCTTGTTCTGCTCATGCATCTTTAATCTTGAGTGAAAAACGAGGTTTTTTCCCCTTTTCTTTTCACTGTTTGGCTTCAGAGACTGGGATAACAATATCAAATCTCCTCCTGGAGCAGACCCAGAGGGGCATTCCCTCAAAAGCACCACACTGCCTGCTGGGACCGAGGGGGGCACAGAATGACCAAAGTCAGGGGAGCAGGAGCCAGGCAGCTCCTGTGGAGTGGGGATGAGCCCCCCCATCACGGCCATTTAGGCATGCAGCCCTAAGAGGAGCCAGACAGGCACTTGAAGAGCATTAAACCCGCTGATGGGTCAAAATGCAACTTCAGCTCCTGTCCCAGCAGGGTCCAGCTGAGGCCCTGGGATCAGCAGGGAGAGCAGCAGTGCCTGGTGGGAGCACAGGGATGTGCTGGCTTGTTTTGAGTTTATTCTATTATGGTGGGGTTTTTTTCCAAGTGGAAAAAATCGCTATGGCAACTTCTGCAACCGCAGCGCTCCTGGGAGACTGACTGCGAGTGAGACTTGCCACTCATCATCTGACAATGTTAATCTGCCGGATTTACATAGTAATTAATGTCAAGAGGCAATCTACGACTTGAGCAATCAGAGTTTCTGTGCATTAAGTCAGACTCCGAAGACAGCAATACATAATTGTGTGTAAGAAAGGCACATTTAACCCATGGTGGGCTTTCCCCAGGGAACAGGAGGGTCGAGCCAGCTCTCCCGTGTCCTGACCCTGTCGTGGTGCTCCTAAGGCCTTTAGCCCTGACCCTGCTGAGCTCGGGGCTCTCTGGGCCACACTGGCTGCAGCTCCCAAATCCTGCCAAATTCTCCTTGCCCTTGAACTTCACCAGCTGTTCCCTGAGCAGACAGCTCCTGCTCAGGTCCAGCCTTTCCTGCCCAAGCCACGCTGCGTTTTCCCTGGATCCATCATTAATTCAGCACCTGCAGGATCCATCTGTAACCCTGCTGCCTTCAGACCCCGCTGCAATCGCCCAGCAGCACCAGAGTCACCCCCAGCTTTGAGCTGAGGAGTTGCCCCAGCCCCAAGGCAGCCACCCTGGATCCCCCTTCCCATCCACACTTCCAGGCTCTCTGGGAAAGCCACAGTGGGAGCCAGGCAGTTCAGGGAAAGGGTGGTGGAATTCCTGGAACTTGGCCCTGGAAGAGAGAATGAGGGGATTGAGGGAGGACAGGGTAGCTTTTCTGCCACACAACCAAGTCTGTGCTGAGGGGTTGCTCGCATCCTCCTCTGCGTCCTGGGATAGGGCTCAGTCCCTGCCTCCCAAAACCATCCAAATCCCTGCCTCAAGCTGTTCCTGCAACCTCCTTGGTAAAGAATAAAGCTCTGCTGAATCCCAGCATCCTTTCTTCTTCCATCCATTCAGCTGGATCCAAAAACTTCAGAGGAGGAATAAAAAAAAAATCTAATTGATTTCTTCCGTATTAACAAGTCAATCATTAGGGTGGGTTTTTTTTAATGACTCATAAGCAAGCTTGACATGTCTGTTAATTAAATAGCCATCCCAGGTCTAATCTGCTGCAAGTTAATCATTTGGGGAATTAAAAGGTGTCAGTGCTGAATACCTCATTATTGTAAGTGCTCGCCTGCCCTTGCTGCTGGGAGGAGCTGGGGTGAGGATGGGACTGAGCCCTCGGCAGATTTGAGCCTCAAACCCCCCAAACCTGCTTTCCTGCCCCCCTCAGCTGCCCACCTGCCCCAGACCACTCACCCAGCATTTCCTCCTACCAAGCCCACCCAGCTCCCCAGCACTCAAGGTGACTAAGCAATGCTCCTATTATGGGCTGATGGAATGGGACAATTTCAGGGGTGAAAAAATGGTTTAATTTTGACAGCAGGGTTGGCGCCTCTGGTCAGGCTCTTTTTAGTATCATCAAAATTGATATTGATGAAGCCACCACAATTTAATTTATTGGCTCAGTGCACAAGCCCGTGACCAGCCACGTGCAGGAGCTGAGGGCTGAGCGATGGGATGGGATGGGAGTGGGTCCTTCCTGGCCTCAGGGGAGAACCTGTGGGGGAAAAAAAAAAAAACATGAAAAGCAATTTAAGAGAAATTCCTCCTTCTGTCTTGTTGTGGTTCAAGACCTTTACTGCAGGGTGTCAGCAGGCTGCACTGGGCATGCAGAGGGGCAGAGGATTTACAAGCCCATTAGAGGCTCCTGTATGAAATCTTAATTACAAATTCCTCAAAGTCACTTCTGCCTCCAGAAGATCCTGGCCCAGCCCTATTGCTCCTTTGCCTTCCCAGCTGCTCATCCAACAGTAAATACTGATTCCTTGTATTTCCTGCCTTTTTCACTGCTTCATAAAGGTAAACAACAAGAGGGCAAACAGGATAACTCTGGTGGTGAATGAAGGATGCAGCTTCATGTTGCTGTGTGAACTGTATTAATCACTGGGTGACGTGCTGGCTACTGGCCTGATGCAAGATAACGAGAGGTAATTAGTTACTAAAATTAGGAGGTGGGTAGGTTGCCAGTTGTTTACAGGTGCCATGGTGATGGGGGCAGCCAGGAGAATTGCATTTTCCAAGGAGTCAAAGCTTGTTTTGAAACATTTGGTTCAATTATGGACCAAAGGATGAGCTCTGACTGGCAGCAGAACATGAACCAAACGCCTGCAGGGTCTCTGCCCCAGCTGCAGTGGGAGTGCTGGAGCGTGGATAGGATGTGTACCCGTCAGGGAATATGGGAACGTGCCCTGAGCCCTCCCAGCCCCTCAGAGTGCTGGAGCTGCTGCTCAGTGCCTGGCTGGAGTGTTCCCAGGCACTGAAGTCAGGAAGGGGTGTGCAGGAGGGAAGATGTGGTGGCACAGTGAGGGCACCCCAGGCACCACGCACCCTCCTGCCCTCATCCAAGGGGCAGCCCTGCTCCACTGCCTCTCTGGAGAATTTTCCCACCTGCAGGAAACATTTTCTCCCCACATCCCCATGCCCAGCACACAACACTCACTGGCTCTGCAGCCTCCCCATGGCTGGGCAGGAGGAAGAGAAGGCAGCAAGAGCAGCTCAGCAGAAAGCTTAAACCTCTTAGTAGCAGGATTTAAATTTTTTTCCCTCCCACCCATTCACGTATTTCACTGGTGTGAGCTGCAGCACCCTGCACAGGTGAGAGAGATGAGTGAGTGATGGCTTGAAGTGAGCATCCTGCTGTGGGTGATTCCTGCCCAGGCTCCCAGTGAGCTGCTGCTTCTTGTCACAGCAACACCAACACGGCAGTTGCGCTGGCCAAGCGGTAGCCAAAGGGCCAGGAAAGCTGTGAACAGGGGCAGCTGGGCTCTCCTCCTCTCCAGCCACCTGAGATCCCTGGTGCCACCGGCAGAGCAAAGCCCAGCTGGTCATGACACGCAAGGTGGCCGTGGAGCCCCTGGCAGTGCCAGGCTTCGGCTGTGCCAGGAGCCACACGTGCCTGGCCACGTGCACGCTGGCACAGGCGTCACCACGGCCGGGAAACCTCCTCTCCCCTCCACACGAGCTGGAACAAGAGCCACGGGAAGCATTCGATATTTTCCCCTTGTAGATACAACTGATGTGGGCAGAAAATATCAGCTGCCACTTGGCGAGGGGTGCAGAGGCCAACTCCATTAAAGCTGCTGGAATTGGTACATTTGACACGACACTGGCTATAACTTAAAGCCAGAGTATGAATAATAGAGCTCTGCACTCAGACCTGCAAGAGAAATATATCTGATTGTTGGATCGCCTGCTGCTCAGAAACAATCCCAAATCAATTCCTGCGTGCCTGGAGCGGGGGCAGAGCAGCCTTCCCTCCCTCCTCCTCAGCTGCTACCCCCGAACAGAGGGCCACCAGGTCCCCTCACCGACATGTGATTGATCCCCGCGCCCTAAGCCAATTTGCACATCATTAAAAGTAATGTCCGTGCTGGGTGTGGGGAGCTGGAGGCAGAGCTGGGGCTGTGACAGGTGTGGGGCCGGGGGGAAGGGACAGGGAGAGGGAGAACAGGGATGCTGGAAGCAGCGTGACCAGGCGTGGGTCCCTGAGGGAGCCCTGGGGATGTATCCGAGGGACATCCCGCTGGGGACCAGGGGCCGGGGGCTGCGCCTGAGGGGTGATAGCTTGCAGCAGCGAGGGTTAGCTTGGGGATACGGCACGGCTTTAGATTTTGGAGCCTCCACGTGTTTGCAGCGTCCTGCAGAGGTGCTGAGCAAAGGAATCCTGCCCGCAGGTGCTGTCCCATCCATCCCCTCCCCACGGCTCTCGGCGAGGGCTGGAAAAGGGAGAGCTGCTCATTAACAGGGGCTTGGGCTTTGCACGGCCTGGGCCGGAGGAGCATCCTGCTGTGGGAGAGGAGTGCGAGCATCGTGAGAGGGAGATGCGGGAGCACGCCGGAATTCCCGTCGGGATTTCTCAGGCTCAGCCGTGGCACACGGCCACGGCGGATCCCTGGTTAATCCTCTCATTGCCGAGGTGCTCAAGGAGGGATTACAGCGCTGGGCTTGCGGTGAGTTCCTGCCAGCGTGGCAGCGGCCAGGGAGTCGCGTTCTCACGGCGAGGGACAGGGCGGTCCCCGGCTCCGGCTGCCGTGCGCAGCCCTCGGGCATTCTCGCTGCCGGGCTGGGTTCTACAGCAGGAGACAGGACTGATCCATGTTATAAAATGCCGTTGTCAGGCCAGCCAGGGAAGGTTTCGGGTGTGAGGGTGGAGTCAGAACGCACCGGGGATGGTGAAAGCATCGGGCGTTTATTCAGTGCAGTGAGAAGTTAAAGCCTGAGCCGTCCCCTCCCGTTGGGCTGGGCCCGGGGGGGTGGACAGCAGAGCACAGGGAGCACGGACACTTCCACCACCCCCGGGCTGCCTGCTGCTCGTGGCACTCCCGAGAGCAGAGAAATAGGCACAGGTTGATCTGAAATTAATACTGCTTGAAAAATGGGTTTCAAACCACCTGCAACCACCGGGTTTTTCAGGTTGGCAGCTGAATTGACAGAATCCGGGACATCTCTCTAATTCACCTTCCCTTTCCTTAGGGACTGGGAGCCTGCGAGGGTCACTGGGCTTGGGCTGCCCCTTCCCCAGCAGCCAGTGGGGCTGGAAACACTCTGTAACTGGAAATTTACAGTTTGTGTTCATTTAATGGTTTCTTTGCATTCTCTGCTTCTTTTCTCTCTCTCTTTTTTATTTTTTCGTTTACCTTTATTTACTTTATTTGAGTTTATCTGTTTATTTATTCAACCTTCTTTGCTGAAATCCCAGCTCCTGCCTGGTTTTGAGAGGGGATATGTCCCTGGGTCTGGCTGATGTGACGGGAATGGGGCAGCCTGTCCCCTGGAGCGGTCGCAGGCTGGAACTGGAAACAAAGGAGCCGAGCTCAGGATCTCCAGTGGAGCCGCGGTGCCACGGCAGCGGTGCCGGAGGGCTGGGCCAGCCCGGCGGTGACAGCCAAGCCTCGAACGTCCCCTCCGGGAGAAGAGACGGCCACACCTCTGCCGCTCGCTGCCCGGGGCTCTCGCTGCCTGGGACCGCCCAGGGGTCAGAGCAGGGACCGCTCTGCCCGTGTCCCCCGCCACACACAGCTCCTGCTCGGGCCATCACAGCTCGTGTCCTTCCCGAGGGAGACGGGCAGAGATGCTCCCGAGCCCTCCCCCGTCCCCCTGTCCGGGGGTGCCCATCGGTACCATCCTCACTCGCAGAGGGTCCAGCTCCACTGGTGGCCCTGGGCTGGTCCACGCTCTGCAAAGCCGAGAGGGGCCGTCGCAGCCCCTCGCAGCCCCTCGCAGCCCCTCGCAGCCCCTCTCAGCCCTTCGCAGCCCCTCTCAGCCCTTCGCAGCCCCTCTCAGCCCCTCGCAGCCCCTCGCAGCCCCTCGCAGCCCCTCGCAGCCCCTCGCACC
>VXBQ01011816.1:661416-693408 GCA_013400175.1 Phainopepla nitens | reverse complement strand
TGTCCGGCGGTGGGCAGTGTCCGGCGGTGGGCCGGGGGGCGGTGTCCGGCGGTGGGCAGTGTCCGGCGGTGGGCAGTGTCCGGCGGTGGGCAGTGTCCGGCGGTGGGCCGGGGGGCAGTGTCCGGCGGTGGGTGCCGCGCGTGGCCCCTCCCGCGGGCGCTGCTGAAGGGAGCCCGGCAGGCCCGCTTAGCTCCTGAGGCGGCTTGGACTGGCCTGGACACCGAGCCGGCTTTTGTGCGTACATATACATCCATACGTATTTTTATTTGTGTGTAAAAAACCTCGTAGAGCAATCAAGTTGTGTGCAGGCTTGGCCCAGACACGTTTGGTTGTAGTCTCTGTCCAGGTGTGTTGGATGGAGAGTGACAGATTATAAAATTTGCTTTTTTAGATTTGTGTATGATTTATAGTTACATCATTACCTGTGGAGAGGACAGCCTAATCGTGCTAATCCCAATGTTTTTGTTATTCTTTGAATAGAACTCAGTTCAGGTCTACCTCTGCTTAATTGGGACTCAAACACCACTGAAAACAGCAAACTTTGTAATTGGATATGTTGTGAAGTACTTCAGAAAATAAGAGTTAACTTTTTGTTTTAGATTTGCCAGAATACGATGGATAAGAACTTTCAAGAAGAGTTTACACAAATTATTAAATTTGAACCTCCTTTGTATAAACAACGCCACCAGTTCATTAAAGATTTAGTGGAGAAATACAAACCTAAGAAGGTTGGTATGTTTTGTCTCTTTAGGTAATAAACTTGAAAGTAAGTTGACACTTGGCATCTCAGGAAGACAAAAATGTGTAAATAACCTGTTGACCTAATTACCAAACAGTAGTAGTGGAGGAACTATTAAAACTGAATGGCCTTAGCAGATACCTTGTGGTATGTTGTTTTTTGGGAGTGCATAAAATTAATGTTACTTGATGTGAAGAGGAGAATATTTAAACAAGAGAAATACCTTAGACTGTTTTTGAAAGTAGGGGGCATTCTGTTTTTAATTCAATGCTGCAGAATTTGGTTGGAAGTTGCTTTCCTCATAGTTGAGTTTTGCTTTCCAGAGCTGTTAGTTCCATGTAGTGTATCAGGTTTATCTCATCTTTTGCATGGATAGTCTCAGATGAGGAGTGACACTGAGAGTGGGATTATGTGAGGCTAACTCATCTCTACGTCCTTAAGGTCTTGTGACCTTCCACCTGTGTTGTCACCTGTGTCCCCCCAGTATACCAGAACCTTTGTTTCACTACTCACTGTGAAAATTTAAATTACTTAAGTAACATTCTGTAGTGTTTACTCTCTTCTAATGTGTACTCCCCACTTCCTTCCCCAAAAAATGTTCTCGAGTCTGCAGTGTTTAACCCTTAAACAGATGTTAATATCTTAGGGGGCATGCAAGAAACTGATGCACCTGCATTACTTATGTAATCATACTTCTAGTAGCTAATAAAAATCTAATCCAGCCTACGATGCCATGGCATTGTAATCTGCTTTCAAATAGAACATATTCACCAGTGTTACATCTGTCTTTAAAGGTTTGAATTTTCTGATTTAGAATGTGGAAGGGATGGGAGGGTGAACTTGCTGTTTACACAGACGGTAGATAAACTGGATAGAAACAACTCAGGAGTCTCACATGGGGAACAGCAGTGTGCTTCAGCCTTGACTGAGCCTGAGAAAGAACAGTGGGGGTTGGTTTACATACTCAACTATCTCTTCTTACAGGAAAGAATATCTGTTATTTTTTATATTCATGGTCTGAATATCCCCAGAGTTCCCCACTTAAACATTAGAGTGAGCCTGTAAACTTGTTTTATGCAGATTCTTTGCTAATTACTTGGCTGCTGGTGAGCCTGTTCTCAGTGTTTTGGAGGGAGAACAGCCCAGTGAAAAGCCGTGGTGAATATGAAAATTGCTGCAGCTTTTATACTTAAAATCATACCTTACTGTTACTCATGTGGAAGCCTTTCTCCAGAGTCAGTGGGATGTCCTACATGTACTTGTTTTGTAATAACAAAAGGTTAATTCTTTCTAAAAAAAATTTTGGGGTCTTCATATACATTTTTTAAAATAATTTTGAAATCTGCATTTGTCCTGCTTACTTGCAGCTGTAAATTTTAGTTACGATTCTGAAATGCTTTATCATTTAAAAGTTATTTTGGTAAGTATGGAATTTTAATTTTATGCAAGTCTCTGAAATTACTTAGAAATATATATTATTAAAATATGTATTTATATATTTTTTAATATCTAATTTACAGGTGGCAGATTTAGGATGTGCTGATTGCAGCCTTCTCTGGATGCTGAAATTCTGCAGTTGCATTGAAGTGTTAGCTGGGCTAGATATCTGTGCAAATGTAATGAGAGAGAAAATGTAAGCTCTTTGATTGTTTTGAGGTTTGTGTTTGTCTTGACCTCGACAAGGTGTGGTGGGCTGGAGTCAGCTCACCAAAAGCTGCTCTATCACTCCCCTTACTTGGCTGAACAGAGAGAGAAAATACAACAAAATGTTCGTGAGTTAAAGGGCAGGGAGAGATCACTCATCAGTTACCATCGTGGGCAAACCAGACTTGACTTGGGGAAATGAATTGAATTTATTATCAAAATCAGAGTAGGATAATAAGAAATAAAGCTAATTTTAAAAACACCTTCTCCCTACCTCTCAGTCCTGCAGTTCTTCATGATCTGCTGCAGCCCAGGTTCCTTTGCACAGGATACAGTCCTGCAGGAGCAGGCTGCTCCAGCGTGGCTGCCTCACGGGGTCATAAGTGCTGCCAGCCAAGCTGCTCCAGAGTGGGCTCCTTTCTGCAGAGGCTCCGGCCAGGAGCCTGATCCAGCGTGAGCTTCCCCTCAGAGAAGCCTCTCCTATAGCCCCCTGGCCACCTTGCCACGCAAACCAAATGCAAGTGGCTTGGTGCAGCATTTCTTGTAGAGGCTTTCAGCGTTAGGGTAACTGCAGAAACAGCAGCTTGGCAAATGAAGAGCTCTGTCACTGTTAGTTACACTGGGTCTGTGCCTGGTGGCTCCTGGGCTGTAGGTGCTCATAACGTCACCTGGCACAGCCAGAGGTCTGGGTCGTGCCGAGGCCCTCAGAGTGTGCGCATCTGAGCAGTGCGCTGTTTGTCAAGGCGCTGAAGCACGGTGCTAGGAATACCTCTGTGTGCTTATACCTGACGTTATTGTCTCCAGAAAGATCAGTTTGGATCTTTTTGAAATGTACATGGAATTTTTAGTCGCCATGGTGGGGATTTGTTTATGTTTCACATTTTGAAATAAGAAGATCAGCTCAGCGTGTGGTGTCTGGTTTAGAACCTCTCTAAAATGAGAGGTTTATGTAATCTTTGAAGCATTGGTCCAGTGGATGAATGTAGGTTTCTTGAAAGCAGATTAATACAATTTCAGTGAATATGTAGGATCAGGGTAGGAACTCATGTTTTCTCTTGCTCTTCCTCAAGAATGAAGAGAAGTAACCTTTTATATTTAATATTTATTCTGTGTTTTGTCTAGCGCTGTATTTAAGAATGAAATTTGCACATGTACTTTGGTTTCTTGGTGTATTTTACTTGGAAAAAATAGATAATATGCTTGCCAATCCCTCCCCACCCAAAACCCTGCAAAGCTTGTCTAAACCAGACTTATTGTGTGTCTGGAATTGAACTATTATCAGAATTTACAAGTGGCTTTCCAAGAGACTTGAGAGTATAATGGAAATTTCTGTAAACATGAAAGACAGTTTCTGGATTAACTTCTGCTCTTTCTGCCCTATTGTAGGTAGTTAAAAAAAGTGTTTGAATTGCATATTCTTTTTTATATCGATGTGAAGTAGTTAGCCTTTTTGAGACTTATGGGGTATCTGTGCAGGGTGTAAGGTAGTTCATTTACATGCACTGTTTTTCTTGTCTTAAGGTCTTTCCTGTAACGTCATATTTTTAATACTTTTGTAGGCATAAATTGTCTCCTCTTCCTGTTGATTATTTGCAACCATCTGAAAGATCCCTAACCGTTACCTTGCATCATGGTTCAGTTGCCCATAAAGATCCTTGCATGCTTGGTTTTGACTTGGTGACATGTATTGAACTGTGAGTATTTAGGACAATACAAAATGTTTTTTGAAGTCCATTAGAGTTCAGTTTGGAATTTTGTCCATGCTGCAAACAGGCTTGATCAAAACTTTCAAGCAGAAGAGTAGAATTAGAAAAGTAGCAAGTAGAAGAGTGGCTTCTAACTTGTGTTTAAATTAACTATCCTAAGCAATTCAAGTAGTGCTTATGGCACAAGAGGGTACTGATGAAAAAGTACAAAATGCTAGAGGAGATTGGCTCAGACAAAATCCCCTGTGCTGCCACTTGGCCACAGTGCCAGTGTTCATATTGCAGAGGTAGGCGTAAAATTATAAATTATAGGTGTGGGTTTGGGGTTATTTTGACTGGTTGTTAAGATTTCAGTAGTGTGTTTTTAAATACAGACATCAACTTACTCTTTTCAGAATAGAACACTTGGAAGAATCAGAGCTGAAGAAGTTTCCTGAAGTGGTGTTTGGTTTCATGGCTCCAAGCATAGTCGTGATCAGCACTCCAAATTCCGAATTTAACCCTTTGCTTTCAAGAGTGATGTTATACAGGCATCCAGACCACAAATTTGAGTGGAGCCAAGCACAGTTTCAAAGCTGGTAAGATACTGGACATCATATGCTGGGTGCATGTGATGCAGCTCTGAGTGCCCAGTAGTGTGAGAAATGAATGGCAGTGCATTTTCAGAACGGTTCACTTATGTGGACCAGTTGCTGTCAGTGAGGTGTCACCTCCTGATTGGGTGGTTTCTTTGCTGTTGAGAGCAGTTAAGCATATTCTGTGGGTTTTGTGTTTTATAATGGTGGTAAAATTGGCTTTTACTTTAACTGCTCTGCAAAATAATTTAAAACTTTTACTTACTTTTTATATTATCTTTATTACAATTAACACAGTTGAAATGTAAGATATTAATTAATCTTTTTGCATAATACCCTGCTATAGAAATTCTTCATAAAATCCAAGAAATGTGCTTGCTATATATGGTATGTAATCAAAGCACTCAGTAAGAGTATGCAAGCAGATTGATCAGATAACCACAGCAGTGGGGCATGTTGAACACAGGATAGTTTAATGGATCATGGCACAATGCAGTATTTACTGCAAATCATTTGCACGGGACAGAGAGTTTCTTGATATCTTTCTTACTCTTAATATCAGGAATGTAATAAAAATAAAACACAGATAAAGTGGGATGCTGTGATAACACTAAACCGTCAAGCAGTCGTGGAAGAAAATACATGGTACAGTAAAGAATGCCATACCTCAGTAGCCAATTCTTGGTGTATCTATCCTGGAAATTTTGCCTCTTAAACTATGTTGTTTCTGCCATACACTTTAAACTATCCAGTGATTTTTGACTAAATAGTTTTGCAAAGCTGGAAGCATGTATTTTTTCCTGCATAATTATACTAAAACCTGCCTGTAATTAGCTACCTTAGAATACCTTAGAGACAATTTCTGTTACTTCAAGTATATTTAGATTTTGCTTTTAGATAGATATGAATTCAAAATATTGATATCACTGAAGAAATGTGGGATTTTTTTTTTGAGCTGTAAACATGAGAAAGCCTTTGTGTTCTGAGATAGAAATATTACATTATTCTCCTAAATATGTGAGATGTTAATTTAGTTTTCTTCTTTTTCATGGAGAATGATGTAGGTAGGTAGTGCAGTTTTGGTTTCCTGCCCCATCCCTTCGTTCACACTGGCTGATGTACTACAAGATACTTTTCATTTAGATGTTATATACACTGTTGTAACCTTGATTAGGTAGATATTAGTCTTTCTGTATTTACAGCAAACCACACTTTCTCTGTTAACTGGTCTCTTGTGGTTTAGAGGTGTGTATGTTTTTTATGGGTTCTTCTCAAATAATTTTGTTCTTGAAAATTGGTTTTTAGCTGACTTCCAGATTGGTGACTAAGCAACTGTGAGCATTAACATTCTGTGCACATATTTTAGAAGAAACAGTAATGTTTGGATGGCTAAATTACTGATACTAAATGATTCAGACTATGGTAGGCATCTTACAGCTCTAGTACAACAAGCTGTGACAGTGTTAATCTTCAGACATGGGAGTATTGTTAGAGAAATTATGTTCAAGCCTTCATAGCCTTAGAGTCTTCTCCTTAAGAATGCATCTTTATCACATGGAAAGATGATATTTCATATAATTGGAATAATTTATCTTTCTTAGGGCGCTAGAGACTGCTAGATGCTATGGTTACTCAGTGGAATTTACTGGTGTAGGGCACCCACCAACAGGAATGGAGAAGGTTGGGTTTTGTACCCAAATTGGTGTGTTTTTTAGAAAATACCCTCAAACTGGTGAATCTGTTCAGTCTGAGGAACCCACTGAAGCAGTTTACAAAACAGTAAGTATTATTTTCTTTCTTTAGAGGTATGAATAAAGAGTAAAGTTGTCTGTGACTGCCCGTGAGGTTGTTACCGTGTAATACTGCTACTGTCCTGTCTTAGCTCCGATGGTCATCAGAACAAGACAGTCTCATTCTCTGTGTTTCCAGTTGTACAAAAGCCTTAAACTTTTAGGGTATTTGCTAAATAGCAATATGGATAGTCATTCTTATCTTAAGATACTCCTATCATTGGAATGAAATTTTTCCTTTCTGCCTGCTATTTTTCCTCTAGTCATTAATTTTGTTTATTATGTGGCTAGTGGCAATGATACAGATTTTTCAGATACATAGAAAGTTTTTAAGAAAGCATTTCTTACTAAATGCCATGTGGTCATAAATCAAATTTCAGAGTTGACATGAAGTAACAATGCAAAAATAAATACACTGTTGGGGTTTTATTAAATTTTATAAGGCCTTAAATTATTTGTTTCAGTGAACATACTCTAACATTTCAGTTCTTTGTGTAAAAACATATAAGTATCTTCAAATTGCTTGTGACCTGAACTGAAACGTAAAGTGGTCTTATGGCTTCATCTTTTATGGTTTCCAAGCTATAAAAACATTTGTAATTTCGGTTTTGGAAATTTCTATGCATGTGAAATACCACCTGTCATTTACTGCCATTAACAGAATTATGATACTCTTTAATGCTCACCAAACTTGGAAATTCATCAAGGTGATAGACATGTACTAGAAATTGCTTTCATTAGCTCCTGTTGCAGGGTCATTTTGGAGACAGTTTTGACATGAGTATCCTTTGAGATTAAACAAGAGTGTTAATGTTGTGTGTTTCTTATAAAATTAATTTTTATTAGGTAACTGATTTATAGGCATAATTCTACATTTCAAAATGTAATTGGAAAGTAAGAAATAATTATAGATAGTGGAACTTGCTCGGTAATCTGTTGGTATAAAGCACTTCCTAGTAACCTGGTGGGAATGAGATTGCCTGCTTAGTTTCCTTAATTGCCTTGGAGTACAGCTGTACAAGTTCAAAGATTTTGATGTCACAATTTATCTTTAGCATCCCCTACAGCTCTGAGAGCATATTTAATGTTCCACTCTGAAAACACTACTGAAGTCTTGATTTCCAGATGACAGTTCAGAAGTAGTTTAGAATCTCCATCACTATTGAACTGTACCCAGAACCCCATAATATGAGAAGTAAGAGAGAAATTAAAAAGAGGGAAAAAAATTGCAGGGCTTTACCTTGCCTGATCTACAAGTGTAGCTTGCAAGTATAGCCTGTTGGGTTTTAGAGAGTTTGTTTAAGTTCAGTTAACTGCCAGAGTAGTTGTAATACAGAAAATCAGCTCATATTGCCTGATTTTTTTGTTACATGAAACTGTTTAATAAGCAAAATAGGATTGAATTAAAAAATGATATTTGCATTTTAGAAGCTTTTTTGGACAGCAAACATTAAAATCTGAGCTTATGATAGTGATAAACATTTTATGTATTCTTGTATATTGTAAAGGTCTTCAAAGCCGTGTACCCAAGTCTTAAAGATGAGAAGTATTTGCAGAATGCAGTGATCAGTGAAGTTATTTTCACAGCCCAAATCATTAAGCACCGTTTAATGTCAAAACGTGAGGAGTACGGTGATGATCCTGAGAGAAAATCCAAATTCCAACTTTCAGTGGACTGTTTTCCTGACTATCTTGGAAAACCGGTTGTTGAAAAAAACATGGAACCATTTGTCAGTGGAAATGAGGCTTACATACCTCTCACAACAATCTTTTCTTTTCCCAAAGTGAATCGGCTTTGTGGTACCTTTGAGAGGTTACGCAAGCTTATTGCTGGCAAGGTCACACTGAGCAGTGATGGTTCTGCTCTGATGTTCAACATCGAACATGAAAATGAAGAGAATTAGATCACAGATTTCTCACACAAAGTTCAGTTGAAGTCATGAAAGTGGTTATTTTAGAAGCTGTCAAATGGTATGTTCTGTATGCTAACTAGACCACAAAATCTTTTCTAACCTTTCATCAGTGGTATTTATCTATCATCACCTCTGATTGAATGAGGGTGTGTGCTTCTGACAAAGGTAACAGTAATTCATAGGGGTTTCAAGTAGAGTATCAGGGGCTAAAAGAAAATAATTAGTTCCCAAGAAGAAGATTTAAGTATTTCCTTCTGCTTTCTATTGCTTTATTGTAGCTATCGTTAATAGATTATTTCTGGTAGTCTCTTGTTAGTTTCAAGGATAGTTTGTTTTACCATCTACTGTGTTGTGCTGAATAACGTGAGTCAGACATAAGTTTAGGGCAAGCTTTTTCTTAATTTCTATAAAATTTATAGATCCTTTTTCAAGATGAGTACATACTCAGCCTTGATGAAAACGAAATGCCAGCTGAATTGAAGTATCAAACTGGCATCTTCATTATGTTTTTGAAAAAAAATTTTAAAAATTAAAGAACTGTAGTAATTGTGAATGCTAACCTGTCTCTGGTGTACCTGAAAAATTTTCTGTGTTTTCATGTGTAGCTGTTGTTCAAAACTGTAAAATACAATTAGAGTAAATGAAAAAAAATTAACAAGAACAAAACCCCACAACACAATCAAAAAAACCCCTCCAACACCAACATCAATAAAAGAGTGCAGTATCCTGAATATAAGGGAAATCATGTGGATATTTATTGTTTGGTTATGGTCAGAATAGTTGAACAGAACACTTCTGATCAGTGTTCTGAATCAAAAATTTTCCTTCTAGATGAGAAAAAGAATGGGATCTAAATGACACATTTTCTTGATAATATAGATGTCACTTTGTGATAACACAGAAGCAGAAAGAAGAAAAGCATTAAAAAAAAAAGTTGTCCTTAACTGCAAGAGAAACTGAAATGGATTCAAACTTCCAGTTAAGTTTGTAATTTTTTGCATTAAAATAAAAGAGACAATTATTTAGGAATGGATTCCAAGCTGAAGGCATGAGTTTATTGAATGGCTGAGAGATCTGTATTTAAATACAGTTTAAAAGTACATAATCCACCAGTACATCCCAAACAGTTTACAACATGGAAGTCTCCAGTATTCATATAACATGGTTTACAAAAAAGAAAATACAGCACCTAAATGTGACGCTTATGTTCCACTTACATGATGCACAATTAGATTATCACTTCATGAAGAGTTGTAAGTCAAGTGAGAAGAATAAATTACTAAGATACAGTTTTATGAAAAGCTGGATTTCTATGTCAGCTTCCCTATTATTTAAATGATCTACTCAGGCAAAAAAATACTGTTTCTAGTAAACAAATTATCTCATCTATGACCATTAGCTGTGTTGTTTAACATAAAATGCAATGGGCTATGGAAATTCCCTTGAGACTTACGTAAGTATCTGTACAGTGTTTTTTAATAGTCTGTTTTCCTCAAACTATATGTAGCTTTCCTAGTAAATAGAAGTAAACTACCATTTAACTACTAGTAGTTTTAATAGATTTGTCGACAAGTATAGCAGTGTCAAAGAGTACTGAAAGCAAAGAATCTATTAAAATCCCTGGAATCTTTTGCTTGCAATGGGAATTTTTGGTATTAATTAGTTATATAACAGGAAAGGAGACTATAATGTTCTGAGAGAGAGTTGTATACCAGCAGTTGAGTAGTTTCTGTTTAAAATTCTTGTGGAGACCAGAAACTGATAATACCACACTTCTATTAAGAGCAGCTAAAATAATAGAATATTTGTATTAATTCTTTTACCTAATTACACACTCTAAAGAGATTATGACTAACAGTTGAAATAAAAGTTTGCAAGTACCAAAACTGAGGAATAGCTCATATTCATCATATTCAATAACAGCATTCTAGTTTTAAAAGCTGAAATGCCATTAAAAATAAAATTTACTAATTCTACTATGGATTTCTGGAAAACAAAGTCTGCTTTTCCTAATTTAACCTATTAAATAGGGCCTAGTTTTACATCAATAAAAAGGTGTCAAGCATCACTAAGCAAAGTTTGAAGCAGTCTGAGCTTTCAAAAGTGGCCACACTATTTTTACTTACTCCAGGCCTTAATTGATAAACAGTACCACTAAATGTAAAAAAAATTAAATTATTTGCAGTTTACAATTAGTTACAGCTATTTGTTACCCAACATATCCCTTTAAAAATGGATTCATTCGTATTCTCAATGAAAATTTAAAGAGCTCTTTCTTGCCTGTCAGGCAAATCACTACTTGTGCAAATTTAAATACAGTACATTGACCTAATGTAACAGTGGACAGATAGCAAAAGAAATGTTCAAAAAAGCTGTTGCACACTAAGACTTCTCAGTGTGAAGAGTATGTCTACAATAAAGTGCTTCTCTTAACAAGTCATATTAATAATAGTATAGATGTTTACCTAGTTTTAAAGCTTAAATTCCTTAGTAAACGGTGTAATCTCTCTGTACACCTCCCATCCTACAAGGCACATTCAAAACACAAGCAAAGCACTGACTGTGAAGGATTAAACTACAATTAAAAAAATTAAGTGGTAGTAAACTACTGACTAGGTTTGTAAACAGTACCATCCCATTGAATCTCAGTGTTCATGCATTAGCAAAGTGAGTTTCTGTGGGAGCAGCTGCTGAACTCCAGATTGAACAATCAAGGCAGCTTTGTCGATAAAACGCTACTGTGCCTTAGTGTTTTGGTGTGGAATCCCACTTTTTTCATCACTTGAACAAAAAAAAAATAGTCACATTTTATGCATTTAAACATGTTGCCTTAATTTACAGTTAACACAACTGATTAGTGGCTGGTTTAGATCTATTTAGTTTTGGGGGTTTGTTTTAAGTGTACGTGACATTCACCTCTTGTGTTGAACCTTATGATGAAGTGGTGCTCAGTACTTTTAAGAGAAGGTTTTGGTTATGCTAAAACATAGCTGACCTGTTTTTTGGATGCCATAACTGTGACCTGATAAAAACTGACTTGATAGGAGTAGGATCAATTTCAGTAATTAGTTTTTTCAGGTTCTTTTAAGACCAACTTGCAGAAGTTTGTTTAGAAACAACATTACGAACAAAGTCCATCACCACAAGTGATCTCATATATAAAATATTGAAATGAGACATGCTTCCATACGTTTCACAGAAATTAAATAATTCCACTATCAGAGGGAGCTTACAAAAACGGTCCAAGTGCTCTCAACAAGGTACACATAGCTAAACATTGCCTTCATACCACAGAAGATGATCCTCTATAAGCAAGAGGCATTCCACTCCTTTTCAGAAAAAAATCACATTGAGTTCATTTTGTCTTTCTCAGCTCTTGCAACAGAGCAAGCAATACCAGAAGTATCAACACTAGAGCTCCAAGTTTTCCTCATTTGACATTCCAGTTTAGCGTTTTATCACCACCTGCTCATATGCTCCAGATCCTACTCTGAAAATTTGAAAAAAGTTAGTTCAGTGTCAATTTAAATGGAAGCTAAATAGCAAGTATCACATATCAGCAAGTGATTGTTTAAACAACCCAACCAACAGCCCTCCCAAAAAAACCCCAACAAAATCTCTCCAGCCAAACAGCAAATACCAAACCAGCTAAATGTGAAGGGTAGAAAACATTCATTGTTATTACCATGCCATGGAGTCATCTACACTTTAATGCACTAAAGAGATTTTGTTGTACTACAGTCAAAATGAACAAAAAGTAATGTTACTGAACAAAAAGTTGGACTGTTGGACTTCACTAGAATTTCTTAAAAATCACATTTAGAGTACCTGTCCCCACAGCTATATCATATACAGCTAATAGTCTTTATATACATTTATACATAAACAGATGAATGTGTCTAAAAAAACCAGGAACTGATTGTCATCCTACATTAAACATTAAGATACAAGAAAAACATCTTCAGTCTTTTGTTCACTCTGAATTGTAAACTCTCACCTCTCACATGACAGCCCATAGGGGGTGGTTTTCCACAGCAAATTGCAGTACTATGTAAAAGATTAATAGGGCAAGCTCTGCCTTAGTACAGTATTGTGCCTGGGCTGTTCTGGCAGCTGCATTAGGATAGATGTCTGTGTGCTACAGGAGTGTGTTCTCTACCCATTCATGTGATCCTAGACAGATATTGGTGTGCCCAGTTTGCAGCTGAGCCAAGGAATCATCTTTTAACCATTATTACTATGTGCATGTATAAAATGCAATTATTTGAGGGCTTCCAATATATTATCAACTGCCTTTATACCTAAGTTCATAGTAATTGCTGAAATACTGAGCCTATTCTGATTTCTTCAGCTAAAAACATCAAGTTACGTTGGACTGCAGAAACATAGTATTAAATCATATTCTTGCCTGATTTTCACGCTTTCTCATCTGAAGATTAACACATTCAGGTCAAGTCATGTCAGGGATATGAAGAAGGTTTAGATAAGAAAAAAGGGTCTCTGGTTCAAAACAACAAGATAATCTGAAGCAGATTATCGAAAGAAAGAGTTTAGGGCTGCAAATAGTTGGAAGATGGGCAAACTATTGAAACATTGTAACAAATGAAAACAGGATTTGCAAGGGAAAAAAATGAAGAAAATCAGACTTGTTATCAGGAAGACCTAACACTTTGATCCTATAAAGGCAGATGTGTAAAACACTTAAAATTTTCTTCCCACTCCAGAGTAGCATAATGCTGTAGAGCTCCCATTTGAAACTGGTGTCTGTTTCCTCTGTCCATACTGAAAGGTTGCTCCTATCTGAAAACCATGGAACTGAGACTCTTTAGAAACTCTGAAAGTTACAATTCTTCTAGCTGACACATCAGTTCTATTTTGGAACTAATCTGTATGTCCTATTTTAAAAACTGACAATCTAGCTCTTTTGATGCTTTTAAATGATACAGAATAGAAAAATACCAAGGTCAAGAATGTAGATACAGAATAATTGCTGTATAAGATGCATTTATATTTAGTACTGCCTTTGGATTAGTTGTTCAGCCTACATACCTGTTAGGTAGATGGTGGCTTCCAAAAGAAGTGCTTCCACCAGGGCCCACAAATAATCTTAAACCTTCTTCTAAAAGGCAAATGAATTAAAATATGTTAGCTTTCTTGAATGTTGCCCTAGCTAAATCTAAGTGATTTTAAATCTACCAGTTTTGTAGCTGATACTTTCAGATGTAAATACTTCAGGTAATGAAGAACCAACTTCTACATGGTGTAGAGACTGGAGGAAATACCTTTAGATTTGTACCTGCTCTTTTAGGCTTAAAGTAATCATCTTGTAAAGCTCTCTGAGTCATGTAAGGGTATTTTCAATTTCTGGTAGATAAGATGAAGTAGAAAATATAGCACAGTCCTTATGAATACAAACAACAGGGACTGTGAAGAGAGTGGGTTTTCCTAAGGCCTGTAATGTACATCAATTTTCTCTAAGCTTCCTTATTTATCTCCATACCTTCTGCACTTGAGTCTAAACTGAAGTCTTGACTTTGGAGTATTTTTTCAACTATATCATCAGCATCAACTCTGGTAGCATCAACCCTCTTCAGCTGTGACTCCACAGAGTCTTGCTTTACAGGATGTCTGCAAAAATATATTTAGAGCTCTTAGACATATAAAGTAATTTACTTGTGCTAGATAAGGCTTTTAGATTAAGTATACCTGCATTGTTTTTCTGGTGGTGCATCTTCAGTAGCCATATCGATATCAGCTTCAGTTACTTTTGGCTCAGTCTCTTCACATGGCTCTAGAATACTTCCAGTTCCTGTTGAGGTACTTCCCACTGAGGTACTCCCCACTGAGGTGTTTCTCCTGTGGCAGAGTTCAGACAGACTGGATGATCTAGAGTGACACGTGCTATATCCTGTTGGGAAAATGCAGGAGATGGGTTAGGTATGTTCTTGACAGGCCAGGTCCATCCTGAAAGCAGAATTTATGGTGTGTCTTCTTCTAAAGGGGCTTTCAAAAGCCTTATGAATGTATGTGCATAAATCAACTAGATAACTGACTTCAGGTTTTGTATTCTAGTATCTGCCGTCTTCTTTTTGTTCTAAGTAACTGCTGTTAATATCAGAACAATTAGAATGACAAATATCATCCCCTTCAGCTCTTAGAGCTAAGTCTCCATTTTTTTACTCATGGAAAAGGTAAAAATCTCATTCGGATATGTTAATTGGAGGGAACAAAGGCAGAAAGCTGTCTTGCATTGGAAGAGATAATCCAGTGAATCCAGTAAATTTTAAGAGGGGAAAAAATGTTACCCTTGCCACACCTGAAACTCCTAGGAAAAAGCTTTCTGCCCAAACTCTTTTTAAAACATAAAGCAAATTTATTTGTCACTGTCTAAGCCTGTGAAAGAAAAATAATCCCCAACAACTCATAACAAAATTGTGAGCAGCTACCTGACAGTTTTGATTGCTGACTTGCATAGCTTGATGTTCTGGAATGTCCACATGCACCAAGTTCATCTGGGACTGAGGCACTCTTTGATGAGACATCTGCAACATGTGCAAGTCAGACAGTGTTCCTAAAGCCAACTTTATTGCTACTTTGCCTGTAATCCTGATTAAATTCAAAAGTCACATTTCACAGAGGGATTAGAGACTTGACAGAGATTTTCTACAAACCTTTTGGAGATTCAAGTGCTACAAAAATACCATGCGTGTTAATGAATATACATTCTTAAAAAAAAAAAAATCATAATAGTTGAGTATCTGAGCAAAACAGAGAGTACCATTGGGTTATACAGGTTTGTATGAAATGTAGTTGTAGATTTGTCTAGTGTCAATACTAAGGAGATGACCATTCTTTCTGCAGTATCATAGTAGAAAACGTTGTGCCACATGTCTTCTGTGTGAAAAGCTAACCTGCTTAAAAAAACTTTGGCTGTGTTTGAAGCACAAACTCCCAAGCCATGTAAAAAGGTGGAAATTATGAGGCCAGTTATAAAAGCATTGAAAAATTAGGAGCATTATTCTATACCTGCTATACCCAGATGTGCTGCTTTTAAGTTTTCTCCACCCTTCCTGTCTTCATGCAAAGACTCTGATTCTCCAGCAATTGCTATAGATGTTGCTGTGGATGGAGGCCTGTAAGAAAAAGGTGGTTAAGATTTGCTGTACTTCTATTGTAATCCCTCCAAAATGATCAGCACATAGTTTTCCTTTCAAATATGTTGGCATAATTCATCTTGTGCATCAAGTTAACAGACCTATAATTCTTTTCTGGAAACATGCCGCCTAGTTCCCCCATTAAGAAAAATAAAAAAAAAATAAGCTTTTGCTACTGAGCTTAAGGCATTTTTCAGAATCAATCTGCTCAGCCTTCAGGCTTCTGGGGATCCTGGGAAAGGCTTTTCCTTTTCTGATGATTGGTGGAGTGATTTGTCTTTAATTTGAAGTTGTTTCTTATTTTTTTAAGTGTGTGAATCACAAGACAGTTTACATGCTAAGTAAAGATGTAATTCAGTATTGAAGGAATTACTTGAAGGAATACATGAAAAGGTGGTAAGTTAAAAAAACCCCAATGTGCACGACAGTTGGCCAAGTTGGCTTCTGTGCTGTGACACACTCCTGGCTTTGTTTCATCGCTGTCATCGGGCAGGAAATTATTCTGGGCTGCTTATCCTCCCAACTCCTAATAAATTGCACCATCTCCATGTATTGCCCTCTAAGTTTTACCTTTTACAAAATCAAAAAGCATCATGTATGACTTAGTTTAATTTTTAGTTCAATATTAAAAGCTTTTAATAAAGCTCAAGTGCTTGAGGTAATACCAAAACCCAAAGGGAGATATTATTAAATTAATAAACCTCTTAGTTTGTGTTTTGCTAGTGCAAAAGAAACTAATTAGAAAATGACAAAGCACAAGCAAACTCTTACAAGCAAACACAACCAAAATACATTTCAAGATGTTACCTACAGATTTTTTTAATGCTTTGTTATTTTCTATTTTGAGAACAGACTGTTGTTCTGCATACAAATGGGTATTTGTTGACATTTTTAGATTTGACATAGTCAATAAATTAGTCACTGTCTTCATGTAGAGTAACACAGGCCCTCTTAGGTTATGTTTGAAAGTAAAGAGAGAAAGAAAAAAGCACTTCTAGAAATACAGTGCCTGTGTGACTTAACTGCGTAACATACTTTTGAAAGCAAGAACTGAATGGTTTCAGGGATGTCATCTCAGATCAAACACTAAGCCTTCTAGGCTTCTTCATAAAATATGTAGTTGATACCAGATTGTGAAACTGTTTTAAGGTTTATTTTTCCTTTTACAAAGGATATCTGGATTAGATCATTTTTTTGTTTTGTTTGTGCTGAAAGTTTATGTTCCAGGAAATGGTTATATCACTAGTTTGGAAGAAAATGCCAAGTCTGAATAATTTGAGTAAGAGATTTTTTCCTAGGAATCCAGAAAGCTATTTAGGTAGTAATTTCAACTCCTTCAGTACTAGGCAGTAAAAAACAAATATATTTCTTTGTTAGTATCCAAGACTAATAACTAGTTGCATTTGAGGAATTATTTATCAGTTTCAGTGATGTATTTGTTAGTAGGTCTGACTCTAAAGTTAATCTACTGAAGTTATTCTGAAGTAAAAGAGGTGCTAAGTAACTAGGGATACAGAAAAGTTTTGCCCAATCAGACAAATTCAAATAATACCTTCTTGCTATTTATTCAGAAAGCACAAGATGAAATTCTGCAGTGTCCAGTGTTCCATTCTTTTCATTAAAGGTTAGTAGAAGAGAAAAGAAAGGACATTTAGTGGTACCGGGGGACACTGAGGAGTTCTGTGGTCAATCACCTAACCTAGACTGGTACAAAACCACAGAACAACTATTTACACTTCCTTAAGTACAGATTAAGGACAACGAGGCCAAGGGATCCTCAATATATAGCAGTGAATTTTCCTAGCTACCTGCCCCTCAGATGTTGCCTCTTGCATCTTTTGCTAAGCTGCATAATGTCTTTGCTAAGTAAATATCTGTAAGTGCTTTCTCTTGTACTAAGTTATATCACACTTCTGTTGTTTGTTAGGGGTTTTTTGCATATGAATATTTCAAAATCATCTGAGACTTGTGAATAAAAGGTACAGCAGCACATTTTCCAGACACAAATATCAGTCAGATCACCCTGTACCAAGTATATTTATATGAGGTTGCTGCAGGAACAGTTTTCCTGAAGTGTTTTGGTTTTTGTTTGTTTGGTTGGTTTTTTTTTTACATGACAGAGGTACAAGTGAGTATTCTGCACTTGATACTAAGTATCTAACAGCAAGAAATACTTCTGCTGGCAATTTTACCATGTTAGTCATTATTCACCTACCATTCCATTTTTTTGTGGCTTTTTTTTTTTTTTTTAAATACAGTTGCCAGACTGGAGAAATGTAAAAACACAAATTAGAAGTGTAATTCTCAACATGAAATATATGATCAAAACACTACCCCACAGAGATTTTTTACAAACTTACGTTTTAAAGCACGGGTCTCCAGACATCAGCTGCATGTTGATCAAAACCTACACATTAAGAAAGGAAAAGCCACCATAAGAAAAAAAAAATTGTCTGTGATACATACATGGTCATGTAAGTAAGTTATATTTGCCACAAATGTTATACTTAAGGAAAATAAAATGCCATCATCACACATGCAAATAAACACACTAAAGCAAAAAATGACATCTTTTTTCTTAGGCATATAAACAACCCAAAATACCATTTCAAGTAACATAGTTCCACATACAAGATTCCGAAAAAGACACATATCAAGGAGAATTTTAGAATTATTGATAATTAAGATGGCTTCAAGGGAAAAGCAGAGCCAAGAAACCTAAAACCTGAAGGAGCAAACAGAACATTGTTTAGACCAGTGGGTGCTGAAGTATGTTCTTTGCTGAGGGTGTTCAGCAAACTGCTGGCTCTCAGGACGGGTTGTGCTAACAGAGACAGCAAAAGCACACAGGGTAAATAAGCCGTAGGACACAGTGCATTGAAGGCTTGTTAGGCAGGTCAAAGCCAGCAATTACAAGTGTTCTGGACAGTCTGTGGCTGTCAGATCAGAAAGTCCACACACAGACTGTATACTGAAAAATGTGGAAAATTAATCCCAGTGTCTCAGTAGGATAATAATTTTTTTTTTTTAAATTACCTGAAACAATCTCAATGGTATTATTTTCGGGTTTATTGAGCTTATTCAGGTTTTTTTAACTCCCTGGACTAAGGGAAGAGAATGTCAGAGTGGGTGTCTTGCAAGAATTCTCCCTAGCTGTTACAGTGAGTACTATCAAATAGAAAACAGGAAAATCCCAAGAGTCATGGATGTATTGAAGGTTGTACATAAATAAGCCCATTAGTAGAGTCACTCTCAGAAAGATGCAAAGAAGGTTGCCCATCTTGAAGATAACATATATTAATTTGTTCATTTTTCAGCTCCCCTTAGACTAGGAACACCTTTTAAAACCTTTACTTTTACAGCTATCCAGCTCCATTTCAAAGATAGGACAAATTCTGTTTTTGACTGCTTGGATTTTAATGATTGTCTCTAAACAACACTTCTGGTTTTAATACAAATAGCTTTCCTTCCAGAAAGAGGTGCAGCAAATAAGTTTTATATTTCATTAAGTGCTTAATAATAGCACTTTTCTCTGCTTTATTGCTTTAAGTATGATAAAGGAAAGAAATTACTTTGAGAATGGAGTTGTCTTGTCTTGTATTTTTGGTATCATAACCTTCCAGTAAACAGCGACGAGTGGTATTTCCCGATCCAGCAAACTCTGCTAGATTTAGATCTGCAAATCCCAGCTGTAAAGAGAAAATGACTATTAGTAGTAAGCATTTGGCTAAATGAAATACTTGCTAATTACACCTTGAGTACCACTCAATAGCATTTTCTTTCAAATTTGTGTAAGAGGATCCCTGTTAAAGGGAATGGACCGAGGCAAAAAGTAGGAAACAAACCCTGAGTGTAAAATTCAGCATAGTTCTATTTTCAGTTAAAAATTTAAAGAACAAAGAGATAAAAAGAATGAGTTTTCTTTATTTTTTAATGTAAAAAATTTTCTTTCTTTCTGCATACCAGCACAAAAGAAAAAAAAGTTTTGGTGGTATAACATTGTTATATACTTATTAAACACACTGAATGAAAGTTCCAACAGCACTGTGTCACTATAATGCACATTATGAAGTCATGGGTATTTAGTACTATTCTGGAATTACTTGAAAAGGGCATAAAATGGCAAGAAATAAAAGCTTATCTGTAGGCAAAATTAGCTACATCTCAATTTACCTTTGCATATGCCTTTCCTCCTTTTAGTTCCTGGGAATAAAAAGGAAAAAAAGACACACCATTAAGCCATTAAATATACTGACTCAGGATTTTTCTTAAGTTTTTTTTGTTTGTTTGTTTTGGTTTTTGGGTTTTTTTTTTTAGAAAAGCAGGTATTAATCTTTATTTTAAAATATCTCCCTGCACGTCTGCTAGACTATGCTGTTGTCATTTAGACCTTAATATTCATAATGCCTTTGGAGCAGGTCAGCAAGACACTGGCCTTTGTCAAAAAAATTCCTTTGCTGCCTTGCTGGAAAAAGGGTTTTCTTCAATAAAATCATAAAACTCCCGTAAATTAGTCATGTAAAGTAAGTAATAAGATGATTACAAAATTTCAACTAAAGGAACACCTGATGTGATTGCAGCTAAAATTTGCTGTATGAGGTTTATCAGACATTAAAAAATTAAAACAAAGGAAGAATGAGCAAGGAAAGAGGAGAGGAGGGGGGGAAAAGCTGCTTACTTTCCGTACAGACACCCGGCAAGTGCAAGTATCCAGAATCCCTGTTGTGGCACTGGCACTGATCTTGCACATAAAGAAGAACTTTTTCTTCCAGCGGACACAATTTGCCTGTACTACTTCCCTGCAAGCAGAGAGCACATGCTCAGTGTTAGCTGCACATACATTCAGAACCATACACTGCAATAAGGCAGCTCAAGACTGTTTCCACTCTATAAAGAGTGACCACTTCATGCAAATTCTAGTTCAAGGCCCGAATAATAATAATCCCCCATTCTGCTCTTTAACAGTGTAGCATAACTGTTTCAAACACTGAACACAGTATTAGACCTTCAGAAGAATTCAACAGCCATGTGTTTTTGCAAATGAATGGGAGTGTAATTTCTGCAGCTTGCCTCAGGAAAATGAAGTCTTCCTGAACATCAGCTCCCAGGCAGTGTCTTGCAAGGTGCTGAGCTTTGCAATGTGCTCAAGACAGCATCTTTGACAAATGGTTTTTAAGTTCAGAGAAAAGGAGCATCATACAAGCAAACCTACATAAATTTGAGGCCTGGAAAAGTAGAAGGGAGATGATGTGCAATAACTAGACACAAAGTAGTGCACTTGGGGCAAATGAGAACTGCAGCTACATACTGTGAGCTTGCCGTTTGAGAGCAAAGTAAGCTGACACATCTGAAGGAATCTGTTTCCCACAGGACGATAACAATCTGACAGTATGATGCAGTGAGAAAAAGACAGGATGTAGGATGCTTTCAGTTATGAAAGTAATTTTCTAAGGCTCAGACAGAACACATTCTGTTTGGGTAATTCTGACCAAGAACAGACTCTAAAATGAACAGGCACAGGGAGCACAACTAGAAAACCCCTGTATCTTAAAAGAGAAAAAAACCCAAACAACCCATATAATAAAAATACACTGATGATTCAAACACTTGAGAGACCAAATAAATTTTCAGTCAAATGTGAAGTGGTTGAGACCAAGATAAAGCACAATCAAACATCCATTTAGAACTGAAAGTTAGAAGGCCTCAAACTATAGAGCAAGTTTCTGGAACAGCTTTCAAATAAGAGAAGTAGACGGATAAAAAGTCTTTACTGTATTTTACTACAAGGTTGACCAGTTTGTAACTAACAGGGGGCATAAGGACTGTAATTCTGAGGACTTGCCTCAGTAATCAAAAGGGTTTTTTTTAGCCCTGTGTTTCTAAATTCACAACTTGGAACTGTGAAGAAACTGATAATTTCTTCTACCAGTCCAACCACTGAAGTACCATCTTCACATATAAAAATATTTCTCCTTTTTCCTAATGCATACATTCCTATGTTTTATGCTAACTTCTGACAGCAGCTTATTATTGAAGAAGCAGTTTGAAGTCTTTAGCAGATAGAATCCTATGGTTCTGCAGAAGCTGGAGCCAGAGGTCAAGTGTATAGAAAAATGGAAATTACAGGGCGCTCACAATAGCTCCCTTTGCTGTGTTGGTGAGACTACCAGCTCCAGGGCTCACTGGCACTGTGACTTCCTAAGGTGGGAATAAATCAGCCAGCCTGAAATGAGTCAGTGTAATGACCACAACAGACTCACAGATTCTGATGATACAACACTGAGTCACATTCAAGCATGTGACCTGAACAGAACATGCTCTGTGAACACCATGATCTACTCTTCATCTGGGATGTTTTACATTGCAGACTTTCCTGTACTGTGGGAAAAAAAGAATCTCATACTGCTGTCATGTGAGTTATTTAAATACACAAAAGAACCAGAATTCAAAAAAGGCAAATTACCAATATCGTCTCTATTGAAACAGGCTCAGACAAGAAGACATCACATAAAATACATCCTTAACAGGGAAAATTGATAAGGGCTAACATTTGTGACACATATAAAACAGTGCCACTAAACTGAAAGTTCACTTGTCATCTGTAAAGGTCAGAAAATCTGTTCTCATTATATCTGTTTGTCACAGAAGTAGTATAGCAGTCCATTGTCCTTTCCACCCTTTCCTTGTCATCCACCACTGGCTCTACCATAACAGCATCACTTCTGCTACTCGTCATCATTTCACTAAGTTCTTCAGTGTTTTTGCTTCTGTAACATTTCCAGTTAGTAATAATGATACTTTTTTCCACCAAAAAAGTGTTTTTATAAACTCATGAAGTCAAAGCAAAGTGCCACAATCTTTGTACTACTCAGTATAATGGTTCAAGTTGTTTCTGTTTCTCAGAACAGCCTTCTGCCTCTACAGCAAAGTCAAGGCAGCTGCACATTCTACACTTAGAGTGTTCCAGACATCACTCATATTGTAGCAAAAGATAATGCAGTGAACATTAAACACATTTTTCCTTGTAAGTGCAAGATACATGTAAGTAACATCTGCTTGAGAAATGTAGTATCATTAAAACCTTCACGGATTTTGAATTTATACCAACATACCAATATTACTATAGGGGTATAATGGTTCAAGTAAGGAAGATAGCACAAAACCACTCTGCTTTTGGTAGACTCAGTCCCCTCATATCACAGGCCAGGATTTGCAAACAAGTAGAAGCGCCAGTAAAAAGGCTTCAGTTGTGAATACTGATGGTCTCATTTTTCTAAAAATATTTTCACAATTAGAAAAAAAAACCCAAACACAAACAAAAAACCCCACACCCAACCAACTGCTCCTATTCCCACTAAACAGTTTTTCTAATTTCACTATATAAAATAAAAAAATGATGTATTTTAATTCAGGAAAATTTTTAGTAAAGAGGAGTAGCATCTAGCCATTGCCATCATGCTGAAAAAAGGTCAAATAATCAGAACATTTAACTTCAACAGTAACATCTAAGTTTATAAGATTCTCAGTTAAGTGCAAGGTCTTTAGAAAATAACCAGCTGTATTGATTGGCTGCTATGGAAATGAACCCAGATAACTTCTGGCAGCTGGTGCTGCAGGCACTCTGGGGAGAGCTTTCCGTTCTGAGTCAGTTTCCTATGAGCCTCCCGGTCACTTTACCACATGCAAAGCAAAACCAGTTGTTTTCTTAATCAAAATGTATCTTAGTTACCAAGATGCATTGGAATACATAGTAGGCTGTAGTGCTTTGGTGCAATTGAATAAATGCTGTCAGTAGTATGTAACCAAGAATAAATTCAATAAACAGATACTGTAGGATAAAATTACTCCAAAGTATAGTGTGTTACCATCACTGTTTTTTCTTTAGAGGGACAATTTCACATTGACTCAATTACAAATGCAATATTTAAGCTGTAAACAAGTCTGTATTTGTAGATGTCTTGTATACTGTACACAATTGCCACTTAAAATGAATAAAAATACTGGATTTTCCTTCTGACACACAACAGAGAAAAAAGTAAAATCAAATTTTAGACAATAAATCCTAATCCAGTCACCTCCTCATCCTAAATTGTTAACAAGGGATGGACTTTTTTTTAAGGTGTTTATGTTCATCAGATTGTTCGTTCATTTCCACATGGATAAAATTTATGAATAATAGGTTGTTCCAGCAAATAGCTACAAACACAAGAATAAATAACTTTTAAGGACCTTCAGTGTCACGGGGAAAATCCCTTCTTGCTAAATGGAAAAGCTTTAGCATGAGAGGCTCTGAAATGAAGAAGCCAAAACTCCTTGTGGACATTTATTTTAAAAAACTGTGTTCCATTAATCAGAACATTTCCTCAAGTTTTTATCTGAGTTATTCTAAACAACGTATTAGGATCTTTAGCCACATGGGCATGATTATGTTAAACTGATTGTGTTCGTAGTGCAATTATTTTAGATTTATTGGTCACCAAAGAAACAGTAAATTGGGATAATTTGTTTTAAGATGCCATTCAGTCTTTATATCCAACTATGTTCACATGAAAATACTTCCAGAGCTACTTTTGGGTTCAACTGGGTCAGTACACTTCTTCATGTCAAAGAAAGTGGTGTTTGCTAATGCATCTTACAGCATGTGAACAAAAGTTATCTACTTGCTGTAAATACTGACAAAAAAATAGCTTTTTCACTACATGAGGTAAATGAGAATATTATTGTCTTTGAAAGCTGGTGATTTGATGAGAGAGTCACCTAAGTTTTGCTTGTTTATTTTAGAAGAAGAGCTCCCACGTTGATAAGATGGCCTGAGAGAAGTGAGGCTGCTGCAGCTTCACTCCTCAGACGCAAGCAGCAGCGGGGCTGCAGAGGCGTTGGTGGGAAGCCGGCTCCCGGCACCCCGAGCCGGCCCGCGGGTCACGGGCACCCAGAGCCTTCCCCACCCCTCGGGCTGAGCAGGTACACTAGACACATCCATAGCTGGAGACCTGTGCATGGCTCCCAGGCTGTCCCACCTGCTCCACAGTCCAGCTCCAGCCCCGAGTGCATTGCTCCAGGTGCTGGCACCACAGGGATCTCTGACTGCTGGTCGCACCCCAGTGGCTGTCATTTGCTGTAACCCATCCGGACTCTCCAGGTGCTGGCACCCAAGTGCTCAGGCCCATCGTGCCAGGGCAGCTGCTGGCACAGTGGACACACAGGGCCCTGTGCCCCACAGTCCCACTCCCATGGCTGAGTGTGTTCACTCTGGCCTCTCCTGCTGCTGGCACCCCTGTGACACTCTTGACACCAGTTGCTGGCACTCAGACATCCCCCGCCCCACAATGCACACCAGAGAGCCTTTCTCCAGGAAAGAGTCACAATGTACTTCAACAGGAAGATACAGCAGACATTACTAATTAGAAACAGATTAGAAACAAAATGTACCAATCAGCAAACTATTTACATCCAGCTGGCCTTTTATCCCCTTAACTCCCTATTTTTCCCCACACTTTTTCCTCCTCAAACTCATCCCTTTCTCCACCTTTAGTTCTTCCCCAAACTGTCCTATGATAAGCCTCTTCCCTTGTATCCCATGATGTGTGTCATAGGCAGCAACCCCCCTCAGTCCAAAACATGTTTTAGTTTTAGTTCAACGTGATGGGTTTCCTCCCTGGACATTGGGGCTGAGGGTCTCCTGGGACAGCCCTGGGAAGGCCCCAGATAGGGTGTCCCCTTGTCCAAGCCCATAATTTCAGTTCCCCACCTGCCTGTGTGGCCCTGGGCTTGTGTAGGTAGGCTTTGATGGGCTGATGGTTCCGGTGACAGGACTGGGAATAGCAGAGCTGGGTATTATTTTAGGCCCTCCACCCTCCCTTGCCTTTGCTGACTGCACTCATTTGTGGGTGTGCAAATGGACTTCTATCACCTAAAGCTTCCTTTGATCGATACCTCTCTGAATAAAGTTAATATAGGTAGCTCTGTCCTTCTGATAATAATACAGTATTTAGTAGACTGGAGTTACTTTTAGTGTAGTAAACAGTCTTCTAAAATGGGACTATCTATAAAAAAGTATATATATAAACTAGCATCTTTCTTCTGCAGAAAGCTGGAACAGCCAGTGTCATGATCCTATTTTACAGAAACAGGAATTAAGGCATTAACCTACAATCTAACAGTGTAGCCACGCTGTCATTGGCTTCAGGTTCAGATACTTTAAGATTCAACCTTTCCTAGACTATCTTTGGTATTATGTAGCTATTGTTGGATATAGAATTCGCATTTATACTGTACATTAACACAGAAGGCTTTGGCATGCAAGAGATGAATACCTCCTCCTACCCAAAATCTACTTCTATGTAAAATTCAGGCAGTGTCATAGTTGAGGGAAAGATACAGGTACTCATGCAACAGGGTCCTGGAGCAGTACTAACCTACCCTTTAAATGGTTATCTCATACCCAAAATGCTAAGTTTAGTCTTCATAAAGAAAAGTGCATCACTTGAAGTGCTCAGAGCTTGAGCTCCAAAATATATGCTGTAGCAATAAGCTTATGCAAAGCTTTAATGTATTTCTCCATTCAGGGACAAATTCAGTTTACTTTTCCTTTAATAATCTGTTTCCCCCTTGCCTGAGGCATATAAGATGATGCATTTTCTCCAGCAAAAGCATTTTTTCCTAAGCATTGCTAAAAAACCGAACAAAACAAGTCATTTACAAACAGAGCTTCAATGGTTCACAAATTTCAGGACTAAGCAAACAGCTGGCTCTGCAGGAAGAGCTCCACTTGTTTACAGTGCACAGCTCCCCAGTTAATTTGCTGTTAGTACATGCAAAATTCGAACAGAGTAATCATTTCCTATTCCACCCGTTTTTACTCCTAATAAAACAGGATACATTTTTAACTAGCAGCATTTCATGTCAACAACTTCTTATAAAGTATGTATAAATTGATCATGGATGAAAAACTGCTGGTTACAGGCAAATGCAGAGACCTAGAAGAGAATTAGCACTGTGAAGGGTAAACTGCATTAGAAGAATGTAGTCAGCAGGTCAGAGGAAATTGAACATTTGAGACTGTATCTGCAGCAGCGTGCTTGGCTTTGGGGCCTTCTTGACAGAAGACAGGTGAACTAAAGCAAGTCCAGGGGGTGTGGGATGAGGGTCTGGAGTCAGGGATTGATTCTTTGATGCAGGAGAATTTGGAAACATGGGAGTTTTACAATCTGATGATGAGGTGAAGGAAGACCTAATTGCCACCTACAGCCATCTCTACTTAGTTAGAAGATGGATCCAGACATTTCTTAGTGGAGAACAGAGAAAGGAAAAGAGGCAAAACCGAGGTAAATTCCAGTAAAATAAGGGAAAACAATATTGATAGTAAAAGTGGTGAACAGCAGGGCAGGTTGTCTACAAGAACTGGCATCTCCATTATTGCAGATTTTCTAAAGCTGACAGGACAAAACTCTGAGCTTCCTGAGCCAACTGAAATTAGTCTTGCTTTCAGCAGGCAGCTGGACTGTGTGATCTCTAGCATTCTTCTTCACCCTAAATTATTCCATGAAAAGAAATAGTCCTTAAAATATGAAGGGAATCAGGTGCTATGGTACTTGCAAGTGGCAAGTTTGTGGCAGAAAATACTGTACTCCATGTACTGTGCTGAGGTCAGGGGGAAAAAACAAAACAACACCAGCTCTTTTAAACCCAAGTGCCAGTTCTGCACACGCCAGGCACCTTAAGCATCAAAGCTTTTCCCACCACTTTTCCCTCTTTAACAGATGTCTGTCATGTATCTCAAACTTTTTTTGTGACAAGTTAGCTGTTGATACATCTCTTATCAGTTCTTACAATTACAGTAACAGAAGGCTCCCAGGATTGAGCCCTTTTTATATCTGCAATAACCAGCTACACCCCATGCAAAGAGCAAACTAAGTACAAACATTTTATCTTCTCCTACTGTATCCCAAAGATGAACCCCTTCAAAACTAATATTATATAATTTACTCCACTGATTCTTTGGGTTTTTTTCAACAATATTATTTAAATCAGTTGACTAAACACATCTTACTGTAACTATTAATCAAAGGAGAAGTACAAAGAAACTACATGTTGAAAAAGTTGTACTTCATGTAGAGAACTTCTCCTTACCTTTTCCTCCTTACAGAGGACAGGATCTGAAAGCTGTTTAACCAAGTATCTCTTCACAACTGAGGAAACATTAAGTGGACATTCAAGAATCTGAAAAAAGCAGCTACAAAATTGCAAGGTAGGATTTTTATCCCACCTACAATATTCCTCGCAGTACTTGAAAACTTAGCTTGTTTCAAGTTCCCCAACTCCAAATCCAGTTACAGCTGAAAAAGCTATTAGAAGTAGCATTTTCCAGCTCTGAAGACTGTCAGCAGGATTCATACATCATGCAGGAAGATTAGTGATAGGGACAGTGATGCCATGTGACAGGTATGTTTTTCTAACAAGTACTGTTATTTAAAAACAGAGAGTTAGTTAAGTTGTGTTACTATCAGGAGAGTTTTTTTTCTTTCAAAGGCAATAGCAAAAAGACAACTTGAAGAATCCAGTGAGGAAGAAAACCTACTTGCTGATGTCACAAAAAATAGATGTAGTCTTATACAGTTGAGAAGGAGGTGGCCATGCATCACTAGAAATAAAAAAATGGCAGATTAAGACATCAATTTCTAGAGAAAACAGTTACATCCTCTAGCCTATATCTATTAGGAATAAGAATATATTCATGCATGATCTCTCAAGACTTCCTCTCAGGACTCAGGAGGGTACATAAAAAAAACCCACATTGCTGAAATCCTTTGGAAAATGAAATGATTTGATTAAAAACTTATAGCTCTTCGCCACCTTGAATCTGTCACATACAGTGATCATAATCAGCTTCTTAGTTTAGAATGCTGTTGTGTAAAAGAAAGCAATCTAAATTGTCAGAAATTGGATCTGAAAGGAAGGGGAATATGACCAAGCTGAAGGCTGCAGTCAGAAGAACATACCAACCAAGTCCTTTTCTTGAGTGGGGTGCAGCTGGAAACTGAGCTAAAAATGGAACTAGCAGCCTTAGAGCTACTGTAGCCTCAGCTGATAGAGCATTGAAAGTACACCCTCAAGAAACCAGATCCTTATTCCCAAAATTTCTTGGATTTCCTCCTATTCCATCTGTTAATTTACTGCTGATTACAGCTCAGCCTGTAAGCCTCAGTTATCTGCTTTAGGGACCTATTAATTTTTGATTCAGCCGGTTAAAATGAGGGCAGTTGCAGAAAGCCTATACTTGCTATATATTTAGTTTAAATCTACATTAGAATGGCCATGAATAAATATGCTTAGAATTTAATCAAGCCTGTATTTTAAAATAGTATTTTTTTTTCTTTTCAAAATAGTCACAGGTGTAATTTCTGCCCTGAAATAATCTTGTGTCCTTTCATGGTGCATTAGCCATTATGTGCACAATATTTTATGACCAGGCAGTATATAGACACACAGTATCCTGGAATCTGCACAAGTGTCATGTATTAATGTATCCAATTTCAAAGAGAGAGATCTAATGTCATTGGCCCCAGGAAAGGTAGAAAGATGCTTAGCCACACAGGAAACCAGGCTGAAGCCAGGAAAGTTTGCTAAATGGAAGTGAGGTTTGTTAGCATAATTTTGCATACATCCACAGTCTATTGGCTGAAAACCCAGCCTTTATTCTGACATCTAAAACATAATGGTAAAGATCCAGAAGTCATGCTAGAAAGCAATTTCATAAAGGGGAGGGCAGGAATTACACTGTATGGCTGATTGTCAGTTTGCTGAAACAACTAAACTGAGCTTCCCCCCTTCCACAACATCCTTCAGGGTTTTCCCTGGTTTAGAGTCAAAGCTTATAACGGATTCCTTCTCGCCAGAATTCCAGGGTCCTGCTCTTGCAGAAACTCTCAAACATTTTTCCCGGTTTAAACACTGCTGCCACTTGGCTGGTCAATGTCCTTGCATAGAAATTTTATTTGGCACTACCAGATTGCTTTAAAAGTTGAGTATTCTTATCAGGCAATCAAACAGTGTTGTAATCCAGAATTTTCTTCTCCTACAGTAAAGATTCACAGATGTGCATAGGGATGTTTCAAATAGAAGTTTTCTAATTGGAGTTCTAAAAAACTATATGCAAACACAAACCTGCAAAGTGATGTGGTTGCTATTTACACACTAGCCAGATCACTGGGTACTGCACTATACAACCTGGTTTCACCTGGTCACAGAATTTCTGTACACTTCAGGCACACATCTGTGGGAGCCAGAAAAGTAACTGGACTGTGACAAGTCTCCAATAATAGGGCCCATGTCTCCATAGCATATTTCTTAGGTAGCTCTTTCTAGCAAAGATCTGAGAAGTGAAAAAACCCTATTTTTCAGTAGCTTGAACTTTTATCAGTCTTCTTTTCTTCTCAATTCAGTGATCAGAAGGATGATGAAGGTACCACATTACTTTCAGGATCAGGACTTTAATCATTCATACAGTATTTAATCATTCATACCATTGAGGGCTGACAAGACAATCACTTGAAACTGTTTTCATGACAACTTGCTACACATATGGGCTCCTATTCCAAGGCAACTGCTGCCCTGGGTTTTTATGACATTCTTCTCTGTGAGTAGGCTTTGGAAATGAAATGCCAATAACATTAGGGTTGTTTATTGACTATTGACTTTTTTTTCACTTTTTAAGGCAAGAGGCAGTAGGGTATTGGTCTGTATGGGTACCAGCTTGAGAACTTCATAACTTCTGAAATAATTATAGTTTACTAGACCTCAGTGAGTAAGAAAATTAAAGCCATTAAGAAAACAGAGTCAGTTTCCCCCTGTATTATAAAATTTTTGGAATGAGTTTGTCTATTACTTTCTGAAACAATAGAATTCTTTGAATATCTTTTATGCAGCTAAAAAGATCACTACTTTAGGGATATAACTGCCAGCTCACAGTGAAACTAACAAATGCATGCAACTAGAAGATTATGGCCATCAGAAAGTTTGCAACTGATAAGTTTTGAAATACTTCCACTCTTGTGTGAACTTAATTTCTTCCTTATTTATTCAGCCCTTTGCTGAATCATCACTCTGAAAATTCATCTGTTAATTCTTAAGCCAAGAGCAAAGGCACTCCCTAAACTGGCACTGGAGGATCACTGCAGAAGGATTCTTTACGTCCCTACCGGCGTACCCAAATACTTTTCAGTCCAGCAGGAATGAGTTAAACTCACAGGGACCTTGACATACCAGCATATGTTCCATTGCTGTTCGTTTTTAAGCCATAGCCCCAGAAAAAGAAAATGGAAGAATTTCTACGCTTCAGCTCCAACACAGTTTTTTACATCAGTTTCCCTATACACACTACGTCCTACCACACACATTTTACTCTAATAAACCATTCATAAAGATATGAATGTAGGCTTTCAAGCATTTAATTTTAGCATCATAAATAGGCAAGGCAAAAAAGACTAAAATCACCATAACGTGTCAAAACCATCTGCTCAGCTGAAAGCAAGTCCTTGACTACAGACATCCTGTCCAGAAGATATATGTCAGCCTGTGGAAATGACTTCAAGGCAGTAAGGGCTGGAGTAGGACAGTAATGGCACATTAGTGCCTGAATCATATTTGTCATCATCATCATCTATTACTTACGAAGTCGCTCACAAGAAAAACATTGAGGAAAGACACGAAATTAAAACAGAGCACTGATGAGATGAACAACTTCCAACCATACAGAAGAAAAATTAATCGTCAATTATACATGCTAGTATAATGGAATAGTTAAATAAGGAGGTTCTAGGCCAAAGTTCCATTTTTATTCCTTCTTGATTAATTTAATTTACAGAATCAAAAGCAGATAATTTAGAAAGCTCTGTAACTGCTCCATTGCCGAGGCACAACTGAAGGGAAAGAAAGAGGAAAAAAGGACATCTGCCTTGCTGCACTTCCACTGCAGAACTGAGCATGAACAAAGTCAGTAGTACATGACCTGAGCACTTAGAGGGAAAAACTGAGGACTTTTCCACGGAACTTAGCTCTCCATGTAAATACGCACAGAATGAAACACATCAAGCCAGTGTTCAATAATTAAAAAATAAGGTCACACAATTCACAAGGGACAGCTCAGACTACAGGCTTGGGGACAAGAAATTCTCTCCCCTCCTGTTACTCATCTGCTCAGCAGCTCCAGCATTATGGCACAAGAGACCAGTTTCTCTGGGACAATCCTCATCACTCAGGGATTCCTTTCCTCTCTTACTCCGTTAGGAGCCTCGGTATTTATTTTACAACGTTACGACTCCAGGCAGCGAGCAGCCACGCAGACGAGGAGTTCCAAGTGCTCCCACATGCGTTCTCTCGCCGTGGATGCTGGCAAAGCAGGCGGGACGAGAAGACGGCCAGCCTGCCCGGTGCCACGCCGTGCCCCAGGAGCTTCCCCTTCGGCGAGGGGAAC
>VXBQ01011816.1:596054-653538 GCA_013400175.1 Phainopepla nitens | reverse complement strand
CGGCCCGGCCGGGGCTGCTCCGCGCCCGGGAGCCGCGTCCGGCGGCTCGGGGCCGCTCCTGGATGGAGGCGGCCTCGGGCCTGGCGTTTTCCTTCCCCGGGCCGCTGTTCCAGCGCCAGGGGCCGTGTCGTACGGGCACGCCCCGGGTTGTAGGCGAAGGGTCCCGAGCGCATACGGCTGTCGGCCGTTCCTCTGCCCAGTAGGTTTACTCATCGTGTGTGGACTTTTGACATCCTTTGACTCCTTGCTGAGTGATATTCGAGAGCACATTCCTCTTCCAGCATGATAAAGAATGGTAATTTACAGCTTTTTTCCGCCACTCCACCCACGCATTATCTAGATCAGAGTAAATTAGGGTTTGCGTTGGGCAGCAGGTAGTGTAAACCTGCATAGCCCTAGGTTGCAATTTCAGAACTAGTTATTTAAGCTATACACATAGACATGGAAATTATTCTTCTTGGCTTGGACTATTGTCAGATACCGAGGCCCTTAATTAGAAAATGCACACTTGTAATAGTGGCCATCAAACCATGAAACCGACAGTGCCTAAACTCTTGGTGGTGTGGCTTCTGCAGTGATCAGTTGGGCTGTTACATTCCTTTGTCCCTTTTATCAATGCTGTGACCTCAGAAGTCAGTAAAACTTCAGTCATCGAACGTTCCGGTGTGATGCTGACTTACACTAGCAGGTCTGACCTGTTGCCTGGAAGAGAAACTTTTTCCTACTTATTTTCAGTAATCCCCAGGGATCAGCATATAAAATAATTTCATGAGCAATTCTTAGGCACAGGTGTTTGTGTGGTAAGGCAAATCTGCGCTGACCAGACACACATAGGTTCGCTTAGGCTGAGCAGGTACAGGCGAGACGTGTGAGGGGCGCTACTATTGTAACAATTACTTTTTACTATTGTAACAATCCTACTTTTCAGTTCAAGGAATGATTCCGCGGCATTCCACTGCCGTGCCTGTACTAGCTGTTGCATACTTTCTGAAAGAGGTGCAGGAAAAGGAACTTAAAATTTAACTCCATTGTTAAAAGATGTGTTGGGTCAACAATTCAGTGACCTTATGCTGATTGTATGGCAGTTTTTCCCTGTGGTCTCGTTATTTGGTCTCTGTTTCTCCTCCTTCTGTTATATTTAATTCTCTGTCTCCTATACTTAAGAGAAAAGTATCTCACAGGCCTCCTGAGTTGAATGGTGTTTACGCAAGAGTGTAAGTGAGAGCACACTTTCGCTTCAGTATTGCTGCTGGTCAAACTCATCTTTACAATAGGCACATTTTGTGTTTAGATTTTCATCATTAAAGTTCGGACAGATTGGCCTTTTTGGTTATCCATGAGAATTGTCAGTGTTCAGAACATGCTGGCTATGAACTTCAGTCACACATTATACACCACTGTAAACTTGTTGTACCAGTCTGACTGTAACAATTTGGGGGTTTTACTTACATTGAACAACAGGGAAACAGATGACCAGCTAATTTTCTGGTATTTAGCAGAAGTGGTCTTCCCACATAGATCACTGAAAGCCCTGTGCTGCTGAAGATTTGAGTAACTTAGAATTTAAGTTCCAAGTTCTTTCTAAAAATCAGTGATCTTCATTAATAGTGCACATCTTAGTAGGTGTCAGATTGTTCTCAGTTGCTTCAGGTTAAACTGAAAGGGATACCCATGAAATAGATAGACATAAGGTAGACATACCTGGATGTAACAGAGAGCAGGAACTGCTGCCTTAGTTGTTAAAGACACACAGAGTAAACAATATAAGCCATGAGTCATCCTCTCATTTGGGAGGGGTGGAAGAATTGTTGGAGTGCAGGGAAACTGCTGTGTGTTAACTGTTGAACTATGGTGGGCACAGCTGAAACCAGAAACTAGAGTAGTGCTGTGTACTAACTCTAGTTAATAACTAGACTTCTTGTAATACGAGAACTTCAGTTAAGTCTTGCCTTCTGCTTCTTTCCTGCCTTTATGTGGCTAATCTGCTTCCTGTACTTTCTTGAAGTTAGAAGCTGCCTTCTCCCACTTCAAGCTCTAAAGAGATGTTGAATTGATTTTTCTTACTGCTCGGTAAAAAGATATTATATTAAGTCAGATATTGAATCATCCTATTTGGAGAGGCAGAAGTAGTCTTATAATTACTAATAACTAATGAGTAAGGAATTGAGATATGAAAATATTATACGATGGGGCAAAGCGTTATCTACTGATCTGCTCAGCCCTGCCAGCATAGTGGCACATGGTGCACATAGTGCACATAGTGGCACAGGCAGAGCTTGAGATATCCTAGAGCACAGTCGGCTTCAGTGCCTCATGGGTGCTTCAGAGACTCAGGCCTCATTATGTTGGTACTGGTCTGTGTTAGGTTTCCAAAAAATCTCTTGCAAGGCTGGCTTCCAACACGTAGGATGAAATCCATATACCTGGGAGTGTTAGCCATTGTTCTGAGCTGCACAGCTCCTTTCTGGCTAACCTGTGGAAAAGGGACTGTTTGAGTGTTCCTGGTTTCACTGCAAAGTCAGTTGGTTGATCCAAACTTGTACCACCTTCACAGTATAATGTTGTGCTACTAGTACTGCTTTGCTCTTTTAAGTGCAGTTCCTCTCTAGAAGTAATATGTATGGTTTTTAAAGAGACAAAGCTACTATCCATTTGAGTAACAGACTACAGGTATGCACCTTCCATCAGCTGTGAATCTGTATGGTAAGCTTTTGCATCTCCCTCTAAGGATGAATCATTTTTTTCCCCATAGCAAGGCATCATAGCTCAGCCTGACAGAACCTCCTGACAATGTTCTACTTGACCTGCCTTGTGGCAGTATCTGACAGACAGAAGTAAATGACTGGAAAATCTGCAATGTGTGCTGCTTGGAGGCTGCCAGGGTGACTCCTGTTGTATATTGTAGTATATTACCTGCCAGGAATGGGTTGCTTTGAAAAGCTTTGCGGAAGATTCCTGGCATAATGTGTCAACATCTATGAAGGAGGAATTCAGTGTGGTAACTATCAAATGTTGCTCTACAAGCAATATTAACAGCTATTGTGCAGTGACTTTGATAAGCAGGGACACAAAATAGATGCTGGGATCAGATCACAAATGATCTCATGCTGTGTCTTCAGAATGCCGTGAGTCTTGTAGGCGGGAGCACCATAAATGGTGTGAGTGGTTGGATGAAGCACTATTTTTGTTCATCCTTTCCTTCTGCTGCAATCAGTCCTGAGAGTAAATCCGTAGGAGGTGAACCCCATATTTCAAGCCTCAGTTTGGGATAGGAGCAGCCAAGTATTCAAATTCAGGTGCTATTTATACATTGAGTTCTGGAGCTGGAAGCAGGAAGATCTTACTGAAATGAATAAGTACATTCTGGAGCCAGTCTAACGATCTTATTTGCACTAACTCTCTTAACATTTTGACATAAGCTTTTGGCTACATTATAGCTCTTTTGGATAAAGAAACAGTGTGAAGAGACACCTCTGTGTGGTGGAGAGAGAGCCTAATGAGAATAAATTCTCAACAATCAGACTGTTGTCTGTTTAGAGTAATTGACCATTTCTGAAAATTTTAGTCCAATCAAGTCTAAAAATACTCAGAACACTTGACGTATGTTTCTGCATTTAAACCACAGGAAATGCAGAATTCTGCCAAGTGAGGCAGGCCCCTGTGCTGTGTTCCACTGCTGCCTCAGCATGGGGATGGGTGAGAACAGCCCAGGTGTGTGTTGTTTCCTTCTGTGCTTTTCTCTGGCCTAAAACTGCGGCTAGATAGTGCTTCAGAGCTTCAACTTTCCATAGCAGTTCTTAGTCCAGAAAGCACACACTTGTTTAGTGACTGAGCTAAATATGTCCTTAAATGTCTCTCCACTGCTTTATTAGGATTTTTGCACTTATTTTAATTTTGGTAATTTTTAATTTTAATTTTGATAATTTTTAAGTTTTTCCCTTGTGTGGCAAAATTAGAAGGGTAGTAGACCAAGGTATCTGAAGCCTCCTTCATCATGTTGTAGCTTGGCTAGAAATAGAAGATACAGTGACTACTTTGTCAACTTTGAGGAAGATACATGGGTATCTTATATTACATTGTATCTGCCCTTAGATTATATCATGCCTGATATGCAGATTCAGTCTTAAAAGCTTCAGGACTTCCCTGTCTCCATAATTTTTATATGAATTGAATCTTTCACTCACCTTAAGAGTTCACTCAAAACCTGATATTATGGATTTAGAGTAGTCTGGCATCTTCAACTTTTTATCAAAACAGATGTCATGTCATGTGATTGTAGAAAACTGAAACCATTTAGTCCCTTTAAACTTCCCTTTTCTGGTCATAATAGATGTGATGATTATGACTGGTTATGGAGACTTAATTGGGAAATACTGCAAATATCTTCAGTAATGTGTTCAATTTGTAAATTTGAAATTGAATGTATTCAATTTACTTTGCTACTGTTGTAAGCAAACATATAAATCATTATTTCATTTTTATGTGTACAGTGTCAGAAGCTTTTAACTGATACATGCTGTAGTCTCCAAGTCTCCGTATGAAAGAGTAAGACGAACCTTGTCTTTGTTTTCATAACACTTTAAGCATCCAAGGAGATAAAATAAATTATTTTTTAATACTAAGTTTTTAGGTTTATTCTTGAACAGTGACAGGGTACAGTGAATGATTAATTCTTCCTCCTGTTGCTGCAAAGTGCAAGAATGTCAAGAATTCCCAAATATGGGAAGCCTCACCTCTGAGACCTCTCTTAACCGCTGTGTTGAAATGCTTTGCTAAATCCCTGTCTTGGGACAGCAGTGTGTCCCAGGTGAACAAACAAGGGAAACTGTTAAATCTTTTGAGATTACTACTATGCCTTAGTAGCAAGTTGTCCTGTTTAATGGGAAGACTCAGTCTACCAAGTATGCTCAAAGTCAAAAATATCAGTGTAACTTGCAAAGAATGCTGAATGAAGTTCACGGGATAGTTTGCATCTTCCATGTACGCTGTTTCAGATTCTTGAAATTTAATTCATAGCTGTGAGTTGAGAGAGTTTATCCAGGTCCTGAAGGAGCGGCCTCTGCGAGGCATTTTGGGAGAGCATACTCACACTTGCATCTTGTCCTTTTTTGTCTCGTTTTCTAGAGATTCTCTTAGCTGAAATGGACCAGGGAGAAGATCTCTGCTAGCGGTGTCCTGTTGCAGGGAAGAACGGTGCTTAGAACAGGGAACAGGAAAGGGAAGCTCTGCAGCTGATAGCAACATCTGCTGCTGTCAAGGGTGCAAATCCACTGAACTGGAGTGGGGGGCTCCTGATGTCTGTCTGTAGCAGGTTTAAAGGGCCTGCTTGGGTAATGTTGACATGTTAGTAGTATCTTTTGGGAGGCAAGAGAGTAAATATGAATGCTGAATTTGGGCAGGTTTGGAGGCCTTTAGAGGCAGTGCACATTTCTGTTTTACTCAGCATTGTGTTGGATTTCTGGAGGTGAAGTGTCAGTCTGGTTCGTGTGTTATGTGGGCTCACTGGGCTCTAATGCTATGTGAACACATCCTCAGGCCCCTTCCCTTTATGCTGGATTTATCTCCCAACTGATGTAGTTTGACAAGGCTGACTTTAATAATCTTTGCTAGTGTTTTTTGGGTTATCATAGTCTACATAAATTTGTGTAGTCTTAGCAGATATAAATAGGAAAAGGACTGTTGTCCGCTATGTGCCCAGTAAAGGGAGAAGTGCTGTGTATACTTCAGCTGTGACTGAATTTGGCATCCAATAATACTGCAGTTGAATAACTTAAAACTGTCGACTGCAGAGCTATGTGAATGGCTAAAAAATACTTTAGAGGGAAAGAATTGAAAAAGGGAAAAAAAATCCTAATTTGTTTTACATGTATAGTACCTCTGATTTTAAAAGCAAATGTGAAATGTGTGAATGTCTGAAGACATGATGATATTCTTACTGTGGTGCTGGAGTTCTCTGTATGCAGCATTTGTATCTGTGCCCTTTGGAACTCTCCTTTCAGATTGCAGAATACATAATTGCTACTCGTACCAGTGATGTATCTTCAAGTGCTGTTTTGTGCTTGTCTTGTAGATAGCATGATAGGAAACCAGTAACTTCTCGATGAATCACTTCCTTAAATATTCTTTACATTGTATTAATTAGCTGAAATAACAAGCTAATGAATAGTTTGGTAATCCTTTGTACTCAGCAGCCCCACTTTTCATGCACAGTTCAATTTTGTAAACAGAATGTGAAGGCTCATGCATGGTACACAAATAATGATAGTAAATAATGTAAAAATTAGACTGAATTTAAAAGAAAAGTCTACATAAAACCATCAAGATTTGTAATGTATTGCATTTTTGTCTTTATATTGTAGCCATGAATGTGTTAAAGTTCATAACTTTGGTATAGAACAACCTAATAATTCATCAGGACACTTACAGAGAAGGGAAGGGAGTTTTTGATGTGCATATAAAGCCTGTCTGTAATTCTTTTTTTTTTTTTCAACAGACCTGCTGACTTACATTTCCACACCAAATACAGAGGTCTCCTGACAGAATAGGAATTCAACCCTGCAACATGATTTATATAATGGAGATTTTTTTAAAAAAATACCTTCAGTGTTTCAGTTTGCTTGTGGCTTCTTGTGTTGGTGTTGCCTGGTTGTGCAGAACTTTGAAAGTAGCTGTATTAACAAAATATGCAACAGAAAAAGAACAAAAATAGTAGAATTATGAAGAGAAAAAAAGAGGAGAAAAGACAAAGGTGACAGTGTCATGATCAAATAGGTCAGCACAGGAGCATTTTAGTCTGTGTGAAGGCCTGTAGCATTAAAAAGAAAGATCACAGAATCATAGCATTGCTTGGATTGGTAGTGACTTGTAAAAGGTCTTGTAGCCAATTCCCTGCAAGCAGGGACATCTTCATCTATATCAGGTTGCTCAGAACCTCACCCAGTCTCACCTCAAACGTTCCCAGCCATGGAGCATCTGCCATGCCCTGGGCAACCTGTGCCAGTGTTTTACCACCCTCATCGTAAAGAACTTTTTCCTTAGATGTAATCTAAATTGACATTCATTACATTTGAAACTATTACTCTGTCCTGTTGCTACAGACCCTGCTAAAACGTTTGTCCCCATCTCTTTTATAAGCCCTTTAAGTACCAACAGGCTGCAATAAGGTCTCCCTGGACCCTTCTCTTCTTCAATCTGAAAAAATCCAGCCTTTTCTCATAGGCACATGACAGGAAAGGTGCTCCTGCTCAGTGATCATCTTTGGGGCCTCCTCAGGCCCTTCTGCACCAGGTCTGTGTCTTTCCTGTGCTAAGAACCCCAGAGTTGGATACAGGACTCTAACTGGGCTCTCATGAGGGCAGAGTAGGGGGATGGAAGCTCCCTTGAGCTGCTGGTCACACTTCTTTTTTCTGCTGCCCAGGATATGGTTGGCTGTCTGGGCTGCAAGCACACATTGCTAGCTCATGTCATCATCTAAACCGTTTTCCTCTGTCTATCAGTAATTAACAATTCTTTATGTGGTCGCCATTTCATTTTATCCAGTGAATTATCCTTATTGCTTGGGGTTACAGTTTTTAGACAATGAGAAAAGAAATAGTGTGCCTTGAAAAATAAACATTTGGATCTGGGCCTTTGTTAAAGGTGAGGTGATCCCACAGTAAGGCTGTAACAAGAAACAACAGGTTTTATGTGGCAGGCATGCCAAATATTGTTTCCCAGGACTTGTAAGCCAGTGTTGGCACCTTGGTTGGTTCCTGGTCTATTGTAAGCATGTCTATTTTAAAATGCATCCAGTTTTCCTCCATCTGAGAAGTTGGTGACCCAGGCACTGGCAGAGTGACAAGTGGCTGTAATTATACAAAATCTGGTAATATATAAAATGCAGAACAGCAGAGTTGGATTCAGTGTTGAACTGAAGTGGCAGTGATTGACTGATGGAGTGGTTTGCTTGTGGAGGCCATGCAATCTCCTTCCTTGAAGGTGTCCAAGACTCAGTTGGATGTGGTCCCACACAAGCTGATCTAATTAGACATGCTTTGAGCTGGGGTTGAGTTCGATGGACTCCAGAGGTTCCTTCCAACTTGAATTGTATTTTGATGCTGTGAAGGGCAGTTTGTACCTAGGACTTAGTGTGCCAGGCTCCCCACAGAATCTAGGAGATGTCTTCCTGCTGGCTATGCCCATGGAGTGTGGAACTCCCCAGGAGGATGTTTGTGCCTACCAAGTAGAAAACAAGCTTCTTTCGGTGTTCCTGTTAGTTGCACAAACTTTCAAATTACTGATTTTTAATCCGAAACTTTAACATCCACATCATTAGGTAATTTCATAGACAGCAAGAGGCTTTTATTTGCATGAGCTTTTAGATTTGTACTGAGAGAAAAACATATTGTGCCATATGTTTTTGTTCCCTGTCATTTCTGTTCTGTTTCACTGAGAGTGGCTGAGACTGGCTTGGAATCTGGAAAATAACTGTCAAAACACAAGAAGAAATGGAGAGTACGTTTGTGCTTACCGTTTTCTAATTGTTGCGACATGGAATCCACTTCTCTGGCTGATGAACTGAAAGGTTGCCCCCCTTCAAACACAGAAATTACCAGCTCTCTAAACTTCCTAGGAGTTCCTGTTTTCTTTGGCTCGCATCATCCTCGGCAGTGGAGGTTTTGCAATTATAATTTAATTCAAGTTTTATCCTGTCTGTGAGACAGAAAACCACTTTCCTTGTTCTGCATTTTTATTTGTGCAGTTCAGGTAGCAGTAGGGAACAGTAACAATATGTGTGGAGTAGAACTCATGCCAAGTGATTACAAGTGCCACATAAGTAACCTCTTCTCAGGAAAGCTCAGAAAAGAGCCCAGCAGGACACTCTGACCCTGCAGCATGAGGTGCCACACATGGAGAAAAAGATGGCTTGAGATTGAAGTGTCTTTGAGAGGAGCCTCTTCAGACTAGAGTAATTTTTAATGATGGGGTTTGGTTGATTTTTTTTTTTTTTAATGATTAATCTACTAGCCTTTCTTAATTTCTTGTTAGAAGGTTGTGGTCAGGACTGTATCCATAAATATCTATAAATGTAAACTAACTTTTTTGTTGTAAGAGGAAATTCTGAACAGCTCTAACCATATTGACAGAGGCATGAAACTGAATTGATGAGTATATCTATCTGTGTTGACAGGTTATTAATAGAAATTCCAGTCAAGCTGGACTTATGACTGTACTAGGAACACTGTTTTGCAGAGCTGATACCAGATCACAGTTATCTGAATATGTGGTATCTTGAGTTGATTTTATTGTGCACAACTTGCTATATTATGGGAGGTAAATAATTTGCTCATTTCACTGTGGCTTACCTCTTAATTTTGCTCCATTTCATTGAGAAATCCTTAATAATCTTGTAAATTTTGGTTTTTTGAGATGAAATTTTAAGGTACATTTTATTACATCTACTTTTTGTAGGGGGATAGGGAAGATGAAGGAGGCAACATGAGCGTATTTAGGTGTCTTCAGTCTTTCGGACACCTGCAACAAATACACTAGTTTTCTGCTTACTCTGTTTAGTTTCTATAGCCTAGAACTTGTTGGACTTTGGTCTTTTGAGGACTTGTACTAATTAAAGAGAGTAAACAAAATTAAAACCAGATTTTGCAGATTAGAGCAGCCATTCAAATCTTGTTGAGGGTTACTTTATTCAGAAACTGCAGTTGCGCAAGGGCCAGTCTGCTAAACAGAAAGTACTTGGAAGAATTTTTGGCTTATGCTTCACACGTAACTGCAGTGCTGTGAAACTGCAGTTAGTGAGGAGACGGTGCTGTCACCTTGGTCTCCTGTCTGGGACTGAGTGCTGCTCCCCTAGGATTTTGCGCATTGAAGGAACCCGCAGGGACCAGTGTCCAAAGGAGGTGGATAAGACATCATTTTCCCTTAAGTCTTGTGTTCTAGAGCAGGGTTCTGGGCGGGTTTCCCTGCTGGAGGAGCCGGCCGTGCTGCGGCAGCGATGCCGCGGCCCTGCGGTGGCCTTGGCTCTCCAGTCCAGAGTGCCCTTGCTGCGGCCTGAGGCCCAGGCTCCTAAACCCTGCAGAGCTTCCCTGGGCTTTGCCTTGAGCACAGGCCTCAGCAATTACAGGCTGCTGCTTGCAGGGCTGCTATAATTGCCCTTTTCTGACAAGAACATTTTCACACTGGAGATGGTAAAGTTTTGTGGCCCTTTGTTGGTGGAGAAGTGTCTGCCTGGGCTGTGTTGGAGACTTGTTTCCTGCAGTCCTGGCAATTGCATACCATGCATTCAGTGCATAGCTAATTTTACATTCAATGCATAGCTAATTTTCTATCTGCAGGACAGTTCCTAGGAAGCACATGCAAGAAAGGAAGATGAGTGTGTTGGTATTTGTTACAAGTTTGTTTAAAATTGTAGTCAAGGCTTCAGTTTGAAGCAGTAAGCTGTGTTCCCTCAAATGGTGAGGGCTGGAAGTGCCACTGGGGCAAGATCTTTGTAATTTTTTGGTCAGCATTTAAAGAGTTAATTGCTGTTTGTATTTTTTATCTTTATAATTCATAATTAATAGATCACTTGACTAAGATGACAGTCAAGGTTCTGCTTATTTTACTGACAAATTTCATGTACAGGAAACTCACAGGCTTAAACTAGTTCCCTCTCAAGTTTTTCTCCTGTCCCCCACCTCTTCCTCCACAGATTATTTGATATCTGTAGGTATAACTTGCCAGTGCTGGTAAGAAACCTTAAAATTCTGGCACAGAAAACTTATGTAAATAATAAAAAATGCTTCCTTAAATATATATTTACTGCCAAGTGTTTTCTCTCCCTATGCAAATATTGAGCATGTTAAATTCTGAAAACAAAATGATGCTTTATGACCTGCTGCAATTTGGACAAATAGTTTTGTTTCTTTTCTCTCACTAGAAAATTTTTAAAGCTGGGGATACTAACCAGGATGGACAGCTGGATTTTGAAGAATTTATGCAATATCTTAAAGAGCATGAGAAGAAGATGAAACTGGCATTTAAGAGCCTGGACAAAAACAATGATGGTATATGTTGATTTATTTTATTTGTTCAAACATTGTTTGAAGAAACTGCATTAAAAGTAGTGTAATTTATATTTGTCCGAACTGGAGCAAAAAGTTGTGAATATGGAATCCTTACTTCTTTTCCTTAACATGATCATAATTAAAGTTTGCTATAGATTAAAAAAAATAGTAATTATTATTTCTATTTTCTCCAAGTACACTGAGCTGGGGCTCCTTGTTCCCCAGGGGGAGAAACTGTGAGGAAATTTCTGATTATTTCTAGCTATTAAAGATAAACCAGTTTTTAACTAACTGTATATTTGCAACCCATTTGCTTCGTCCTTGTAGTAGGCAATCAAAACACATCATCTGTGGTAAGTTGATTTTTAAATCATCTTTGCAATTATTTAGCTGTAACAATGATCTCCAAGGCGCTAAGTTGATTAAGATCCATATTTTAAATATGTATCATCTTTATTTTCATGTTTCAAGGAAAAATTGAAGCCTCAGAAGTTGTCCAGTCCCTCAAGATATTGGGTATAGACATCTCAGAAAAACAGGCACAAAAGATCCTGCAAAGGTCAGGAATTATTATTTTTTGAGGCGGCTTAATCTTCCTTGTATTGTTAATTTTTATATTCTTCTGTTTCAGTGAGGGAGATAAATGGGATTTTGACTTTGAAAGGTGCTGGTAGTTACTACTGGACCATCTGGGAGGAGAACGTTACTTTATTTCTCTGTAAATGTTGTTGATAGGAAGAAGCACTGTATTATGTTTTTAAATGGAATAGGACAGATGCACTTGGTGAAGAGAAACATTAAAAGGCCATGGCAGATTCAGCCTTGAAGTCACTATATGGAATTTACAGTCAATTGTTATTGATGTGATAACCCAAGTTAAAAAAGGGGGGGGGAAGAAAATGCAAAAAAACCCAGAACAAACCCCCACTATTTCTATTTCCTTATATAGTTTTGTTCAATTTCTTTTCAGTATTGATGCTGATGGGACAATGACAGTAGACTGGAATGAATGGAGAGATCATTTTATGTTTAATCCAGCTACAGACATTGAAGAAATAATTCGTTATTGGAAACATTCCACTGTAAGTTCAAGTTCTCTTTTAACTAGTGCAGCTCTTAAGCTCATCTCTGCTGTGTTAATTTATGATATTGAATGTAACAGCTTCACACTTGTAGTATTTCAAACATATCTCTAGTGTTTGATTTTCCTTTTCACTTCGTGCTCTCCCATTTACAAGCAGGATTTTGTCAAATGAGTTCCTTCTGAATGAACAACTTCATCTAAACTGTGCAAATAATTATTACTAAGTCTTAGGACAGAATTTTTTCTTCTTTTGGCGATATTTCACAGAAAAATAACAACCACAATATTTAATATTTTTCTTTGCACATTACTTTATGATTTGATTTGTTGAAACGACTTATACACTCATTTTAACTATTTCTTATGTTGAAACTACTATTTGCAGTTATATAGCATCATTATAATTATCATAAAATCACTGGTGTCTTTACTGGTGATTTTTTGTGCACATTGTGCTCTCTTGTGCCATAGAATTTAATTTAAGCATACAGAATATACAGCAATAAGTTATCCACTGTTCAGAGAAAATTTTTAAGTTTTTATTGAATGGAGCTGTTGACACATCAGTGACTGATTTTTTTTTAGGAGCAATAATAAAGTAAGTAAACCAACAGTAATCCTATTTGCTAAATATCCTTCTTGTAGATTATTGGAGGAAATAAAGTAAGGTTAGATTCCTTTGAATATAGTGAGACCATTTATATCTCCAGGGATTAGTCAGCATTTCCATAACAAAAACCAGTTTGAGATCTGAGAGCTTTGAGTGTTCAACACTGTACAACCTCAGCTCAGGAATGCTTGGCAAAAGGGAGTTAGCTCCCTGTTTGCTGAAGAAAGCACCTCAAGCACTGCTATGAGATCAAATAGTCCTGGTCCCAACTCACTTAGTGCAAAAAACCTTTGCTTTAATAAAATGCTCCTTACTATTATTAAACATAAGATCTGTATATTTGTTTTTTTTTTTATTATGGAATGTCATTAGTTGCCCCCAAGAAACAACTGAGGGAGTCTCCTGTGATCTTAGTGTTGCAGTCAGCTGATGACCCAGTTATCACAGCAGGCAAAAATCCAGCAACACAGCTGGTCTTTGAGATAAGAGCAGATGTGAGAGCTCCCAGCCTAGCTGGCATTAACAGACAGCTCTTACAATTCTGTAATTTTTATTATATAATTGCTGTCAGAGTCTTCCAAGCAGATAGCTACATTGGCATAGAATTATTATGGTAGCTGTAGCCTTTCTATTATAAACATCCTCAAATTTATCTTTTTTTTTCCTTAGTTGTGTTTAGGTCTCAGTACAACAAGGTTTAAATCCTGGTAGATATGCATAATATCTCTTAGAACACTGAATTTATGTTTTGAGAGTTTTGATTGATCTTTTGAGGTTTCCCTGCAGTTGAGCAACTGATGACAACTTACTTTGAAACCTGAAATGCAATGAAGATGAAAGGATTTTCCAATTAATCTGTTCTGTGTTCAATGTCCAGAATAGTTGGTGCTTATCCTTTTTGTCCAGTGGCTATATTTGCACTCTGCAATTTTTGTCCCAAATGACTAGAACAATATTCTGTCCACTAACTGAGAGAATGCAGCATAAATTAGGGATATAATGTCTACAATTAAAATCAATGGTAGTTCCAAGGTTTATCATTTAACACACTTTCTTGTCAGTACTTATCAGTTATTAACACATTTTTGTTCTTTTTATATATTTAATCTATATGTAATAGCAGATTTGCATTATCTACAGTGTACTTTTTCTTATGTATCATGATTATAGGTTACACTTAAGAGCAAAAGTGATATGTGAGATTTCATAGTGTTATGTCTTAGTTTTATCATTAAAGCCTATATTAATGTTGTTCTTTGATCAAATCCAATGGCAATACAAACACGCCCCCCTTTGTGACATTTCAAACTTTTATAGCTGAAAAAAGTAATTAAATGTGTCTTTGAGTATAACTGATAATAAGAAAATCTATAAGGCATTTGTCAAACTTTTCATTTTGTAGGATATTACACAGCAGTTACCAGAAATAGAATATTCTGATACATCAGCTCTTAAAACCCTGCTTTAAAATGTTGGGCAGTATGGGGGAAGGAGACATCCCACATGTGTGAAAAAATTACCGTGAGAGAAATCTCTTGTTAGCAACCTTAGGAGATTACCAAACTAATCCCACAAGACTGTCTGGTGAAAGGTTAGCTGCATCATATAAGCATTTGAGCTTTAGTGCTGACTTTAAACGACTGCTGATCATGACAGAATGTCTTTGCTTGGGCCGTACTCAAGGAGGAAATTTGTCATAATTTTTAATGATGATGGTGCAGTCTTTGAAATGGTGGGTCTGTGGTGTTATTGCTCAATATCTATGTAGAAGTCACCTAAAGTTGCTTTTCACTGAATAGCAATGCATAGCAAGTTAATGATAGAATGTAAATTAGAAATATTTTTTATTTGTAACTAGCACTTTATTTGCACGTTCTTAGGTAGTGTATTAATTTGGAATTAGAACTGTGGCTAAAACTGAGGTGATGGAACAAGATAGTTATTTGCACATCTTTGCTTTGGATTCATAAAGGTATTGGATATAGGAGATAGTTTGACTGTTCCAGATGAGTTCACGGAGGAAGAGAAGAAGACTGGGCAGTGGTGGAAGCAGCTGTTGGCAGGAGGAGTGGCTGGTGCTGTCTCTCGAACAGGTACAGCGCCCTTAGATCGCCTTAAAGTCATGATGCAGGTAGGTGCAGTGTTCAAGACTTTCTTGGTTTCCAGCGTATCACTTCAGTTTTTAGAGATCTGTTGGGAAAAAACTGAGGGCCAAGGTCAGTGTTTAAATTGCAGAAACCTGGCTGTGTTCTGACAATTTCCATTTTTTGTGTTCATAAAAATGTTATTTGATAGGCATGTGGGAAAAAACGTAAGCAAAATGTTAGAGAACTAGAGTTACTAAAATTAGGTTTTTTCCAACGGTGCATATGGTTTTGCTAGTTGATATATTTAATCAATTTAATACTGATGAGTTTTATAATCTAATCAGAGCAGTGTGCTCTACTCTGACTTTTGTTTTGGTTTTTTTTTTAGGTTCATGGCTCAAAGTCAAACAAAATGAACATAGCCAGTGGTTTTAAGCAAATGTTGAAAGAAGGTGGTGTCCGATCCCTTTGGAGGGGGAACGGTGTAAATGTTGTGAAAATTGCTCCTGAAACAGCCATTAAGTTCTGGGCTTATGAACAGGTAGGATGATAAATGAAGAATGAAAGTAATGCTAAATAAAGTCCTAAATCACACTCACCGTTCATTATTGGCACTGTTGTATTATATAGGACTTGTTGCCATGGTTGGGGATTTTGTCATAGTAATTTGAGTGACTTTCAGATTTAAAATAGTCTATAGAATACTTACTATTAGGCAGATTTTCCTGTTGTATTATAAGCAGTACAAATAAATTTATATCTGTTACATGCTTTAAACTGTCCCTGATTCGGCATGGCTTTGTGTGGAGTACTGCATTAGTAACTAGATTGTTGCTGCTAAGTGACAGGCAAAAACGTCACACATTTTGCTAGCTGAACTTACAGGGGATTCATTTAAAGGCAAATATCATAGTGCTATGTATGATGCCCTCATCCTGGATTTCAGAGTTATATTTAACTCTGAATCAGCTTTAAGCATCATGTTAAGGCCTAATCCTCCTTGGAAAATGAACTCCCATTCTGGTGTATTTAAATGAGCTTTATTTTTGCTCCGTGGTCTTTGCTAGTGCCTCAAGACCAAATGAGCATACTGCACATCTCTGTACAAGGAGGAGATAAAAACAATAAAGTATCAAATACACTTGGGGATGCTGCAAGACTGATCAGCAGATTTTAGTGCCACAAAGTAACCATTGGCATGTTATTCCTTACTCATCGAATGACACAGTGTGTACAGCGCTCAAAGTGCTTCTGTGAAATTGATAGTTGATCTTTCATTCCTTGCTTGGACAACTGGACCTGCAAGGGAATTTGGTTCCTCTTTGTTTTCTGGAGCTCTTAGTGTGGGTACCTTTGAGTTGGCTGTTTGCAGAACACCTGATGGTGCTGTGGGTGACTGAGGTATTTAATCTAAGAATTCTTGCAGGCTGGAATGTTAATTGTGTTCTGGAGAATCTTTTTGGGTTAGCAAATGTAACTGTAAACGCATGAAAAACTAAGAACAGCTTGAAAAGACATTTTGTACTATAATCTTGCCTTTTATGATAACTCTTGCCACTCCTGAAAAACATGTGTGTTTATTTGTGTTTTAACTATACAGTATAAGAAGATACTCACTAAAGATGATGGAAAATTGGGCACTGTTGAGAGATTTGTATCTGGTTCTTTGGCTGGAGCAACAGCACAAACTTCTATTTATCCCATGGAGGTAAGAGAATCTGCTTCCATTAGAGCCTGAAAAATGTTTTGTTTGTTTTCTAAGTAAACCCCATTTTGCTCTTGAAAATATTGTAAAAACTCCTCTCTAGTCTGATATCCTAATTTATTTTTTACTTTGGACTTCCTTTCAGACTTTCAGTGCTAGGCATTTTAGAATATACTATATTCTAACTTATTCTTGTAATTTTTCCATATATTTTGCTGTATAATAGTTTTTAAGAACAATATTTAAATAAAATCTGGTGCAGGAAAAAAGATCACTCAAGAACATTTAAAATTTGGGATGTGTTCAAGCATTTTGTAAATTGGGCATAAATCCTTTTCCTGCTAATATGTAAGCAAGGAATGGTTTAATCTGGACAGAACTGAAGTTCTGTTGTGTTATGATGGGAAGCTGTGTCTGATAAGGGGAATGGTGTGGGGGAAGGATGTAACAGCCACAGCTCAGAAAGAGTGGATTGGCTGCTCTTTCCCCTGCAGGAGGTGCTACACATTGCAATTGAACTAGTGTTAATAACTGCTCCAATGTAACTGTCACACACCATTTCACAGCAACAGGATGTATTTTCTTTACTGCTGGTTCCCCAGAAGGTTTATCGCTTGTGCAGATCCTTGTTGGAATCGATGTTGGCGCTGGGACTAAACCAACACACACATCAAGTTTGGTAGTAATGGCAAATGTAACCTAAATAGCTTCTCATGGGTGGGGATTTCAGTAGGAATGGAACTGTTTTCATTGCTGGAGCGATAATGATCTCTTTAAAGAGCATCCTTGCTGTTCCAGAGGGTGAATCCCAGCTGACCTGAGTACACAAATGGGCTAAGTTAGGGAAGAACTGAAACATGATATAGATGGTCTGGATTACACTGATCAGTGGACACAAGGAATCTCTTCTACAATATCTTCTGATCTTCCTCACAAAGATATGGTACTGTCTTAGAAGTGTTTTTAGGATGTTTCTAAGTAAGAGAGAAAAGCCAAGTGCTGGAAGGAACTTCTGAGGAAGATGCAGTCTTAAGAGGCTTTAAAGTAGACCAAATTGTTACTCAGGAAATTTCCTCTGTGGTTTCTTTTGGTTGCTGTTATTAATTTCTTTGTTCTAAGATGCAGTACAGACTTATTTGCATTATTAATCAGGTGCTGGGTTTCAGGAGGGAGACACAATGCTTATATTCCCCAACTACCTCTCTAAGTGTCATACTTTTTGAAATATTATTTTCTTAATAGGCTTTAGTGTTCCCAGACCAGAAGTACCATCTGCTAGCTTGTTCATACTCTCACTTGTGCCTTAGCTAATACTTCTATTGAATATTGCCTACACTGTTGCCTCCAAGTTGATCAAATAACTGCCTGTTTTAATCAAGAAAATAAAGCTGAAATGCAATTTTAAAAAGCTAAGAATTTGTAAGCTAGTACACAGTAATGTGTGGTGCTCTGCACTAAGGACAGAAATTGAAGAAGCCTGCTGCTAACAAAGCCTTACCAGTAATCAAAGGAGATTTTCAGCACCAATGTGCAAAGCAGTTCTAGAGAATTGAATAAGCAGAGATATACTGTGTATTTAAAATAGATTAATAAATAGGTATCTAATTATGACTGCTATTTTATTTCTTTTAGGTTCTGAAGACCAGATTGGCTGTGGGTAAAACAGGGCAATATTCTGGGATGTTTGACTGTGCTAAGAAGATTTTAAAAAGAGAAGGTCCAAAGGCCTTCTACAAAGGCTATATTCCTAATATTCTGGGTATAATTCCTTATGCTGGCATTGACCTTGCTGTTTATGAGGTGAGCTTAGATCACTGAATGCATATAGCTGTCATTGATTAACTTACAGAAAGAGTAAATTTTTTTTAGAATGTTTGTATTATTGTGCTATTACAGCTGGTTCAATTTTAAAAAGACAAACGAGACTTTCCACTCATGTTACTAGACCTAAGTGTTTCTGTTTGCCCCTCCTGAGGAGCGCCTGGGCAGATGTGCCCTTCTCTGCAAGACTACCAAGCAGGAAATGTGCTATGAGAAGATTATGCAGACCTTGGCTGTACCACAAGCTTTCATACTTACCTAACCCTGTTAGACTGGAACATACCCATTTTGTAGGAAAAATGTGCCTTTAAAAGGATATTCATATTATGATAGTTTATACATTTTTTTGCCAGTTGTTAGGTTTATGAGTGGATTATATTAACCTGAATTCCTTATGTGTCTGTGCATGTCACCAGAATTCTTTCTGGCTGACACAGCTTTTCTGAGGAGCTTGAAACCCTTTCCAAAGAAATTGGCACCTATTTCACCCACCAGCAATGCTGAAAGTCTTTTATCTACCTTAGATAATATGTGTTGCTTCAAAGTGTGTTAAATAACTCAGATACAGAGTCTAATTTTTTTTCTGCTCTAGACAAATCTTTTTTTGACACTGCATTAGTAATCACCAGAACTGCTTGAACAAACATTTCCAAAGCTGTATGGAATTTCTTTTCTACAGTTTGCATCCCTGTTTCTGCATGGGATGATGTGCACAGCAGCGTGAGCTTTCGTTGCATCCTGTGGGGTGCTGAACTGTTTCCCTCCTCCTCTCCACACAATATTACAGGTGCATGGGTACTTTACTGCTGCTGGATCTTTTAAGGATTTTTCTTCTAGGTACTAACTGTTGTAGTCTGGTTGAAGTCCTTCGCTGTGTGCTAAGGTGTTTGCCTGTGCACTTCAAGCACGTAGAACTGGCCTAGTGAAATCGGTGCTTTTCAGTATTGAGCCCTTAGGATTTGCTATGAATGAACAAGTATTTGTTTACATTTCTGAATGCAGCTGTCTTGTCTTACTGTTTAATTTGAAACCTTGGCAGCTCTTAAAGAGTACGTGGCTAGAGCACTACGCGTCGAGCTCTGCGAACCCGGGGGTTTTCGTGTTGCTGGGGTGTGGCACCGTTTCCAGCACGTGTGGGCAGTTAGCCAGCTACCCTCTCGCTCTTATCAGAACACGCATGCAGGCTCAAGGTGAGTTCTCTTGTACTGAGAGTGCTTCTGTGGGGCCACATTAAAATTGTATCATGGGGGATGGCTCTAGCAGAGACGTAGGAATGGAAAAAAAAAAAAAAACAGCTTGGAAAATCTAAGGAGGTATCTGGAAAATTCTTCTTAATGTTGGTCGCTTCTGCCTCTTACCCCCAACACTGTTGTTCTTCATAGTCAATTAAAAAAGTAACATTTAAAGCATTGGTGCTTTATATATTCTGAGAGCCACATTCCATACGAGACTACCAGACACAGCTCCTGTCACAGTCTGGAAGCACTCTTCTATACTTAACAATGTTTTCTAAATTTTAGAGATGAAATGATAGGGCTTGAATTGTCTTGTGAGGGTAGACAGCAATATTTGCTCTGTAGGACATTTCATAAGAATAGTTTCATAGTTGAGATTTTTGTTTGATAGGTTTCTGCACAGACTTGCAAGCCAGGATTTCCAAAGTAACATAGGTGAATAATGCTTTCCACTGGGATTTAGACACATGGATATCTCCCAAATGTCTGAGATTAAAAGATCTCTTTTCAGTGGACCTGAGATAGTAGGCTCATGATCCAGGTGTTTGCTACTTGCTCAAGATTTTTAGTATTACTAGAACTGTTTTATAACACATTATCTTTTTGTTCTAGCCTCAGTGGAAGGAGGTCCACAGCTAAACATGGTTGGTCTCTTTCAAAGAATTGTTGCTACAGAGGGACTCCGAGGACTTTATAGGGGCATAGCCCCTAATTTTATGAAAGTGCTTCCAGCTGTCAGCATCAGCTATGTTGTATATGAAAAAATGAAACAGAATTTGGGAATAGCATGAAATGAAGGAAAAAGATGGGATGCTTCTAACGCTGTTGGAAACTCCAGAACAATAATGTTTTCTCAAGTAATCTGCTCTCACAATTAGAGACAGATCTTTATAGAGAGATGCTGCAACTTCCACGTTTGCCCTTAAGTGGGAAGAAACTTTCTTAAGTTTTAGTTCACCATTTTTAAACAGATACCTATATTGCACTTTAAAATGTCACTAAGTTGAAAAAAATATCAAGAAACTGTCTTTAAATCAGCAGTATGTTTTTATTTTTAGGAAATCATGCATATTTTACCCATTGGTGTTTTTAAAATTTGTCCTTTCTAAATGTGTATTTGTCTTGGATCAAACCAAAGGTAGGAGAAGTTTATACTGCCTTGATACTGAATATATGAAAGTGACTTTTTGTTTTGTCACGCTGCCTATACTCAAGCAATTCACAGGCGACATTTTGCATGCCTAAAAGTGAGCACTTTTGTTATTTTTGAAGACTGAATGTTAAGTTCATAAGGAATAGGATCTTGGATACACACAATGATGGAATAACACATTAAAACGTAGCCCATCACCTTTGTCTTCAGGCAAACCTTTTTTGTTTTTCATTGTTTAAAGAGCCTGAGAAACCGCTGTTCTGCGGTATCAGAATACCTCAAATGGATTTACACGGTATCTTTGTAATACAGTCAGCAATTTTCATAACTTGCTTCACTGGCCCTGCTTTTCATTGCACTTGGAAATGTCAGCAGCATTAACCATGGCAAAATCTGGGTTACAGCTGCATGTTTTATAGGATCATAATAGAAAGGAACAGAAGAAGCTTGGATATTAGATCCATTCCATACAAGTGCAAGTTGCTATTTAAAAAGATGGAGGATCCGGTATGAAGCTGGTAGTGATTGTAGTACAGCCAATGGCAGAGCTGTTCATAGCTGCCTTGGGAACAGGAATGCTTCTCATTTTGGACTCTCCATTCTTTCCCTAATTCAGAGGGCTACATCCACTATGTGCTTTTAGCCAGTAGAGGATTGCATTATTATGTAAAGGCTTTTTACAGTTTCATCATGCGAGATCAGTCTTCCGTGCACGCTGGCTGTGGCTGTGAAATTGGGATAATAAAATACTGAAGTGTTTTGTACCGGTGACCAAGTGGCAGTGCTGACCACAGGTGGCCATCAGATTGATGTTAATGTAGCAGGCACAGCATGCACACAGACCTGTTAGTGCTTGAGAAACTGCTCCTCCTCAAAAATCAAAGCAACCCCTCTTCAATTCAGAAAGTTAGGTATTTCCATGTACAAGTTCTTCCAAAGTGAGTTCCTTTTTTTTTTTGAGTATGTGGAGGGGCACACAGTTACCTTCAGGCCTAAACACTGAAATAGATTAACAATTTGTACCAGACTAATTTGTTAGGCTTTTTCTGCTTTCTGTAATATGTAGTGTCTTAATCTTGGGAGTTCCGAGATTATACTTACCTTGACCTTCTAAAAGCAACTGCTCATAGACCACTTTCTGAAATTGGATTACTGAAGGAAGAACTTTATTCTTTTAAGGTCATTAAGGGTCTTGTTTTTAATTCTTTCTTTTTTTGGGTAGGCATGAGGGGTGCATGGTTTTTTGTTTGTTTGGTTTCAGTTTTTTTTTAAGCAGACAAATAAGCAAACAAGCAAAAATAACTGCCTGAATCTCCCTTGTTCTCCATATGCTTTGGGCCATATTTTTCAAACAGCAATCACATGTAAATTTGTGTTCAGTGCTTCCATGGCTGGTGTTTATTCTCCATAAACTGATACATAGCAATTCCATAAAATCTGTATTATAAAATTTTTTATCACATTTCAGAAAATGGCAGCTCTAGCTGTATTTTGGCCTTCCCTTTAGGGAAACGTTGGACTCTGCACTTTAAAAAAAAAAAAAAAAAAGTCGTTCTAACCTAATCATTTATATGTATAATGCCTTTCTGATCTGAGTTTTTCTTGGTTTTGCCAATATCTTTGTACCTTTGTGGGACTTGTGAGATCAGTTGCTGATAATTTTGTTTGACTGTGACCAATGAGCAAATGTATTGTGTGTGTGATGTAAAGATGACTTTAGCATTTCTGTCTTCCAGACTTGTTCCATTTGGTTTATGGTGTGCAAGTGCCATTATGAGTATTGAAATTATGGTGACCTTTTCAGATGTTGAAAAGATGAGCTGTTTCAGATTTCATTTTTCATTTTGTGCCTTGATGATTGTGTTCAGTTGTGTATTCTTTGTCTCTTAAATGTATGTTTACCTTTCTAGTTCTACAAAACTACCAGTTTATAATAAACCTTTGTTTCCTTATATGGCTGGAGTATGCTGATGTGTTTTTTTTCAAAGTCTGATAGATGACACTTCTTTATTGCATTATATGCATAATACTCAATGTAAAAAATGAAGGCAATTGATCTAAAAATAGGTTTCAGACTAGACTGTGCTTTGCTATTACACTGATACTTGAAAACAGTTTGAGATAAGTTGATTGTCATCCTGTTTAAAACTGTCTCATTGCTTAATGGAAGAAACATGTTTAATATTTTTGCTTGTTCATTGACGAGTATTAGCCAATGATTTGCTTCTGCAAATGTTGTGTGACAGAGGACAAACATACTTGCTTGTATTACCACTGATCTTGCTTTGGTGTTAATCTCACTTGTTAGTCAAAGGATCAATATAAAATCTTTTCAAGGTAATTGACTTAATTTACTCTGCATGTGTAGCATGGCTATGCTACTGAAATCTTGTTAGCAGCCAGCTTTGACCATTCCTTTTGAGTTTTTCACACCAATCCTTCAAATGTTAAAGATAATTGTAAACAAATTAGGGGAAGCTTTTCTTGTCTCTGACTGCTGCAAATACAATTCTTGTAAGAACTAGATGTAGAAGTCTTCTTTTAAGTAATGGAAGAGGTAGATGAACAGTGTATGATTCTTAAATAAGTGAACAATTTGACATTCAATTTGACTTGAGGCAAGAATGCTCTGCAAGGAGAGCCCAGAAGAAAAAGGGAAAGGTTATTTGTTTTCCCTTCAAAATATATGTGGAGTGTGACAGCTATTCAGTACCATTAACACTAGAAAACAATGCAGAAATGGCATGAAATCCAAAGCTGTGCTGCCAGTGTGTGTCTTTCCCTCTTGACCGTGGTGGGCTTGCTGGCAGGATGTGCCTGTGGCAGCGAGAGCATTCCTTACAGTGGCACCAGCCCAGGCCCGAGCTGCCTGCTCGTGGTAAGGTGGAGTCTGTGTGCTGAAAGCCCCTTGGCAGCTTTCCCTTCTGCTGAAGAATGCCTGGGGCCCAGCACTCCCAGGTGAGACTGGCTGTGGGCCTGCTGCCCATATTAGCCTTCAGAGGCCCAGGCTGAGGTGACTGCTGTCCTTCCCTGCCTTGCTTCACACCTCTGAGCTGACTGCACTCACTGGTACGGGCAGGATCTATTGGCAGCTTTCTCTTTGTGCCTTCCTGATATTTAACAGTTGGATGAGGTACAGCAAGTGTTGCAGTAAGTGATATTGCCATGTTTAAATTACTAAAATAGCAAGGATGTCTCAACCTGCAAGCTATTTGCTGTGCAAGAAAGTGTGGTTTTTAAATGCTCCCCCTTCTGATGTCAGAGTTGTCTTGGGAACAGCTTTTAGGACTTGAATTAAAACAAGATACTGATCCTAAACTGTACATTGTGAAGAACATAATTGATAAGAACTGGATATTTAACACAGAGTGATTTTGGAATATTGACAATTTTGGTGTATAACTTAGGTCCAGTTTCTAAGCCCTCTTGGTGTCTGAAAATGCATAGAAATATTACTTTTTTTGTCAGTATTTCTCCAGGGTAACAATTGTCTGTGTTTTGGCAACTAAATAAATGCTTGAGTATTGTGCACCTAAACTCTTACACATTGCATCTGCTTTGCTAAAGGGCAAATAAAGAAGTCTGTTATGTATTTTGTAAGTTTTAGAAAACACCCATAGTGTGTATACACATATACATTTACATCTATTTATGTATATACTTGTATACGACCTTTTCTTCTTTACATCCAGTCTGTGTATCTCCTTTGTGCAGCAGCTGGAATGGCTTCCAGAACGGCCTTTTACTTGAACACTCTTGGAGCCCTGAAACTGCTGTTGCTGCAGAGCTTTCCCCTGCAAGCTCAAAGTAGGAGATTGAGAAGTAAACTCTCTTAAATAACGTGTCAGTGGTACACTAAAATCCAGAATGGTTTGCCCCCTCCAGGCTCATGTGAACTGGAGCATCCCCTTGAAGTAGGTGTTGGCAAAAGCCATTGGCTTGCAAGGTGCGAGTACAGTAGATGACCTTTTTGATAGGCTCTCCTGCCATTTTAAACTAAGCCTTCTGTTAACATACTTGACCTCTTGCGGAGGCTCTGATATGGAAGCCCTTGCGCTCTCCCTAAAGCAAATGCCACGGGTTTTAAGTGTTACAAACTTGTGTATGAACCGCTCTCTCCTCATCCAGCCTTGACAGTCCTCCTCTGCGCTGTTTGCAGGAAACGTGCAGGCTCGGACTGCGTTCCAGCACTGCCATCTACTGTCGTCTTGTAACACCCGTTTGTGAGGGGGGCGGCTGCCAGGCTCAAAGTTTGAGTTCATTCCCTGCAGTCATCTTCACAGCAGAGGAAAAGCAGTTGATAACAGTGCAGGATAAGCCCGGCTAAGCCGTGCTTTTATCACAGAACCATGGAATCTGTTGGCTTGGAAGGGAACTATTGAATTGCTGCTGGCCCTAGCAATGGGTCTCTGTGATGGCATGTCCCTGCAGCCTTCCCCATGCCTCCCTACCATGTGTGTTGCAGTTTGGTAATGGGGCCATTTGGCATTCCCTAATTAAATAAATTTGTTGACTTTGAGTTGCTTGCTGTGTCGATGCAACAGCCTCTGCCGCTTCCAGCAGTTCCATTCACTGCATTGATACCACTTTCACACAGGGGATTTGTGTCTGTTGGCTCTATCTGACCCTACTAGGTTAACAAAGCATAGCTTCATGGATTTTTAAGTCCAGACTCAGCTCCTTTTATGGCCTCCTCTGATAACTGCAGGCCCATTAGCTTCATTACATTGCTTCAGTGTATGTCTATATCTGTCACATCATTCCTTCCAGTGTAAAAGACCTAAGCAAGCTTTTCAAATAGCTAGAGCTGGGCAATAACTGACTAAAGGAGGAGAAGTTCAGAGGCTGGGGTGTTTAGTGGACTTGGTTTACAAACAGGATTTCTGAGTAATCTTAGTGGTACAGATTACTTGTTTCAGTCTCTGAAGCCATCCTTCTGAAAATAGATGCATATAAAACGTGTCACTTTTGCACAATAAATTCCAAAGCTAACAATTCAAATTCTGTATGTATCTCAAATGTAAAGGTTTTTACTGTCAGCTCAAAGGTTTCTTGCAGTATTCAGGAAAGAGCTACATTTTAGAATTCCTTTCCCTCGTTTGTTGCTTCTTGTTTCTCACAGACTGGACAGATTTTGCAAAGGTTCCAGTAGATAAGAAGAATTGAGATGCAATTGCAAATTTTGGTGACGAAAAAGGATATAGAATTCTATCTCATGCATCACCACAGTGATCTTGTCCATAACAGAAATTCTGAAATTACTCTTTATGGCTTAGGAAAAGGTTGTGCTGTGTGGGTGGAAAGCTCCTGGACTCCCCAAAACTCCATGACTTGCTCATACAGAGTTTTCTGCCTCTGGGGTGGCAGCAATATGTAACCTATCCTCATTAAGTATCTGTACTAATGAATGAGTGACAGTGCACAGATCTGATCCATCTGCTGGATAAATGTTTAATTTTTCTTTCGCCAATCAGCCAGAGTTTGGCAGATGCTGTGCAGCAGAAAAAAAGATGCAAGTGTGGTGTTGCATTTCTCCACAGGGAATTGGTGCTGGAGTAGGAGCACTTCTGAATCAGTCACGACACTGCCATCCTCTTGAAGTATTTGGCTTAGACATCAAATATCGTTCACTGGTCCCTTAAGGAGTATCTGATTTTAGTTTTCTTCTCCAGCTGCTTTCTCTATCCTAGAGAAAAAATGGATAAAGGACGAGTTTTATTCAGTATTCTCACTTGTTCCTGCAGACTTGTACTCCATGTCCATACCTTGCTGGGAGGCATTTGCTGGGCTGTAATCTAATGACACTCATTTCCACAGTATGGCATTTTTATGGGAAACAGTGTGATCCCGTAGATAAGAGTGTCTTACAAATGGAGATTTTCATCTCATTTCTGCTACTGATCTTGTATATGTCCTTCCCCAGCATCTCTGGTCCTGGTATTTTCTTGTTTTGTAGGTCTTAAGCTCCCTGGGACTACCATCATACTGTGATGGTTCAGTGTGTAGCCTCAGGTTCTGCTATGATACAAATGATATTCTGATTGAAAATTAAGCCCTTGGCCTACAGCAGTGCTTGTTAAAGTATCATGCACTTTATTGGCAGAGTTTTTTCTCTTGGTTTGATGATAAAGATAATACCACAGATCGATAAGAAACCTAGTTGAAGCAGGAAATCAATCATATTCTAAAAAAAGTGATTGCCAAAGCTGTCTGCTGGGGAAAAATGAATATTAATCTTAAAGATAGTCCTTCATATCTAAAAAGAAATTTGACTGTCTTCTGGATTATTGTTTTTAGCCTTTTCTCCTAGTTTATTTTTAATTGGTAGTAACGTCTCGCACCCTAACACAGCAATCTCTAATACTGCCAGTAAAGAGTCTCTCTCTCTCTCTCTCTGAGAACACTGAGAACCCACTGAGCTGCAGCAATAAATTCTGGTTTTAAAGAAGAAGAAAAGTGCCAAACTACAGGGCCCAGTGTTTTAACTGCTTTCCCTCACTGGAAGTATTCTCGGCCGTTGGAGAATACATGTGGATTGAGGGAGTCTTGTTCTCTCTGAATTGCAAATAATAATATTCGGGTTTTGCGCAGGGCTTTCTGTGCAGGAGCCAGTCAGTGCTGGGGCGGAGAGAGCAGTGCCGGCAGCAGCCGCTTCTTCTCGGCTCCCTTTCTTGGGTTTTTCCCTCGTTTTTCGCCCGGTTTTTGCCCTGCCCGGCGCCGGCTGGAGCTCCCGCGCGGCCCGGCAGGGGGCGCACCCGCCGCCGCCGCCCGACCCAACGCCCTCATGGAGGAGCGGGGGAGGATCGGGGGAAGCCGGGTGGGGAGCGGCGTCTGACCCAACGCCCTCATGGAGGAGCGGGGGAGGATCGGGGGAAGCCGGGTGGGGAGCGGCGTCTGACCCAACGCCCTCATGGAGGAGCGGGGGAGGATCGGGGGAAGCCGGGTGGGGAGCGGCGTGTGAGCGATCCGCAGGCAGGACTGGAGTCGCGACATGCCCGACTCTGCGGCTGTCTGCCGTCGTCAGGCTCGGGGCGTGCAGAGGCTTCCTCCCGCCAAGGTGGGAAGTGGGCAAGAGGGGAGGGGAGGGGAGTGAGAGGTGGGATCGAAGTGAGCAATGAAAGCCGAGGCTGAAGGTCAACAGTTTTTTCCTGACAGGCAGAAATCTCCCCAAGGGATTCCTATTGCTTGAGACACTAATTAAAAATAGAACAATTCAAATCTATAGCAACATGTATCACAGACAGTCCTTTACTGCTGTAGATCACTTAGGGCTGCAATACGCACAAAGACAAAAGGTTTTTGATCGCCTTTTAGCAGTCAGCAGGACAGCCTATTTCATCCCCAGAATCTCAATTCTATTAACGCTTTCTGTTGGACTTTAAAGACCTTTTGCAAATGCAAAGGCTTAAATAAGCATTCTGGGCTGAAATCTGATGCTCTGTCTGACCGCACTAATTCCTCATGAGGAACTTTGAACAAATAATTAGATAGTCCATTCTTGCTAAGAATTTACTTTATTAATCCTCTTTAGTTATTCTATATGTTCATCTCCTTTAATTTCCTATTATGCTATAAGAAACAAGTCAAATAACATCTAAGATCCCCAAAGTTCTGAAAGTTTCCCAGATGCCACAAGTTGACTTTTGGTGATTTACTCCATATGAAGGAAGAAGGGCTGGAGTTCGCTGTGGAAGCTGGTTGGTAAATAGCCAATGCTCAAAACATCTGTCTCTAGCCTCAGAAGTTGTTATTCAGTGGAACTACTTGAAACTTGTAATTACAGGCTCTTTATTTAACTTTCAAGTATACCTTATTCATAGTTGAAGTATAAACATAGGAATGCATGTGTTGAGAGTGGGCCTTACATCAAAAATGACCCAAATTCAACAGAAGCCTTTCTGTGGTTCTCTCTATAAAATGATTTGCAGAAGGGGGAAGCTACCTCTCATGTCCTCCCTAAGTAAGCTTCAGTTTTGAAGTTCTTAGTGACTTGATGGCTTCCAGCTACTTGTAGGAAAATCATTCGAGTGCCTGGTTGGGGAGAGGATATGATGGAAAGACATTGCTCCATGCACTGGACTCTCCACAGGAGTGCTGTCCAGAGCCTCAGCAGGGCATCAGGCTTGGAAGAGGTCTAGAGCATGAGCTGCTTCCTCACAGCTAGTGTTGTGTTCCAGAGGTCGAAGCTCAAGGACCTTCTTAGAGGCTTCAGTAGCCAGCATGGGAATAAAGGTTTCCCTTGTAATAAACTTGTATTCTTGAAGCACTTTGTCTCCCATTGCAGGCTGCTACATTAGGCAGCTACCCACTCTCACATTTTTTTTGAGACATTTGTGAAGTGGCATATATGGGATTAAAGTGTTCTGCGTGTATTTGGGATCTTATCAGGAGGGATCAGTGCTTAATGTACATAGTGATCAATTCAGTACAAAATAACAAAAGCAATTTGTAAGGGGATTTTATTTTTTGTCAGCTATGCCTTTAAAGCTATTGATCTGCCAGAGAGTGTTTTGGAGGTTTTTTCCATTTTTAGGGATTGCATATTTTGATGCGTCACCAGATGATTATAGAATTAAGACACAAATGTAGTTCAGCTTTAAGAGTTTAAATCAGTAATAAATATTTCATTAAGTTGCCTGAAACTGTCAGGGTGAGGAAATACACAGTGTTCATGATTAAACTCATGCATCATGTTGTTTAATCTCAGTTTACAGTTGTATATCAGTAGCTAAATACGAAGTGTAAGGTCTAAAAGTCCTGTTAGAAAAACTAGGAGTGTGCGATGGAGACATGAAGAGATGTAAAAATTTGGGGCATTTAGACTAACATGGTATGCTTAATTTCTGTTTGGTTCTATAGGCAATCTCTTTTTAGAAGTGCTCATTTTAAGACAGAAAATTAACATCTGCCAGCAGATATCAAAGCTGAGAGGATAAAGCAGCCTTTCTCTTGCATCTCTGTACGTACAGACATTTCAGTGTTTTTATTTAAACTGCTTATCTCCTGATAGTTTCTCACAGCTTATTTCCTAAGAACATGTCAGATGTTTTCCCTTTGTTGTGAAACAGGCAATTTTAATTCACCATTTTTTTAGAAAACTTACTAGGGACCTTGGGAAATGATGTTACACTAAGGCACAATGTTTTCAGCAGCTGGTTTGTCCTTCAGTAGGCACTGGCCTCATGAATCAATGTAACCTAAGCCAACTGAAACTCCTTTTCCCTCGTGCCCACAGTGTGCTCTCTGTGGGGCGAGTCCAGTGGCTGAAAAGTCCTTTCTTTTCTGACTGGCTCTAGTCAGATTGAGTCACCTGGGGACAGTCTGGATGGCATTTGCATGCAGATTGTTTTCGTGTATGAAAAATGCATGAATATTCCCTCAGGTGTTAATTAATGCAATTTTTAGCTATTAAGAACTTCAAGCAAAAAAATCAGAGTGTTCTCAGAATGTGCTCCCTACACCTAATTATTCGGACACACTCCTTAGGAATGTCTGGCAGACAAACTTCTCCTTTCCTTCTATATTCCTGTGACTACACTGTATTTTTGTAAGAGGGAGAACATTTTGTTTTCAATTTTCCTTAGCTACATGTAAAGTAGGAGAATTTATTGTCCATTTCTGTTCACAATAATTGAGTTTGTGGGTTTTAATTGGTTGGGTCTTATTAGCTGGAGTGGGGAGGTAAAGGGGAGGAGCTTGAACAACCTACTTTGATCAGACTTTAAATACTGTATTTGATAGCTAATTTAATCAGTAAACAGCAGGAAATTATGACATTTCTTGGGAAGTTTTTCAAATTAGAAAAGTAGAACTGTTTCCCTCAGGACAGTTCCAATGAGCCTACAGTTTGGGTGGGATAAAGACAAATGCAGCAGCTTTGGATGTTCGTGCTCTGTGTAGTACAAGTGACCCTCTGGAATGAGGATTCCTTGTTGTTGACAAGGAATTTAAGGCATATGGGGGAAAAAGATGAAATGCTACTGATTCTTATTTTCAACTTGTCCTCCACAAAAGGAAGGCCCCTGTAACATCTCAAATTGTGTCATGAAAACAACTCTATTCCTTCATTAGTGCTGGTAGCTCATGCTGCTGCATTGACATCAATTCTGAAACCTAAGTTTCTCTTGTATACTCCGTGTTGGCTCTTGGAGCTTCTGGGAGCTAAGACAATGACAGTTAACAGCTTGATCCCATTAACAGCTTCCATTTTTTTTTTTTTTTCTGCACAGAGCTGTCCCTTTAGACATAGATGCTACAGGAAAATTATCAAATGGGTTCTGAACAAACCAGTTTTCACTGGAGGGGATGACTAGCTTGAAAGCAGCGCTGTTCGTACCAGTATGGGTGAGAAAGAACTTCATTTTTACATAATCAATATTTTCAGTCAAACAACAGAACAGTTTGACTTTCTGCTCCTATCATAGTATAAAAGGAGAAAACTGTGTACACACTTGACTATTGCTTAGGAAATACCAACCAACATGACATTGTTGTAACTGTGTTACAATTGCAGAGAAGTAGACCTGAGTAGCTTATTCATGCTTGGGGATGTACCCTAATTGCATCAACATTTAGTGATGGTAATGTGGAGCACAGAACCTACTGACCTCCTCCTGCACACCCAGCCTACTCACAGTGCACATGGCATTTCCAGATAATTCTGTGCACAGTGGCCTTGCAGCAGCAAAACTTCTGCACAGGAGCTCCATCATAACAAAACCATAATTAGTATTTCTGTACTAGATCTGGAACCATTTCAGTAGAAAGTTGTGAATAATTCACGGCAGCAGAATGTTTCAGATGGCAATTTCATTTTGCTTCTATTTGAGAAATTAAAATGTGAAAAGACACCTGTATTCTGTGTTCAATAGCTTAATCTAATACGAACTACATTGGAAACTGAGTGGCAAGTCATAGATAATGGTGACTGATACAGTACTTTTGATGAAAAAAAATCCCTGAGATGACATCACTTTTTGCATTGATATAGCAGCCCTTAAGCTAGGCAGCCCCAGAGGTGAAGAGAAGAATGTATGATGTAAAGAAAAGAAATTAGATCTCCAACTTTTTTTTTAACCTCTGCTTCAGACTGAGTTTATTCCAGTCTCTGTGTTCAGATGAGCCACCTGAAATTTGTTTTGTTGAAGCAGGCTGAGAACATGAGCTCTAAAATTAATTGCAATTTCCAGTTCAAGATTGCCTGGTTATTTACATAAGGTAACATTTTTTTCTTTAACGTCAAGATTGAGGAAATTTATTTACTCTGGGCTCACATAGCAGCTGCTTTCAGCTTTAAATCAAATATATAGTGTTGGAAGTCTGATAATGGAAACTTCCCTGATTCCTCTGTCCATTTGTGGAATTCAAACTTTTTTGAAAACAACTGTTTCTAACCTGCAGAAAATATTTTAGGATGTGGCCAGCATGCCACATCCTTGTGTGTCATCTTTCCAGCCAGCTTTGCAGGAGAGCAGCGTCACAAAGGTCCTGCACATTGCTTGGTTTTGCGTCAAAATCCATTTTAGCACTGGGAATTGGCAGTAAAAGGATGTGTACAAATATAGCTGCTCCTTCCTTTGAGCCCTGTGAGTTGTGTCACTCAGGTGGACACCTGTTACACTGGACTGTGCTGGTGGGCTCTGGAAACACATCTAATTGCAATCAAATGAGGCAGACATTGAAAACTTTCAGTAACTGTTTGATGTGGAATATTGATCTGATAGCAGTTGCCTGGGGAGGGATTTACAAGAAATACATATTAACAATATTGCTGTCTTTATTCTTTAAAATTACTGTAACTATGAAGGTGGAGTGAGTTCAAGATGTGCTTGCTTTGGTTGTATTTGTCACATTCCTCCCTCAGATGCAGAAAAGTAGGTATATTGAAATAGTTACCTCTCTGTGCTTTGACACTGTAGAAATTATTCAGAAATAAAGACATTAGATATCTGAAGAAAATTTTACTCAGTGAGAACTGAAATGCCACTAAATAATAGCATCATGAAAATGACAATATTTTTAACTCTTACACTGCTTCCCATCTATGCCAAGCTATTAAATTTTCCAAAGGTATTTCCACTGAAGGGCAGAATTGAATTGTTATGTTGTATAGCAGACAGACATTTTGGTGGGTGTAGAAGTTTGATAACTCTCCCAAAGTCACAAGAGAAGTTGGTGACCACCAGGAATAGAAGGCACACATGCTGACAGCCAAGTCTCTGTGAGCCACAAGACCATCCTTCCTCCTGCAGATGGAGAAGCACTGGCACGAAAGGGAAGTAATTTCTGTGGGCTTGGAGAGGCCTTTCCGGTGTTTCTGGCAGCATCAGCAGAAGGACACACAATTTTGATGGGAAGGACTGTCTGCATGGCTCAAATTATTTTATAATGTTGGCTGCTTTCAAACTGGACTCATTATTTGAGGGCTGGCCAAATATTCCCCATGCAGGTAGAAAGCCAAAGATGAATCTACCATTTTTGTTCAAGACGTTAGTGAGTGGAGGATAAAAAAGCATATAATGCTTGTCCATCCTGTGAAGCCCTTTGGTCTGTGCTGCAGCAGGCACATGTGCCAAGGAGGAGTTTGTGTAACTGGTAAGAAGAATTGTTCTTTAGTGCCAGCTTTTAGATCTAGGTCTGGCATAAGTTATGGAAAATATGTATAAATTCTATTCAGCTACCTGTTTTATTAGAAGTTCTCATATCCTCTCGTATTTTCAGTGATTAACACCACTCCCCAGTTTTCAGTAGTCAAATGTCAAAACATTTTGTGTCCCTCCACTCTCTTTTCAGGCTGTAATTCCAGCAGGAGCCAACAGTGTGAATACTAGCACTAAGCAAGACCAAAGAGATAGCAATTAACGCTCAAGAGCAGTAGTTAGAGAGTCAGCTGCTCAATGGCCTGAGTCACGCTGCTGCGTGGATGCAGCTGGACTGTTTTTGATGGGGAGGGAGCAGGCAGGGAACACATCCCTTCCTGCCCACACCATGGGATGGGTGGGTGCTGCCTTGAGGGGTGGTTATTTATGGAGAAATATATTTTCCTTGCTCTGATATTTTGACCCAGAAGAGTGTGTTAGAGTGTCGAAGCATCAGGATGGCTTTCACAGAGCTTGGCCCTGCCCATATGCTAGGTTTTATGAGTATTAACAATTATCTAGTCCGTATTTCTGTAATTACTGAGAAGAAAACAGTAAAATAGTTTTCTCCAGAAGCCTTTGTTTATTCTCATAAATGTTTTTGGAAATGAAGCAGGTTATTTGCCATCTTGTAGTACATTAAATAGTGTGATTCTGCAGTTACTCTATACTGCCATCTTGGAATGGGGTGGGGATAATAAAAAGAAGTGGTGTTAGTCATCTGACATCTGACAATTAGTATGAATATGCAACAGAAAGCAAAAGGATTATAAATTTAAAGTCATTATGTAATGTTAATGTTGCAGTACTAGCCAAAGATCTTAGATAGATTGGTGGTCCCATACCTTTAGGTGTTGTACAAAGAGTAAATAAATATTTCTGCCTTAAAAAGCTTACAAATGCTGACAGCCTTTTTTTGGACAAGACTTGCTGTGAGTGCAGAGGCGGGGGTTCTTGTTCAGTCATGACTGAGAGCAGTCATCTTGAAATTGTGAAGGAAGCACGAGGTAGAGTAAGTGCAAAGGAAAATGAAAGTTGTAGAAACTGAAAGAGAAAATGCATTTGTGGAATGAAAAAAAGTGCTGATCCTGACTTGTTCCAGTGGAAATTTATCTTATGTAGCAGCTGGTAAGATCCAGAGACGTGTGGATTCCCAAATGTACTTCATTCTCTGGTTGGCACTGCAACTTCAAATATGGGAGTCCACCACGTTTTCCTTGAAATAGGCTGAGCACTAAGGTACATTACTCTCCCCTGAGCTCCACTGTGGCTTTATTGCAATGAGAAGAGACTCTCCTAAGTACTTAGGCCCGGATTTTTTTTTTGTGCTAGATCCCTGAGTCTTAATTCTGCAGTCTTATAATAGAGAGTTTTCAATATCTTACTACATTTAAAGAAAAAAATGTAGTCAGTGCTTTACTGCATCCAGTTGGATTGATATTTACATATGTTCCCTTCTGGCAGCGTTCCTTCTGTTAATGTTGCTCTGATTAGCTGTAAAAGATTGAGGAGATATTCTTGAAATAGGTTGTTCCTAAGGGCCACTCTGAAGTTTATCCTCTTATAGTACAGCACAGCTGGGAATGGCAATTTGCTCTTGTAACAGGTTGACCAAGGATCAGCTGCAGTATTAAAAGATTAGTACCCAATAATTTCCAGTGAGCTGTTCTGTAATAAACTCAGCATGTTGATGTGGATTTTCAATGTTTGAATGTGTCTTCTATATGTAACATTTTATTTCAAGTCAGCAAAACACACCAAATCCCAAAAAAACCAACCTGCCAAGCAAAACTCCAAAAAAACCAACACCACCACCACCCCACCCCCTATATTCTATGAATTTACAGCCTCATGTTAACAAACACTTTGATTTTAATCTTGTAATTTATGTAATGATATATGTGTTTAGCTCTGACAAGCCACTCTTAACTAATAGGTTGCTATGCTGCCAGCCAGAACAAATGAGAAATATGTGGACTCAGTAAGAAGAAAATCAACCAGTTAATTTGTTTTCAAGGTTTATTATCATTGTTGAATCTTACTTATTAATGACCTGTGTACATACAAAATTGAATACATCTGTTGTAGCTGTGTTTCTATTTATCTCACGGCCCTGCTGTGAGCAGCTATCACTGTCGTGTTACAATTCACTTATATCTCATTTTCCAAAGTGCATGGCTGCTATGTGATGAAACAACAAAACAGTATTAAAATTATTAGCATTTAGAGGTGTAGCAGCACTCTCATTCCTTGCTGCCCTCTTAATTCTTCAGTTAGAGATGAGGACTTGTGTGGGTCTTACAACAAAATTTCTGTGTGGGACTTGGTAGGCAGGAGCTTTGGCAGTCTGGTGCCTTGAATGCTGAAGGATCTTTTTCCACTGCCCTGGATACAAGAGCACTTTGATGTTACTTTGGATTTTAGCCACAGTAGATGCTACAACTCTCTTTTTCTCCAGAGAAAATACTGTGTTCTCTGACCAGTTTTAGTCAGATGTTTAATGTTAACTTTTATATGTAAAATCAGCTATGCAAGAAAATGGAAAAATGCCTTTGCCCTCAGAGTAACACTATGTTTCTTTAGCCTGTGAGCAACACAAGTAGGAATTACAGTGTTTGGCTCTTGGCCTTGGGAGCTCTCATAATGTCAACAAGAGTTATGAGATGCTTGTGCTGACTTTGTACTGTGTTCACAGCATCTCTGTGCCCAGGACACTGGGGTGAGCAATTGCAGACCTTCTAAGGATGCTGTGGCAGGTTCTTTTGAACTGCAAAAAAGTTGTGCCTGATCTCCTCAAAATAATTTAAAGCATGCTGGATTTTCTTGCTTGGGCGGTGTGTGATGAGGCTGAGTGCGTGCCTTTGCAGATGTGCCTTTGTGCCTTTGCAAAATGTAGAAGATGCATTGGTAATTTAGCAGGTTTTGAAGCACTGGATGTTGTGCTCAAAAGGGCAAATTTTTGCATCCTTTAAACAGCAGCATCTCTCATTCACATATGATAGGAGGTGATGCTATTTGTAACAATGTGCATTTGTTTGTTTTGCAATGGGTTGTTTGAAAAAATCTGTTCCTGAAGGGCTGTTTTCCTTGTTTGCATGGCTGGCTTGTGAGGGCTTTAGTCACTTGGTTCAGGTTTGCTGCTGCTCCACTTAGCATCTAAAACATCTTGGCAAAGAGCATGAAGTATTTTTCCTCTTCTTCCCGGAGGCTCTGCAGAAGCTTCTGCACTGGCTGAGCCTGACCCTTCCCTGTGTGTTTCAAAAAGAAAAAGCATTTTTTCCCCTGTTGTCAGGAAGCCTGCGAGTAATGTGCCTCCTTGCCTCAAGAAGGATCCCAGCCCCTCTGAATCTCCGTGTGTAAAGAAGAGGGGCTCATAATACTGCCAAATAAAATCCAGGATGGTGCTGTCAGCCTGTGATTGCTTTGGAGGTTGAAAAAGCAGAAAATTTAACGGAAGAAGCTTGAAGCCAATAAAAGACACTGTTTTGCCCTTGCTAGTCTTGGCTTGAGATAAAAGTAACTGTGGATGATGTATTTGATTGGTAGGAATTGCACACAGTGGAAAACACATTAGCATTTCAGATTTATAGTATTTTGAGTCCAACACTGTGTGTCAAACAATAGCCAGCAATTTCAGCAGCAAAAGTAAAACCCATGTGAAAATTGATTAAGCAACAATATGTCCAGAGGGTAAGATATTTAAAGTGGGTCTTTGGCCTTTGTTCTTGCTTAAATGTTTTTAACCTTTCCAGTGTTATAAGTGGATTGTAGGTATATTCCTAATGTGCATTGGTATTTGCAGTCAAACAGAAATCTTGAGTTGATGTTAGAGCTTAGTAAATAAAATGCAAAAAAAGGTATGCCGCAATGGATATATTTTTAACACATAAAAGAGTCTTTGTTCACTATATTTTAGAAGGGAAAAATCTCCACATATTGCTAAGATAAACAGATCAAATTCAGGGTTGATTTACATAAAAATTAGCTTCAAATCAATACTCTTTAGTGATGTTGTCAATATCTGAAAACAGAACTTGATCTTCAGAAGACTACTAAAATGCCAAGCATCCTTGACAGTCACCACTACATTGAGCCTTACACTGAAATGTGAAATTCAACCTCTCTGTTTCCTGTGTTGAGACACAGTTGTTGAAGATATTCCTGTATTTAAATTTTACAATAATTTAATGTACCTAATGGTTAATTAAACTTTGTCACCCCGCTGTACAAGGCCTTGTAACTGAATGTCAGGCTTCAGGAGCTTTCACTTGGCTCAGCAGAAGAAAGTCTTCTCCCTACCTGTTTTAGTTGCAGCAGCTGCTTCTCTTCTGAGAAAAGTGTTGAAGGGATGGTTTTGCAAAGGCATTTCTCCCACCCTCCGCAAGAGGAGAATACCTGGGTAACTGAGTGCCAGGTAGGGATCCCCAAAGGACTTAGCACATTGCAATGCAGAAAGAAATAAGACTTCTCAAGCTGGTGTCAAACCTGTACCTCTGAGAATCACGTTGTGCCTCTGAGCTTTGTAATCTGGAAGTGAGAGTAGAGGAATTGCCTCCTTCCTCTCAACTGGGTCAAACAAGTGCAGCAGAGCCTGCCTGTGTTTCTTCCTTAATCATCCATCTGCCTGAGTCTAAACGAGTCTGTGGGTGTCTTAGGTCATCTTTGCCTCACAGTGAATCTTGTGTCTGCCAAAAGACATTCACAGCACCAGGGCTTAAGGTGTTTCTGTAACACTCAAAAAAAGTTTTGCAGATTTTTGGAAATAAATGGAATCCTTCTCTCTTCTCAGCTTTTTCAACTTCTGTGTGGCTCTGTCTCATAATCTTTCATTTCTACAAAGATGTTGTGAGATAATAGAAGTTAAACATTTTGTCTAGGATCAGAACAATTGTATGAAGACTTACTAAAAAAGAGGTCTATGGAATGTTATCTTTTTTCCCTCCTAAAATCATTGTGTGTTTACCCACCTCTGCTACCACTAAAGCAATTTTAAAAAGTAAGAACCAAAACTAAGTTCACTGGCTCAGGTGAAGAAGTGAAAAAAGAGAGTTGAGAAAATGCTGCCTTGTGCACCTGGAACTACAGTAGTGAGAATCATACAAGATAATAAGATAGAAATAAATACTGTTATACACTTGAATTGTAAATTGTTTGCAAATAGCAACAAAATGTTTGATTGTAATTGAAATTGAGGAATTCCTAGTCTTTCTGGATAAGCAGCAAGTGATTTAGGTCCACAGGTGGAAGGTACTAATGGCTCTTAGGAGCTGCACCTGGCTTCCTCAGTGGAGCTGTGTGGACAGCTGCTCTGAGGAAGCATCTTCCGAAGTTATTTTAGTTGCTGTCTCAACTTTCCAGACTGTGTCTTTACCATCTTTCTTTGCTAGAATTATAACAGTAGCATAAGGCAGAGGTGCATGCTGTTCCTGAGCAGCCAGCCCTCACAAACCCCAGTCTGTCCCTTTCTTCAGATCACGAAATCTGTCTGAATGCAAAACCAGCCTTCTCACTCAGCTGTACCAGAACTGTCCATATTTTTCACCAAAGTTTGATAGAAATTAATGCCAAGAAAATTTGTTGTGGAAAGTTAGTATTTAAGGCCTACATGTTGCACTTGATTCTTGCCTGCCTTAAGCTGTGTGCCACTATTTTCACAGGTGCAGAGCAAGATGTAGGAGTGGAAATTGTCACCAACTCAAAACCATAACACTTTGCATATTGGAAATGACTAATCAAGGTGCAAAGCAACAGCCGTCAGAATGTGATCTTGAGTTATTAATAGAGGCGGGGGTTTGCTAGGTCCGGAATTGCACAGTTGTTTAGTTGGAGGTTTTTTTGGTTTTGTTTTTTTGGGTTTTTTTTTATGTTCTAGTGAACCAGTGGAAATAAATTCACTATATTTTTGAATCTTTCTCATAACCTTTTTAATTTTTCGCTGGCTAGTATGCATCTCAGGCTGAATCCTGGGCTCTGCTTTGCTACAGCTAATGAAAAAATTGCCACTCCCATCTGCATCATTAGCCTAATGTTAGTTAATAATACTTAGTATTTTGCAGAGTCACTTGTATCTTCAAAGCACTTAACAGTTATTAACTAATTAATCCTCACAACATGCCTGTGAGTTGGAAGGTAAATAAATATTAACATTCCCGTTTTAGCAAAGGGGTAACCAAATAGGAAGATTAAGTGATTTGCATGGACTTAGTGGAAGAGCTGGCAAGAGAACTCCTGTGCTTTAATGCTTGTGCTTATCCTTCCAGCCACACTGGCTGAGTGTGAATTAAACCCTTCACCATTATCCTGTGTAGCCTTTCTGAATATTTCAGTACTTTTTCAGATCTAAAGTTTATGTCTCTGGTCGTAGCCTGTAATCCTTCAGGATGGCTGCTGCCATGGGGTGCAGATCTTCCCATGTCCCATTACACAAAATGTGGGCAATATCAGAAGTGAGGCTACAACTCCTTTGTGCTTCCCCCAGAAAATCCATGCCAGGCCTGTATTTAGAATGTTCAGAAGAAAAATACTGAGCCTTCTCATCAGGCCTGATTAAAATATATGTAATATCTGGCCATTGATTTTACAGAACAATATGAATTGTTTCTACTGCTGTTTCACTCAGTGCTGAATCAAAGCTGGAGCACCTGAAAATCAATCTTTCTGTGGAGACCATGTTGTCAATCACAGTCTTCAAGAAGCCTCTGTGAAACTATGGGAATTCTGTCTGATATGCTTAAATATAGTGAATATTTTAAACAGCATAAATTATTTTGAACCAAGGTCCCATGCTTTCCTCAAATCTTCTGTGTTCTCTGAGGAGTCTCTAAGTGACTCCAGAAGGCTCTGGGTAAGTTTTTGCATTGACAAAGCCTACAAACAAAAATGTGGTCTAAATACTGAAAAATGTTTATGTAAGTGAACACGGAGAATGTAATTTTTAATGGATATGTGGGTCAAAGCTCAGCTTCCACCTTGTCAGCCTCCCCTGTGGGAAAAATCATTACCATTCTTCTACCAGAAGGGGGTCACAGTAAGGGGAAATGCCCTGGCAATGGCTTTGGCACCAAAGGTGGAGCCTGAGTTTGTGCCCTGGGATCCGCTCCAGCAGCTGCAATGGCCTCACATGGCTCAGTCGTGGCCCTTCCTACCCTGAGGATCCTACTCTGCATTCCCTACACTACAGTTTGGAGGTGGGGAAAGCTCAGCAATGGCAGCTCCAGGCACTCAGGGACACCGTGCTGAGGTAAAGCTGGAGGTGGATGCCCTTTGCTGGCAGTCAGCTAACATGGGTACAGCCAATGAGGAAATGTGCCCCAACCTCTACACCCTTCACTGTGACAGCATTTGAGCTTTTCTGTCTACTCTTAAACAAATCTTGGGGGCTCTTTCACAGCTGAGAGAATGAATGCCTTAATGCTGCTGATCTTCTAAACCTGAAGGCCAAGATATTTGTGTCCTCTCTTCCCCACAGCCTCACTGTTCATGCTGGTCTGTACTGCATGCTGAAATGTTAACAGCTGCCATGATGTAGGAAGACAGCAAGCTGTGGGATAGGGATGTGCCAGGGACCAGATTCTTGTGTCCTCCTGTGTCAGCTCCTCCAGATCACCACAGCCTATCTTTATCCAAATTGCTCCTGCTTGTCATTTTGACATCTGTCAAAATGGGGCAGAACTGAGAGGTATGGACCAGAACTGAGCTCATTATTTTGTTGAGCTATCCCCTGTTTCAGGGGAGCTGCTGAGTTAGTCTTATTTCATGTTTGTTAATTGCCCATTAGAGCTGGGTGATCTGCCAGAGAATAGGTTACAGAAACTGGAAGCATAAGTAATTTTAACTTGCATTTAGTAAAAGCTTTCAGACAGAGACACAAAGTGAAATTACAATACCTGGAAAATAGTTTAGTGTTTGCTAAACGCTTTCCCCTTGGTGAGGTTGCACCTTGAATCCTGTGTCCAGTTCTGGGCCCTCACTATTTTATTATAAAAAAACAACAGAAAAGGTGGATTTTATGAAATCCCAAACTTAAAACTTATTGAACAGCATAGTTGCTTTAACACAAAAGGTCAACTTGGCTATTTTTTCCTGTTGTTCTGATAGTAAGAATACTTCACATTGAATGAGAATGTTTTAGATCTTTTTTTTGATCCCAAGTTTTTTGGTAGTACAGTCACTAGTCCAAAAAACTGTGGTTTGTACATCTTAGTGTGAGTCAGATGCTAAGTTTATGGTCATATGCATCTAGATGGCATTACTCCTATTTTTTCTCCTAATGGTTGCATTGCTGATGGGTTTCTTTTATTTAGAGCAGTAAAATACCTCTTGTCTGTGCCAGTTTGCTTCTATATGGTGGCTGGCATCTCCTTGCCCTGCTTGTTTGTAGGAGCTTGGACATACCTGCCAAGAGCTGCCTGAGCAGAAGTATGTGGCCCCCTCCTGCTGGTCGTGGAAGGACTGGGACATGCAGCATGCCTGTAACAGGGGTACCCACTATCTTCTCCATGGGGTTTCACTCACACTCAGAGCTGGCTCCAGTCTGATACTGCTCACAGAACCACTTGGGAAGCTAACAAATCCTAGAAAGGTCACGAGGAAACGGTACCCATGCTTCTCTGTACAACACAGAGGCATTTCAGAGGATATTCACCTCTCACTGTTTGGACCACAGTGTGCACTCTAAAACTGCCCTTCAGTCCCCGAGACTCCCGCTGGCATCCTGTTAGCCAGTTAAATGGGCTGTGCTGCCAGAGGCAGAAGGACAGGGTGTAGAGAAAACACAACAGCTTTTTATAAAATGTTCTCCTGATTTCCCACCCACTTAACATCAGAGAGGGCTTTTCTGATTCAAATACATGTTTAATATTCTATGCTTAAAAGTTCTCCCTGCTCTGTTAAGCCAGTGTCAAATCTCAGTGGAAGCAGCTTTGTGCTGCTTTTTAAGAGTCCACACAGCTGTACTTAAAAATGACCAATTTTTCATGAGAGTAGATGCTGCCAGCAGGATCCTCAGAAACTATGGGCTGAACAGTTTTATTTTCAACTCTTGCTGTAACTAATAAATTGAGTTTTGTGGATTTTCAGAGAAGCAAAGTGATCCCAGTTATCTTTCTTAGCAAAAAATAAACCACATCTTCCTTTGCCTAAGTGAAGTGGGACAAGTATTTGGCAGGGGCAGCTACAGAGTTGCCAGCAGGCTCCAGGTCAGAGCTGGAGCTGTGACTGTTGGAACACTGCCTGAGGCAAGTTGAAAATTTGGTTAAAAGGAATTTTCAAACACTGGCTTTTGTTCTGCAGATTTCTAGGTATAAGAAAGACAGTGTGAAGGAAGTGAGCCTTGTGACAGACAGGATGGCTGTGGTGTTCAGGTACCCCCTCACTTCCTTGGATGAAGACTTGTGTGTTCTTGTTTTTTCAATCTCACATAAAGATGAAGTCCTCCTTTGGCTGCCTCAGCAGCAGTCATGGGTAATATATAATGCTAGCAAATTTAGCAAGTGTGCCATTTGTATTCAGCATGACACACTGAGCCGTGCATCCTGTTTGCTATAGGCATTGCAAAACTGTTTTTAAAATGGCAGCTGGAAAAAGGAGGGTTTACAAATTGTTTTTTACACTTTTTCTGCTTTGATCTCTGGCTACCTCCAGCAGTGGAGGCTGGGAAGATGGCCTCAACATGTTGATGTCTTTGCTTCCCAGGTGTTGCACCTGAACGTGTGAGCGCAGCTAATGCTGTCTTACTGTTTTCCTCACATGAGCAATGGCTGAGCCATGGTAGTCTTTCCTTCCCTCTGTCCACACCCAACTGTTTTCCTTGTGCAGGCACACGCTGCTTGGCCAGTTCTCCGCAGCCATTCATCCAGCTTTCCCCAGTTACTGGTGTGTTTTGAACAAACACAGATGAGGAGATGAGGGGAAGTATGAGACACCATGTTAAAATGCTTCCTGCACAGTCCCCCAAAGAAAGGTCCTTCTACAAATGCTTGACATACAGATCGTGTTCAACCTTTGATCATCTGTCATTTTATTGTAAGAAAGCATGCCATCATTTGCCACCGTTTAAAATAGACCCAAAGGAAGTCAGGGCTTAATCTTAACCTCAAACACATTGAGCCCTGTATTTCCTATCCAGCCATGCACTGTGCTATCTGGTTTCCTACACCTCAGGCCTGCTAAGTTTAGTTCCTCTCAGCCAGCTGCTAAGAAGGAAGGGAAACTGTGTTCGCTGTGGATAAAGCATTTGCTGTCCACAGCCTTATGGACTAAGTGGTAGACAGCGAAACAGTTTTGAGGTTTCTCAGTTTTTAAAAAATATATATTTTGAATTTTTTCGCTCTTAATTTGTTCTGTGGGTTCGTACATTTCAATCTGCAATGCCATGCTTTCTTGGGCTTCTCTAGGAAGAACTTGTATGCTTAAGAATAATCGTTTAGCATTTATGACTATCATGTGGTTAGACCATTGCTAAATTAAACACTGGAGTGTTATGCATTAATTAATATTCTATCAAACCCCATGCAGTCACTCAGGTCTTTCATCTTAGAAAGTAGATGAATGAGTAGAATATATAATGTACCATACAGAAATTGAGATTGCCTCACTAGAAATCTTTATTTATCATAGAAAGTAGCTGCATAAAATAAGAGATAAAATTGACCCATTTTTCCTCTATATCAGTATCATTCCTTGTCTGTTTGCTTCAGGCAAACAGATTGGAGGAAATGACTGATTTTCTTCTTGGGGGTATCCTCAGGCCCTGCTATGAAAGCCATGGACCTGTTTTAGTAGTGTGTCATCTGAGGTCCTTAGATATTTATTAATTTTATTATTTTCTTTTCTCTCCTCATGTTTAGTAGAATTATGATAATTTTGACATAACAGTACCTGCTGGGTTATTGGGCCATATTTGGCAGCCACACACCACAATTCACACACAGGTGGTTCAGCATCCACAAGCTGGAGCTGGCTTTTTGAGGAGGATTTGGCAAGCATGTATCCCTTCTGCACAGCAATGTATTTTGTCAGTGGCAGTACACACTTCCTGTCAGAATTTTGGGTTTGGATTATTTCCAAAGCAAAACTCTTAGCAACATTGATATCTCCTTGAAACCTACAGGATTGGCAAAACTCATTCTTTGTCCCTCACGATTCTACTAAACCTTGGTTAAATTCTTTCCTTCTGTTGTGTCACACACCTCCAGCATTTCAAATCATGAAAGGGGAAAATCCTCCTGATGGAAAGGATTTATACCACTATAACAAGAGACAGAAGCTGAGGGCCTTATTTCAGTGTTTGTATAAAGCTGCTGTTTTGCTTTCCTACAGTTGCGCACAGTTTTATCTGAGTTGTTTTGATGTTTCCATAGTCTCATATCCTTCCACCGCTCATTGGTCCTTGCTTTGCAGTGGCAGCACTCATAAATTCAATTTTTAATTTGGTATCAGGATCCACTTCTTTTAATGGCAGGGTGAATAAAAACATCCAGTTGGACCTAAAATACAGTAGACTTTGGTGGAATATTGATATAGGACAAAAAAAGAAAGGTTAACTGCATCAAATGTAAAACAGGGTAGGAAATGTTACCCTCCATTTTTATTTTAATACATGGATGTATCTTATTTCTCCCCACCACCCTTCATGTAATTACATAGTTTTAAAATGGCATATTTTGTGAGCTTCAATATTCTAATTTTCAATTAGAGGCAGATTGGACCTGATGTCTGCATACATTTTTAAAATTAATTATTTAAATATATGTGAAGGAAGAAGCAAACCACGAAGTTAGTACAGAGCATTGTCCTACAAATAAGGACATAAAATGGCGCAGATAGGGGACGTAAAGCAAATGCTTCAGAAAAAATTGTCTGGAGCATGTAATTGAATTTATGTAATCCAGTCATGAGACAGAAGAAGCTGTCGGTACTGCTGCATTAGTCTGCTCACAGATGGCTGAAAATATATTGTGAGAATACTTAGATGCTAATGGCTCCAGAAATCTCCTATAACACATCTTGGACCAGTCAGGACTGGTTAATACAAAATTCAAAGCTGAAGGCCAAAGGAGGGTTTTGTGATGAGGGAGCTCCTAATACACTGAATAACCTTGGCAAATAGTTGCCAAACTTACTGTGATACCAAATGAGAGCGGGGATATATTTGTCTAATTATTCTTGCAAGGATGGGGATTCATAATCTTCCCTCTCTCCTTCAGCTGGTGTGTGTATACAGCTCATCTCGCTGCCTTTAACACAAAGTGCAGGAACACTCAGTCTCAGTAAGGATGGCTAAGTAGCCCAGATTAAGGAGCTTTAATGAACGCTTGCTCCAGGCCCAGCTGTGTTGGTAGAAGCATCTCAGTGGTGCTTCCCAATTACAGATGACTCAGACAACCATTTATTATACTTATGTAATTATGAAGGTTTTGTGTTGTAGGTTTGCAGTAACAACTTCAGTTTATATTCGTGATCTTAACACTTCATGAACTGTATTTCACTTAATAGATTCAGGAACACCTCCATTCTCTGGAAAAAAAGGATCAGCAGGAAAGCCTAAACCCGTCCTTTTGTTTGAGCAAACGGTGCTGACACCAGGAAATGTGCAGCACTTGACACGTGCATTCTCTAAGTGCTTGGATGCAGCTAGCGGGCATCGCGTGCCGTCAGCGCTTCGCAGTGCTGACAGCACCCTGGCAGCTCATCATGCTGGACTGAAAAGAGGATGAACAACTATATAAAGCATATAAGTACATTTTTATGTGCATAAATATGTACATTAGTGAAGACTTCAAAAAATTAGCAGCTATCACAGACTAATGTATTATTTAAGCGACTTTTTGAGGTGTAAATATATTTTAAACTATTTTAAGAATACAGTATTTTTTTAGGATGATAGTTCAGACTTTGAAGATACCTGTGGTGGGTCAGAGGAGCTGTGCAACTGCTATTCCCTTTGAACAGTAGATGACCATTGTGTCTCCTGCCTGCAAGCAGAGGGGCAGTTTAGCAAACTGGAGCAGCAAGAGCGAGGAGTTATGTGATTGCCTGGGGAGGTGAGGTGAGGGGAGAGAGTAAAGGAGGGAAGAGGCTGGTGATTCACAGCCCTCTAAGGAGACCATACTGATGGCAGAGCAATTCTTGAAGGGAAATGATTGGAATAGTCACATAACATTGCAAGCTTAGCCTTATCCAGCTAAAATGTGAATGCACAGACAGGCTGCATAGACATTTGGCTGCCAGAACCAGGCTGCATTTGCACAAATGCTGTGCTGCTCAGGTTCTTCTGTAGTGAAAATACAGGTAGAAACTGTACAGTCCTGCAGCTGCCTGTGAGGCAGAGCAGCCTGACCAGCTGGTGACCCTAGTGCTGGCAAAGCACTGGTCTCAGTCTGAAGGAGGGCGACCATGCAGCAAGCTGGTATAACTACAGCTCTGGCTGGCACGCTCTGGCTGACAGGACATATTTCCAAAACAGTGTTTGAGAAAAATCTCTCTGCATAAATCAGTTCCTTCAGGAGCTTTAGGAGAATGCTGAACATGGGGTTTACAGGGACATCAGCTCTTGCCTCTGCTCTTCTGCTCATAGCGCAATTCTCACTATTCTACTCAGGTCTTTCAGCCATTAGTTAATGGATTGAGTAGAAGAAAATGTCATGTCAAGATGCCTTAGCCATCACCCCACTATTTTCACCTTCCTTGGAAACTTGCTCTGATTGTCTAAAGCAGCTGCAAGCAGGCCACAGCAAGCCGGGACCTCTGCCCCGCTATGCTCTCTTCCCGTTTTACCTCTTCCTGCGACGTTTGTGTTTTGGTTTGGTTGCACCCTGCCTGCAGGTAAGAGCGAGCCAGGGCAGCAGCCAATTCACTGCTCTGGATGGTGTGAGGATTCACCTCCGGGACTCTGGCACTCAAGGAGGTCCTCACAGAGATTGCTAAGAGTGACCCTCAGAACTGAAAAGAACTTGCTAAAAGGTTTTTGAGACCTCTGCAGGTCATTTATGTGTGTACAGCATCTAGCTATCCATTAGGAGATAAACATGAATGAACTTGGAAGGAGGGAAATATTCCTGACATTACACTACTGAGTTACTGTCCACATTGCATGATATCTGTGCAGAGCCTTGAGTAATGGATGACTATCATCTGATTCTCTGTTAATAAAAAGGAGGTGAATATGCATATTTCACTGAGGAAGGAAATGATGAAACTGGGTCAAAATACTTGGAAAGGACTGCATTTCAAAACCCCTTTTTCCTTCCCAGGACAAAGCAGATGCTGCTAGCAACTTCAGGTGGGGTTGAGAAAGCCAAAATTATAAGGAAACAGTCTTTTGCTTTTAAGTCTTTTTGAGTTATGATAGTTAGTGATAGAAATTTCATTGTATATGTTTCCAGTGCAAAGCTATGATGTGGGCAGATTTCCTTCTGCCTTTAATAAGAATTGGGTAATTCAGACACATGCCCAGCTGTGCTCTGAATTTAGAAATCAAGCATTGCTTTCAGCAATGACTTTTTGAAAAATTGATTTTCTTAATATATATCATCTTCTAAGGTGACCTTGGGTGAGGCAAATCAATACAGGATTGCTGAAAGCAGCATTTGCTCTTAGCAGAACTACTGACGCCAGTCGGGCAGCCCCAGCCATCCCCTACCCCATGGCAGCCCTCCCACACCTGACCCTGGCCTCTTGTCCTGGCCCTGGGGAGCCCCCAGTACCTTCACATGCAAGAGCAGGTAATGTGAAGGGTGGCTTGAACTCATGGAGGTCCTTGGATTGTAGCAAAGCAGCAGGCTCTCAGGGAGACACTGCAGATCTTCAGCTTGTTGGGCTGGTCTGTGAGATAGGCTCACTGGGATCCTCTGAGCAGGAATAATGTTCTTCAATTAGTCTGTAGCATCCTTGGGATCCAAGGTACTGCAGACTGAGCAATCTGGCTGTGGCAGTGCAGTGACCATGATGCACAGCCATCACTCACTAAAGGTTTCTATTATTTTAAAGACGTGCAGGGAGAAATTACTAGTCTAATTCTATCATGTATGTATATGCAGGCTTATCTTCCTTATGGCTTCAGATATTCCTGTGAAAAACACAGGAAATAAGAGAAATGCAAAAGAACACAAGAAACCCAAATAGCCTGTGCATGACGGTAGTTTCCATTATTTCCTGGACTTGACTAGCTCAGAAATACGCAAGAAGTGCTTTTTCTTGTGGTATTTTTGCTTCCTCTGCCAGAAGAGTGGAAGCATTACACAATGACATGTGAAAATGAGAGGGGAATCTATGCTGCTGGTGGGTTGGGTCATGGGAGCACTGGATTTCTGCTTTCTGTGGCTGTTTCCTTCTCTGCAGTGGAGGGCTGAGGCCTGAGGGCTGGTATGGCAGTGCTTGCCAGCTCTGAGCACTCAGGAATGCATGGTCCTCTTTGGGGAAGGTGGGCTGTGGGCAGGCACGGAGCTGCCGTGAGGGCACTAGGATCACTTCTCTCTCCTCATTACTCTATGCTTGCAGAGAAGCTGATCAATCTGAGGTGCTTCTTTGCAGCTTTAGGCCAATTTTTATTCTCAGTGAATCTGCCTTACACTCACATACAGCTTAATAAACACCCAGGAGGTTGAGCCAGTTCCTTGTATGTATTTTATTGTTTTGACACATTTTGAGATCTTGTTTGGAAAAGTGAAATGCTTCTGATCTTCCTCCATCCAGACTGCACCCTGGCCAGTCAGCATTCACTCTGGTGAGCCAGAGCAAATACATTAAAGCCTGCATTAAAGCTCTGCTGATAACATTGTGCTTATTAAATAATACAAACATTTTTCCTGTTTGCCAACCAGTGGGGATCCCTAGTACGCACTGGGGATGCATGAACTATAAAAGCCTCTATTCTTTTTTAATTAGGCCATATCTAATTAAAATTATTGCCTGCCAGTACTAGCGTTTATAAAGTATTTTCCAATCCAGCGTGACTCATGGGGCTATATGGAGACAGATTGCACTGCAGTCTATTTGGGATGTGTTTGCCTGTTTGTGCAATTGTCCTTTATCATCATAGGCAGGCAGTGTTTGTTCGAATTATTATTTGGTGTATACTGCCAGCCATCAAGGCCTCCACAGTTCTTTTTATAAATTCACTGATTAGCCTATTTTGAATATGATATATACGTCTGAGATCCAGCTTGGGGCTCTGAACAACCAAATAATTAGGAGGACTGTCCCTAGAAGTCACTGATGGGGAATTTAACAGTTCAAGATGCCAGGCTAGTTCGGGAGTCAGCTCTTGCAAATGATGTTGAAACACCAGCAGTCTTTCTATTAACCTGTGTGGCAATGGGAATCATCACCTGTGCTCCAAGCAGCCTGCTCAGGCTCAGCCTATGAGACATGACCGATTTGTAGGGAAGCTAGGACCCTGGCAAATGGCATGGCATAGGCTGCCATATGCAGCTCCAGTAAAACCAAGCTTAGCCAGCAACACCCACTGGAGTGGAGCCAGGTGTTCCTCCAAAGAGAGAGCAACTGAGAGCCTGCATGGAGACACGGGAAGAGGCCGTGGCAGGCAGATGTTTTGCCTACATTTGCCTGAAGAATAAAAGCGTGTCTGACAAGGGCATGAGGTGTGGTTGAACATGGGTAAGGGGAAATGGACTGGGAGGGAACCGCACCCAGAGGCGACTGGGCCAGCTGGTTTGTGCAGGGCAGGAGCAGTCTGCAGGCACTGGTGCTGGCTCAGTGGTGAGGGATGGGTGCTGTTCTGAGGCAAGGGGACACTTGGGGCTCAGGGAAGTGCAGGGAGCTGCCCATGGAGCTGAGAGCAGCTGTTCAGGCCGGGCAGTAGTGCTTGGAGAGATCATGCTGGTTTGGCAGGATCTTGGCTGGAAGCATGCCAAGTAATGTGCAACACGTGGAACCCCTAGGTTTACAGGCTGAGCGCTGATTCCCAGGCGTGGAGGAGGACTGTGGGTTTGTAGGCTACAAGGTTTAGAGCAGCTGCTCAAAGGGCTCAGACATCCTCCACTCAGGAGGTGTGTCTGCACTGGAAGGATGCAAGGAGCAGAGCCAAGTAACCCCCCAAAAGAGCCCGTGTGCTCCTGAGGGGAGGCAAACAGGAAGCAATGCTTCTGCTGGGGGATGTGCAGCGCTGCTCTCCTTCCCTGTCCTGCTTCATGCCCCCCACCCCACCCTCCAGCTCCCTCAGGTTGGGTTCAAATGGTGGTGCAGATGTGAGGGGTGAGAAGCAGACGAGGAGATGGCAGCAGGGTGCTGAGTGACAGGACACAATGGCAGTGGCAGTGACAGGACACTGATGGAGCAACTGAAAGTAAAAGGCTCAGCTCCACATTCACAGCGTATACAGGTGAGCTGAAGCCATATTCACTTGCACTGTGTTAGTGCAAGGTTTACAGCCGTATTTCATCTCTTTTTCACTTTCTCTGGTATGTTTTTCTTCCAAGGGTTATTACAGTGCATGAAACATAGGTGTGATGCTATTATTCTCTTTCCTTTAAGTTCATCCCAAGTAAGACATGACAAGACATGGAATTAGGTTAAAATTAAAATCTTACCATAGAAACTTAAGTTTTAGTATAGGCTTGCCCATCTGAGATTATACCAGCTTTATTCTTAATGCTGTGCCTAATACAAAATAAGATGTAATACCTGCTCTGTGAGCTGATAATCTAAAAGGCAGGGCCTTTAAAAAGAAAAGGTAATATTTTTAGCTATAGGTGAGGAACTGGGACACAGAGAATCAAATTACTCCCATGTCATGCAGACTAGGAATTAACATGTGTTTTGAATTTCCAGTTTCATCTTAACCACAAAAACAAATTTTCTCTTTGAGTAGGGATAGTATGTTCTGGATTTTAAAACATTTCTTATATGGAGTGCTAAAATAATTTAAAGTTCTCGCTGTGCTATGGTTGTTCCCTTGATGCTTGGACAACTACTTTTATGTCTGCAGCATTCTCTTCTCCCACTGAGGATCAAAATACAGATTTTCTTGCCTCATGCAAGACTTTGCTACGAGTACTTGCGTTCTTCACTGCATCTTGAAGAACAGTTGTGTGCATCGTCCAGTATGAGTTTTGCAGTATTTCTGGTGTTAAAACAACAACAATAAAACCTCCTGGTGCTCCTTCCCACAGCTAAACAGTGTGGTAATTGATGAGAATACAGTTATTTGTAAACTGCCACTCAAATGGCTTTTATGCTTCATTCTTTTATTTCTCTTTAATTATATGGTAGAGAAAGAAGAAGCTGAGGTTGTGCATGGGATGGGGTTGGTTGTTGCCATCTAACAGGGAAGAACTTTGGACTCATGTTTTCCTGTTGTAGAACATGAATAGAGTCAGTGAGCTAACACCCAGGTTAGGTTCTGCTGCCATAACTGGCAGGTTGGTTTTCACCTCCACATTGCTGCCGGAGGTGAGTTTTTTCTGAGCTGCTGCTGTGCTGAAGCTGCTGCTGAGCCATTTGGATTACTGTAATCATGTTCTGCTGTGAGCCTCATTTGCCTTCAAATTTAGGCCTTGCACCTCGAGAATTGAAGGCAGCATCTTGGGCGGATTTTCTTAGGTGCAGCTGTTTTTGCCAGCAGAAGGCACTCAGTTGGACTGCCTGAATCCCAATGCCTTTCAGCAATTTGTTTCTCATTTCTTAATGCAACAGTATTATTCCAGATGCCTGAACTTCTCACAGGAAAAACAGTGGGAGTAGGATGCTAAAATTAAATCAGGGTGATAACAAGTTTATACTTGTTTCTTCTGCTCTTTCCCCTGCATGGCTCTATGAGGCAGGAAATTGAGGAAGACCAACCTTCAGGCTGGGCTGCAAAGGTCACTCACCTCTTTACACCTCAGAAAACCAAGTTCCCCACACCCCAAGCAGCCCTTAACCTCCATCGCTCGCCTGTGCAGTGTCTGGGTTTGCTTTCCTTCCTGAGCTGAACATGTGAGTTCAACAAGAGCTCACACACCAAAGCACGGAAGAGAACAGGGAAACCTGTTTGGTTGCATCTGGTTTCACCAGTTTGCAGCCACACTGAAAAGAGTTTTGAGCCTGAAACAGCACCTTATAGCACAGGAGTTGCTTTTCAGTGCCATTGAACACAAAATGGTTGCAGGTCTTCAGAATCACATCTACTCCAGCTCCGGTCTTCCCTGGCACCACTGGAAAGATGGACTTGCTTTAGATCTCCTGATCTTTGGCCAAAAGGATCTGTGTCTGAAAGGGAAATACTGCCAGAGCAGTTAAATTTAGCCTTATTAATTATTCCTGGCAGCTCATGCAGCGCCAATTAAACAAGGATTTAAATTCCCCAATGATTTTTGCAAAATTTTCACTTTCAATCTGTTTTAAGTCCTAAATATGCACTCTGTCTATTAGATGATTGCTTCCCCAAATAGTTTAAATTCAGGTTATTTCATGAATGAAAAGAAAGGATTTCTTTACTGTCTGAAATCATTAGTATATGTGCTTTTATCTTGTTTTTTTTATTAGCTGTACCATCCTCCTTCTTGCTTGGTTGCTTTTGTTTATCTGCCCTCAAACTCTAGAAAGTCATTAACCCTAGATTTCTATTTGTAAGACTTAGTCAGACGTAGTGTGAGAAAAAAATGTGGGGGGTTTGCAGGGGTTTCTTTATTTGTTTTCTAAAGAGTGCAGCCAGACCACAGTCAGGTATTGTCGTGTAACCACTCGTTAGAATGGCACCAGGACCAGGACAGCAATTTGAATGCCTGTAAGGTAACAGGAGCTTGTCCCCAAGTGCAGGGCTGCCCTGGCTGGCCCTGAACCCTGCAGGAGGTGTGTGGGAAGCAGTGCAGCCATGCAAACCTGCTCAGCAGCAGAGCTATGTTGTTGCCTTGTCCTACTGTGTGCTGCATGGACCTCTGCTGTGCACCAGCCTCACACCCTGGGCGAGGGCAGGAGCTGCCCCGGCCATATGTCCAGGCACAAGGCTTCTCCTGGGGGTGAATAATGGGTGAGTGGCATTCCTATGGTGGACTTTTCTATTATAGTCCCTGCTATCCAGGGATCTGCTGGCTGTGAGGGTGGGACATGCAAACACGCTCTGGAGACACTACACATTTGGGATACTACAGGCACCCAATACCTTGGTGGTTAAGGAAACTGCTCCTTCCTGCACTAATCATAACTGCATTAATAGTGGTAATAGTTTGGTGGGTGTAATTGTGGATTTTATATAAACTTGTGTGTCCTGTGAATAGGTAAAACATGTAGTGTGTGTTGAAAGACAGAAGCAGATGTTTCACATTGCTTGATAAACACATTCCCAGGCTGTCGCTTTTTCATTCTCTACATGGACCGCAGGAGAATCAAACATCTGCTCGTAAACATGATCAGGTGTGAGTAAAAGGAAAGAAGTGCAGTATGAAATGATAAATTGCATGTTTATATGCTCATCTATCATAATAGGGTGGGGTCTGAGGAGAATTTTAGCTCAAAAATTAATCACAGTATCATAAAAAGGAGGATCATGCCCCCTGTATTTATGGCAGGCTCCTAGGTTATTCTCAGTGGAAAATATACAAATATAACTCTTACTTCCTTTGTAGTCACACCTGCAGCCCCTTGTTCTTACAGTTTCTGAAGGTAACTGACATAAAGGAAGAGCTAGTATCTTCCAAGAAGCTTTTCCTTTAACTCCATCAGTAGCTTAATTTAAATATCCAGAAATGCTTGCAATGACAGTAAAAGTAATCATCTCCCTAAATTCCTAGTGTTCGAAGCACTCCCTTGTCAAAGCAGCTGATTCTCTGCTGATGTGCATTTTGTGCAGCTGTCTGTGCTTGCGTGGAGGCTGTGTACACCTGTTCTGCTTTGGCAGCCTGTCAGGCGTCCAGCAGTACTGCAGGGATGCGCTTTTAGGGTCAGAAAGGGCAGGAATCAAATATCCTGATAATTTGTAGCTCTTGCTTTAAAACTTAACTTTGGCAAGTTAGAGCAGACAAAAAGACCTCACTTGTTTTTTCAAACAGTGTGTTCAACATGGAGAAAGAACAGCTTTTAGCTCTAGTCTCATTCAGCAATCTCTAGCACTTTAGCTGAAAGTTTCATATGAAACTTCTTCTTCTTGTCTGCAGCATTTGGTTGGAAGTTATTACTTGGATTTATTATTGTTGTTCCTACTAAATTAATGGGCCTTTAGAGCTGGAGACAGCACCAAGAAAAGGGGAACTGATGCCCATTTCACACCCAGCATTATACTTGGCAGGGGCGAAAAATGCCAGAAATGTACCTAATGCAAACAATGAGCAAAGGTTGGAATTAGGTCCTCACTCACTCTTCAGGCAGGTCATGTGTCAAAGATGCATTTGAGTGGAGTGCAAAAGGACAAAAGTATCCCTGGCTCTCCTGCAAATTCAGCTGAGGAAAGGTGCTCTAACACACCAGTAAAAGCTGTCTGTGCCCCAACAGATGATAGAGCTGAGCTCATTGCCTGGCCTTGCATTTAAATATTTTCAATTTTCATTTATTTCCTTTTTGTTAGAATAATTGTTTTAGTTTTTGACTGTCAGAACGGCATTTTACTTGAATGGCATACACTTGTGTGACACTTCAAAGGCTTCTTCCTTCATCACCATTTTCCGCTGTTTCTGTGCCTCCTGATTTTTGAGAAGTCCTGGGCTGGTCCTTGCTCTTTCATTTTTAAATAATTACCTGGTTGTTGTCATCCACTGTGTGGATGACACAGAACTCAAGGTCAGTGCTGCTAAAGAGAGATCACTGATCAGTGAACACTGATTGCCTTCAAGACAGTGCTCACGTTGCTGAGGATCTCATGCTAATAGTGTTCCTAGACATGAACGGTGGTCACTGCAAGGACTAAAATAATCTTCATTTTCAACATGAATTTTATTTCATCAGCAAAGCTCTTTCTTATGACAACCCATAAAGCCAAAGAAGACTTGCTGTGAGCTTGTGTGGTAAAAGCCAGGATTATTGCAGAATCATACACAAAGTGCAGTGCAGAGGGACCAGGTTAGCTCCCAGTGTAATTCCAGCCTCTGCAGCTTGGTCTACAGCAAAACTTGGCTTGACCTTGTATCCAGAAAGTTTGCTTATTCCTGGGATGTAGGACCTGGCTGGCCATGCTCATCGCAGGAATAGTGCAAGAGCCTTCAGGCAAAGTGCAGCAGACATCCTGCCTAGGAAAACCCAGTGCTTAGAAACATTGTCTTTAAAAAGAGAGTCCTCTGTAAACTTGCAGCAGCATTACATTAGCTGCTAGTCTTTGCTGGAAAGTTGAAGTCAAACAACTTAAAAGAAATAGCTCAGGGTGTCTGCAAGACTGATACAGATGGTTTACAGCAGCATTCTTTGGGTCATCTGTACAGATGTCTTTTGCTTGCCTCTCTGTGTCTTACAAGGGGCTGCAGATTGTCAGCTTTGGGATTTCTCTTGAAAGAATTTGCTGTGATGATAGGGCATCAGAACCTCTCTTTTTCTGTAGAAAGATGAGGGGATTTGGATTTGGCAAATACTGAATTGCAAGATCAAATAATTTACAAGTGTGACTTTTAAAAACACTTTACAAATGTTTCCTTTCCCTGAGCTATTTATGCAGCACATGTTTGAAGGCAAGCTGTGAGTATTATACAAAGAAATCTGCTAGCATGCAATCTCCAAGAGGAGATTTAAGATTTAATTTCAAGGCAGGATCTGGATCACAGGGGCTAATAGGAAGAGCTGTTTACACTACTCTGACAGCCATACTAAGAATTTAGTGTGTTTAATGTTTGTTTTTCCGTACTCCATTTCTGCTGTGGTGAAGGGCATTTGTATGCATGGACTAACTGAATGAAATGCCCTCTGATGTGAAATCATGTTTTGTCATTAATTGCAGAAGCTAAGGTGAATGTAAGAGGAAACATGGAAGCTTTATTTCACCCACCAGTGTTTATTGCCATAAACCAGTGATGGGTGTTCTGCTTGTGAGCTCTGTTGAACTGGCTGTTCTCCTGTGGCAACAATGCCTCAGGACTCTGGAGGCTTGCCCCAGTGCTGAGAGGCAGCAGAGAGGGGAGAAAAGGTCTGGTTTCCATCTGCCCATCCTGCATGAACATGAATTAACTTCTCTTTCTCTAGTTATAAACCTTTAATGTATCAAGAGCATGAGCACAGTGCAGCATCCTGGGCTACACCACTGAGTTCAGGTAGTCTAGTCAGAAGTGAACAATTGTAGCTCTTGCTTTCTCTTCTGTTTTTGCATTGTAAATGTTGCCTTCCCTCCAGCTACCACAGCCATCCCTTTATTGGTGAGGAAAAGCAGTAAGGCCCTGTTTTTAAAAAGTGATAAGTTTGCAATGAAACACCCCTTAGTTGTGATCTCAGCATGGTAAGGAAATGCCAGCAGTCCACACCACTCCATCCTTGCCCATCAGCAATTTCATCCTTTCCCAGAAAACAGCTAGATTCTCTGAGATCATGAGACCTGTAGCTGACAGGGATGCAAGCCCTGGCAGTGAGGGAGAGCCAGAGGCTGAGATTCAGAGTATTTCAGAGGCTCTGCTGAGCTGACAGCTCCCTGCTGTCTGCATCACATGGTTGGAAGAGTTTGCCTTCCCTGCCTGTGGAGACAGAAGTAACTTTTGGGTCTTAACTCTCTGAGTACACACAGAATTTGACTACTGCTTTGAGTTCCTACTAGTGCTGGGGTTGCACAAACCCAGTACTTTGTGACAAATACTGCAGCTAAATGCATTAATTAAAAGAAAGTATGAAGTGGCTGCTTTCCCCTCTGCTCATGCTCTGCTAGGGCTGGCACTACAGTCAGGCATTGACCTGCTGCCTTCAAATGTCCTTTCATGACCTGCCCCACCACTTTGTCCACATCAGAGTCTTTCAGCTTGTGGTAAGTTAGGGCATAATCTCTTGTGGCTTTCTTTGACCACCTCCTTTTCTTCTCATATTTATCCCTTTTTTATCTCACTTTCTCCTTTTTTCTTTTTTCCTATTTTCCTAGGCTCTCAGATCCTCCTTCTGTTATGAAACGCATGCAAGAACATAATGGAAATAGCTCATGGCAGTTGGTATCTTAAGAAGCTCTAAATATTAGGATACCATCCCTGAAATTAGAGCTGGTTGCGTTGTGGTTTTTTTT
>VXBQ01011816.1:585089-596042 GCA_013400175.1 Phainopepla nitens | reverse complement strand
TTTGTTTTTTTTTTTTTTTTTTTTTAGTTCAGGTGTATTTGAACATTTTCAGTGAGTGTATTCAAACACCTGAAAACAGGATTCTTTCTGATAAAATTACCCTTTATCCTGGTGTAAACCAGCAGAAGGAAACAATTCATTGAAGAGGGAGGACTCAGCACATGGCATGTCTGCGTGGCTCAGGTCAATGTCAAGGCTTCAGCTGCCTTCAGTGGAGTCAGGATTTCCCTAATAAAAGGAGGCTGTACTGCTAAACCAAGCTGCCTTGATTACTGTCACTGGAAACTCTGCTTGATTAGACACAACAGAATTTGTCCCGTGGAAAAGGTTCAGGAGAGGGAGGGAGCACAATGTATATTAGCCCTGGAAAAAAATCTGATTGTAAGAGGTGACTTGAGTTCATACACATGAGGACTTATTAAATGGAGACCATTCAGTCACACAGTTACAACGGCTATAGAAGAGAAGGAGCTTTCCATTAATCATTCAACAGAAGGGAGAGCTATATTTTGCTTAAAACTGACACTTTTTACCATCTGCTTAAAACATAACTGTCTCCTAACAACTATTATCCACATGAGCTTTTTCTCCTTTTTTAGAGTAATCATTATGCTGAACTTCCAGACTGTTTGTATGAGCATTCTGTTACAAATAGCTGATACTTAAAATTGCTATTCATTTTCGTATGTTTGGCTGGCAGCTCATTAGTACATTTGTTTTTCTCAGTTGTAATTGTGATCCAGCAGTGGCCTTGATCTTGCTAACTGTTATATCTGAGTTTAACTGCAGTCCTGTAATCCCAATAGGCTCATTTTAAAAGGACATAGTGACTCAAATTTATGCCCAGTAGAACTATTGAAATTAGCACTTTTCACCAGGGATAAATTTATCTCAGTATCTACAAGTGCCATGGACACATATAGAGAGTAGTTAGCAGGGGGCCCTGAACATGAAATGAGCAACCAGACCCTAACTGCTTGCTTTGAAGGTGTTGCTTGCCTGAGATTTTCAGTGTGTTCCCCCTAGATGTCCCATCTTCACTCTTAGGAAAAAAAAAACAAAACAAGCCCCTCCAAAAACACAACATGTGCTGCCTGGGGTTTTGAAACTGAGATTTATGCTAAACTCTGTGAGCAAAGCATCCTGAAAATGGAAAGTAAATTCAGATGTTTGCTTTCATGTGTACCTGAATTCCAAAACAAATATAAACAAACACCTCTTATATGCCAATAAATACTTGAAAAGTAGTTAATGGTAAATTGAACAGAAATTTGTAGCTCTTGTATGGTGACTGCTGGTGCAGAGGACTGTCATCTTCTACAATCTTGCATTTTAGAATGCTGTTGAGAAATGTGACATCCGAGGGGCCAATATGGCTCTGTAGGTGGCTAATCCTTCATCACTCTGAATGCCATCCCACAGTGGGAAGCCAAGACAAGGTTGAGGCTGTCTTTAGAATATAATCCTGCACAACTGGTGGCTGCCTTCTGCTGCACTGTGTCGGTGGAGGCTGTGCTGGCTGGCTGGGGACCTGGGGCTGGCGGAGCGGGCAGTGAGGAGCAGCTGCCTGCGGGCTGTGCTGTCAGCCCCCACCCGAGAGTGCCTGAGGACACCTTCTCAAGAAGGGCTCAGAGACCGTGCCAGTGTTGCTCTTATCTAGAAGGAGAACTTGCTTAGATCTATACAACTCAGTGTTTGCCACACTCTCATTTTGGAGAAGATGGTGGTAGATGGGTTGAAAATATTGGAAATCTTTATTTAACTTTTAGTTGTAGAGCAAAAGGACACTGTAAGCGTATCATTGCACATATGCTTTTGTATCAGTTTTTTATCCTTTAAAAATCCATTTTGCATTCTTTCCTGTTACGGTAGTGAATTTGTAAGCTCTCCCTCATCCTTGCAGACTGGGCTGGAATTCTGAGCTACGGGTTGGGACCTCATTATCAGACATCGCCGTGCAAGGCAGGGCTTACTTAGCCAGCCAAACAGCAGCTGAATTGCACCTTATCAGCTGTGCTCAAACACAGCACATTTCATCACCCGGGTGGCTGAAACGTGCTTCTTTTCAGATGTCTTTTCAGATTCATGGCAGACTCTTTGCATATGCACCACCTGCAAACAAGAGCTCCCGAGTGTCTGCTGTCCATAGTTCTGCTGTCTCCAGCGGCAGAGAATGAATGTCACAGCTGGCAGAGTTAAAGGCATCGATTATCAGTGTAGTGCCAATCATTCTCCATGATTCTGGATCACTACAAATTCCTGTATTATTGCATTTATAACACACAAAGTGTTTGAGGAAAAAAAACCAAACCCCTTTATTTCCATATAAGGATGATGTTGACAAACTAGAAGGGGAGATAAATTTGTGGAAAACCTGCCAATCACAAAACACTCAAAGAACAGCTTTCAGACAAGTTTAACCTATCTTGTATTCACTTAGACGCCCAACAGGGACCTCTGTACGCCCACATGAATTCTGTTCGAGGAATTTTGCTTTAGCATAACTGGGTGCCAGAGCAGTTAAGCTCTGGCTGAGACACCTGGGAGCCATTAGTTTCCCCGGAGACTAAAGACTGGCTTTTGGGAATGGCTGATGAGTTGCCTTGCATCATTTCCTCAGGTGTTCTGCATGCCTCCGGGGCTTCTTAGTGGCCAGCCCGGTGCTTGGCCCTCCTAACTGCCCAGGTTTTCCTGCTCCAGGGACTGCATGCCAGGACAGCTTCTCTGCTGACAGACCTTTCCTGGTCCTTGCCCACACGTCATCTGCCCTTGGGTACCTCCTTGGGAACAACAGAAGTAAGAGCCAACATATCAAACTCTGTAATTTCACCTGCATTCATTTGTACATCCTATTTGTAAACCCAATGAAGGAGGTAATAGAACACAGCAATTTGGGAACTGTATTGGTAGGAACAACTCTCCCTTGGAGCAAAGGAAAGTATCTTTTTTGTGATTGCAGCATCAGATTCTGCTCCAGTTCATGCTGAGAGGATTTTATGGGGTTGAATTTGTGCTGGTTATACTTGTGTGTTTCTGTTACTGGCATATTTTTACTCCTTTAAAAAAACATACTTTACACCAATTTATCTAGTTTGAATCTGAAGCCTTTTGATATCATATAAGCATTTATTGTCATTAAAATTGTGCCTGGGATAGCGACATTTTTCCGGCTGTTTTGTAAAGTGGCCTTTTACATAGGGTGGGGAAAGTGCTGCAGTGTGGTACACAGATGGTTTAATTTCAGCTTTTTTTTCTTTATTTGAAACTTGTGTGCAAGTTGCAGTGATTTAAGAAGGTCTGACTTCGGGAAACATGGAAGAATAGAAATGGGAGGCCTGTTAAGTGATGTTTGGGCACGGAATTTTCTCTCAGTTTTGCCTGTTAAATCAGTCCTTTAGCAGACACCTCTGCTATGCATGGAGGTGGTTAGACCTTTGGCTTACTGGACTGAAGTCCATATTACCTTCACAAGTTCTTTAAGAGAAGTTGTGATTGTGTTCACTGTGCCTTTAATACAACCTGCATCCTAACAGAGTATTGCTTCTTTACTGTTGCATTCCAGAAGTACACTTTTACCTCTTCAGTGAGCTGTTTTCTGACAACCCCTCACTCTCTTGAGGATGAGATGGTGGCTCTCAGAACACAAAACAAGTTTATAGATAGGCCAGAGTTAACTGTAGGACTTTTTGCAGGTGGTAATGGACCTCCACTCCTAGAGAGAGGGTGAACTAGTTTTACAACTTGGGTCTACCACATGAACCACTGACCTCAGCTAATATAACCTAAACTGTAAATGCACCTTGCTACCAAAGCAACTTCTGTCTGCTCCAAAGAAGTTTTATGATCTTTTAAGGTATAACATACCTGAAAATGAGCTCCTGAGAAACTTCTCAGTGTGGATCTTTGTATTTATTCAGGTACTATGAAGTCCACTTTCCACTGCTGCATGAAAAGAGGCAGTTAATGAGGGACATGCTTCCCATATGTGCCACTAGGGACTTTCATGGGATGTGTAAATCTGAAGTGTTTTACAATGGCACCCATCTACCACTGTTTGTAATATAGTGAGAGCAGTGTAATTATTGTCTAACATTAATCTATATAGTATATCTGAATTTCAATATTTTTGTTTCTAAATCATAGTTTCACTCTGATAGTTTTGTCTCAAGTTCAATATTTCTCAACCAGGACTGGGGAAGTTCTGATATCAGCATAGTGGATGGGAGATGATATCGCAAGACAGAGGATAATTTTTGTCTGTCAATGTCTTGTCTGTGTTGGATTTAGGACACTACTGGTCATACTAAGGTCTCTAATTTGGATACACAGTTTTATAACCCAGCTATAGATACCACTGACATCAACTGAAGTGGGGATTCTAGACAGTAAAATTCCAGAGTTAGGATGAGATGTGTTTTTTGGTTTTTTTCAGAGTGGCACCTGGGAGGGCAGAGTCTCACACCATGTCTAAAACTGACCCTGCAGAAATTGAATGGTTTCAGAGGACATCTGAGAATTCCTGTCCAGGGCTTGTGGTGGTTTACTTTTCTGAAAGCGAAGGTTCTATGGCCCCTACTACTTTCGTTTAGCATGGTTGTCCATGCTGCTGCAAATTCAATCCCAACAGCCTGAATAAAGAGCCCCTTATCTCTTAAATCTCTGCTGATTTGCAGTGTAGTGTTGGCCCAGCCTCATTAGACAAACAATAACCAGGTACTCTCCCTTATAAAAGGTTGAAAAAAGTAGGTAGCAGAATGTTCTGAAATATTTATATTCTTTATTCTTGGGGTGAGACAAGTATGGGTTACTTTAGAGATGAAGCTTTACTGCCTACTGAGTGTTTAGAAATATTTTGCCTGCTGAGGTCTCTAAAAATAAATCTGAATGTTCTGTTGTTAAAATTTATTAATGCTTTTGACACGTAAGCATAAAAGGCAACTTTTATTTACTGAACTTAGATTAATATGTAAATACAGATTTAACATTGTAAATGGAAAACTGGAACAATGTCTCAGATTCTCTGTGACTGCCCTATTTATTCTAGCAGTTAACACAGCATGAGACTAGAGGCTGCTAGTAAATTGTGCCTATAGGATATAAAAATTAAATTGCCTACTAGCAGTAGTTTTAAAATAAATATTCTATTAGTAATAGAGTTAGAAACATTACTCTAGATTTTCTCTCACTGTTTGAGTATGTATTTCACGAATGGGATTTTCAGTTTTTCCAAACTTTAGGTAGGTAAAGACTTTTTATTTAAATGTGAAGTCTTTTCTTGGTTTTCTATATATTCAGACCTCATCCTGTGCACAGTGTTTACTGTAAGTGTCATACTTTCAGAAATTTATCCCCTTTGTCACACAGGAAAACCTTTCTGGGTTCTTGGTACTGAATAGACTATGAAAAAACATAAACACCTCCCCCCTGCCCCCCATCTTTTCCTTGCTTTAGGGCTTCTTTGTGCCAGTTTCTAGCTTTTCATATCTTGGTTATATGCACTTGAACACCTTGGTTTCTGATAAAAATACCACTTTCTTGTCCGCTGAGACCACAAAAATTACTTTTGTCAGCATCTCTCTTCCTTCTGTCTTGAGGGAAGAGAGGAGTTTTTTCTATCCTGTAGTCTGATTTGGGTTTGCCTTGAAATCATCATCAGGTTGTTTCCAGCAACCTGTGGAAGATGAGAAATGGAGATGAACTGGGGGAAAGTAGTAAAAAGCAGGAGGAAGGTTACTATTTTATTTACTATAACAAGTTGCTTGAATTCCTGGGAAGTCGTCTTGATATCTTGGTTAAAATACATAAAGTAGTATGGGACAGTTTCCTTTCTTCTGCCTGCCCACAAGTGTTTTCCTTATCACAAATGCTACGGCTTCTCGCTGGCAGGAGGTGAGTGGCTGCCTGAGTCTGGCTTCCCTATTTTTCAGCACAAACAGGTGGTACATCATTAGCTTTCTCCCTTTGTATGAATGGTTTTTAGAAGGCTGAAATTTGGCCTTCTGGAAATAAAATATCCTATTTTAGTAATTAAGCATAGGATTATGGACAGTAAAACGGGACAAATTTATGTTAACTTTGATAAAAAGGAGGTTTTTGTCAGGAGAGGTGAGCCAATGCCTTCCACTCTTAAGATGATTATTTGGTAGCTAGCTGTTAGAGATAGGCAGACTTTTCAACTGCTTTAATGTCATATTTTCACATTGACTGCTCTGAGGGGATGTTCCCTTGCAGCATCACTGATTTCTCAAGTGCTCAGATGCAATTTATGTATTCAGGCAATTTTTTGCTGAAAACAGTATCTTGGTGTTCATTTGGTGTGTTAGCATTTAGAATTCCTTTCAGTTTATAACTACCTATACATTGATATATCAAGTTATTTCTCTACATCTTCCAGGTTTTTAATGAAAACTAAATTCAATACTGAGCTCCACACATCCCTCTACTTTATTATTTCCTTTGTATAATTTTTCTTTTGTTTTCAATGCTTCATTTAGATTTCAGGTCAGTTGTTTATAACTTCTTCCTAAATGCTTATTTGAAAGTTATTTCAAGTCTTTGAAATTCAGGAATATGCAAATGAATATTGCAGTATAAGACAATAACACAACAAATGATTAATAAGAATCAAGTACTGCTGCTTTTCCACTTTCTGCCGCAAAGTTCCCAAAGCCATTCTCAATCTGGACCCTGTAGCTATAGATGTAGCCAGATGCATCTGGAAGATCTTGATCTGTGCTGATACTCATGTGCAGCAGCCAGAAATTACTGAAGAATTCTGGTCAGCCATCTTATCCTCATTTACTTGCACTGCAAGATAAGCAGGCTCCTTATGAAATCCTGGACTACGGCCACCTGCCTGTTATTCCCATCCTGCCAAAAGGAAAGAGGCTCAAGGGAGGCTTGTGGCCAGGAGCAGAATGGAGTAGTTCAGTGCATATCCAAATGTGAGAGAGACACAAATGGTCAGGACACAAGAGTACATGTTTTCTCTTGCGGATGAGGTGAAACTCAGTTCTTTTACTGGTATAATTGAGTGGGTATAATTGACTGGGACGTGAGCCCTGGGCATGGCTGGCTCAGCCAAGACTTTAGTGGGCCTTTGGTACCCACAAATGAGGGCACCTCTTGGCTTGTGCTTGCACCTCTTTCAGCCTGTAGCATTTAAAAATGAACTCAAGAGCAATCATCAAAAGGCAGGAAAACTTTGAGCATAAGAACTGATGAATCCATTGGTGAAGTGAGTAAGTAGAAAAAGGAAGTGAGGAGCTTCTCTTTGGGAAGAGATCTACCATTTTTTTATCCTTGTTTGGTAAAAGTGGGTTTGTGCCCGGGGCTCATGGCCACTATTTGATCTGCAAGAGTAATTGAATGAGAGGGAATGTGTGTACACATATTGAATTATTTTTTTTGTATTTCATTTATTAATTTTCCCCAAGCTGAGAAACACAGGTAGTTTAAATGCAGCAACTGTGGTGACACCAGGAAGTAATTATTTCAGGAAGCTTGCAAATGTGCCCCTTATTAAACAAATGCAGGTAGGTTGGGTTTGTTTGTTCATTTTAAGTAAAGTAACAAGAAAAGAATTGGAAAGGTGCTGCCTTCATAGGATGTAGTACAGGATACAAGTAAAGAAAAAAAATTATGATCTCCCAGTAAGGAGATAGTTGTCTCCTGGAAGGAGGGAAAAACTATGTGAAACCTTGGAGTTTTGTGTCCCTTTTGGGGAAAAATTCTCCTTCAGACTTGCTGTTCTTCTAAGATATATTTCTTTTATAGAAAATCCAAAGGAAAAACTGCATCAGCAAGTGGCTTATTGATGTGTTAAAAAACCAGTATGACGTACATTGAACGTTGTGAAAATCTAAGCTGAGCTCTGTCTGCCAGATCAGTCCTGGTGAAACTGTGGAAGGTGGACTGAGGTGGCTGTAAATCAGCCCCTCTTTGAATCCAGATTCATCTGTGAAGTATGGCGACAAGAACAGGATGGAAATAAGACAAGCTTCCAGTATATCTTTAGCAACTGGGTAATTTAAAGGATTTCATATTTGAGGTGTAGTTTTTTTCTTTTTTCTCTCTCGTTTTAATCTGTTAATAGCGCAAAAAAAAAAAAGCCCATGTAAAAGTAGCTTTTGAAAGGAAACAAATTTTGGGATTGAAAGAAAAGTTGAACCCCTTCCCATAAATGACTGAGGACAATGTAGGAGGCTGAAGAAGGTTGTTAAGAGTACTCTGAGAGGAAGAAAGTGAATATGCAAATATTTCTGCCTTCTGCTGTAGCAAGACTGTGCTGACCATGAATTTTGGCTTTGAATCCATTTGCCCCTTCCCTTCTCTCAAGCATGTAACTCTTTTAGAAAACTATTTTTCTGGAATTTGTATGGTTATATGGATTCTTCTCCATTTGAAAGAATGTTGCTTGGCTGATTACATGAGATACATGTGTGTATCTTGTGTGTTTGCAATGGAATTTGGTTCTAATATTGCACTATAATTGTACTTAGAAACAATTGAAAACTGCAGTGTATGTTTTTCAGATATTTAGAACTTTGGAACATCACCTTTAAAGCATATGTGTTGTTTGGATGTAAATTTTGGATTAAGGAGTGTTGATTGCTCCTAATAACCATGTAAAAAAAGATTAGATCTATTTGAACAAGGGGCCTGTTTTTCCTGCTATTTATGAATCAGAGCAGTGCTCACTTTTCTCTATCTCTGCAAAGGCATCCTAACTGTTTATGTTGCTTTCAGGGTGCTGTACCACCAATCCTGGCTGGAGGCAGCTGAAGTGGGGATGTGGATAATATAGTGAAGACAGTTTTCTGTTTCTTTTATCTATTCTGTTTTTCTGCTTTCTGCATTTGCTTCAGTGTTATGCTTGTTGTCAGTCTGAGAGTGGATAGCTTGTGGGCACAACTGAATTTTTCTCACTTATCAGTTCATACATTTCACAGATAAAAAATATTTCTATGAGAAAGTGTTTATTTTAGTCTTGATCAAACTGCTCTATGTTCATTTTTATGGATGATGATATCCAAATGATCACAGTACAAACTGTTATTTAAAATCAAAAGGGACTGAAACTTAGGAATTAAATTCTCTCTAATTCTGCCTGGTTGTAAGCAGTGTGATGCTTTGATAGCATGTTTGTGTTGCAACCTGCCCTCTCTTCCAGCTGCTCAGGCATAAAACAATCAAATGTTGGTCTGAGTTGGCAGAGGTACCTGTTACTGGTGATCCAGTGTTTGGGCTGAGGTTGTTAAACAGCAAATTGACATTTCCTGAGAAATGGGAGCTGCATGGCTGTGACTGCCCAGGTGGCCATGGAGCAGGAGGGACCTGCTGGGAAGGAGGCACTACTGAGGCAACTCAACCTAATACCACACTCTTCCATGCAAGATTATTCTAAAGATTTAAAGCTCAGCTGCACTGTCACCAGTCCTTTGGAATGAAGATCACTGTTTTGATTCATGCAAAACTTCTTGCTGTTAATGAGTTTTCATTCTGTTAAGATGTCTTTGACACATCAGGGAGGCTTTGTGAGCTCCTTCTGCACTGGTCAGACCCGGGAGCCTCTTTGGTTTGCCAGCCCCAAAAACGCATGCAGAGGGCTGAAAACGAAGCCAGGTGTTTGCAACTTTGTGCCTCTTTAAGAGTTGAAACAAATGCCATTCCCAGGTGACCTTGAGCAGCACTTGTGCCTTCTAACGAGGTAACAAGTGATACCTGTCTCATCCCATGCCTGTTGGGCAGTGGCACAGGGGTTACAGATGATGGAGCTGGATCCTACATTTTGGGCCATGATTCTCTTTGTCTTTTTGGGTGCATGCAATGCAAAATGGTGAGCTGTCCTGTGGCATGTTCTGCAGCCCGTGGCTGCTCAGGAAGATGCCTGGAATAATGGCCTTACTGCCTGTTTAAAGAAAGGTCAATATGCAAATTCACTTTTTTAAAATCCTTACTGAAATATGCAAATCACTTGCTAGGCCTCACTTTCTGAAATGAATTCCCATAGTGTCTGAATTAATTCTTTCAGAAATTATTAAAAGGATTTGTAGGATTATTCTGAGCTCAGACAGCAATAAGCATCAGGGTTTTAACTGAGGAGGTGTAAAAACCAGCAATAGTTGTGGACTATCTTGAATAACCATATTAGTGTTTTGCTCTTGGAAGGCTTTTTCACCCTGGACTGTGTTGTGTTTTGTTTTTTCCTCACATAAATATTATCAGTACTTTTAAAGGGTTCTCTGGTTGAAAAAAAAAAAGCAGCATGTTTTAATAGAGGAAAAAAACCCCAGGTTTTGTATCCTTTTAAGTGATTTTTTTTTTTTGAGAAATTAAGTTTCCAGCACTGCTTCAAAAATCAAAAAGAAATTGAGTTTTAGTGGATATTGTGAACTCTGGTGTTTGTGTTGTCTGGTTTTGGAGTTTGTCACACTTGGTAACTTAAAATCACTTCTATATTTTTTTTAAAATTTAAGTTGTCTGAATGGCTGTTGGAAGCTATTATGTATTTTTAAACATTATTTAAAGTTCAAATGAAATTGAAGCCATTGCAGAGTACTTTAGGGGAGAACAGATGGGAAAACAATGCTATGCCACGCTGTGTTCTCTATCGTTTCTAGAAGTCGCTGAGTGTATTCTGCTTGAACCTCTTCTGAGCGCTCTGCTGTTTGCTTAGTGAAAAGACAAAGGACTGACAGTAAGAACATGCCATTGCGCTGCTATCTACACCTGCCTGTCAGAGCTGCGCCCTGTGTGCCGCAGGTGCTGTGGTTATGCCATCATCGGGCCAGCAGACGAGATGAGCACCTTCACGGGTGGCCCTTCGGAGGTGCCCGGCGCGGGTGACGGAGCTGCCAGCGCCCCGCGCTCCCCCTGCCGCGGGGCCGGTGCGGGCTGGGCTGGGCTGGGCTGGGCGGGCGCGGGGCGCGGCGAGGGGCGGTGGGAGCGGCC
>VXBQ01011816.1:290575-584819 GCA_013400175.1 Phainopepla nitens | reverse complement strand
CACCGGCCCGCGGGCTGCGGGAGCGGCACCGGCCCGCGGGCTGCGGGAGCGGCACCGGCCCGCGGGCTGCGGGAGCGGCACCGGCCGCTGCCCCTCTGCAGCTCGGAGCCCCCGCGCCTGCAGGGCGGTGAGCGTGAGTCGAACCCGGGGCAATATCCTCGCCGGGAACCTTCCCTGCGCCGTGCGGCCGTCCAGCCCGGGCACGGCGCGTCCCGTCCCGGGTGCTGGGACAGGGCGCCGCTGCAGCGCCGGGCTGGCGGCTCCCGAAACCTCCGTGAGGGCTCGTCGCCCGCCCCGGGAGGCGGTTGGGGCGGGCGGCCCCTGGGCCCGTCACAGGGTGGCCGTGCTAAGGAGAAGTTCCCGCAGTAGTCCCAGGGTCAGCAATTTAACATCTGTGTGCGTTACTGTTTAATGTGAGCGGGTTACAAATCAAGCGACCTCTTGCTTCTGGTTTTTCTGGCTGCTCCTAGGGACTTTGGTGGGGAGGGAGCGCAGCGGAGGACGCCGGGCCGGCGTGGCTGGGGAGCTGAGGCCGCCCGGAGCGGCGAAGGCAGGGCAGGGGCTGTGGGAAGCGGCGGTGAAGAAGCCCTGGTAGAGCGCCAGTCAGCTCCTCTTCCCAGCTTTTTGTGACTTAGAGCTGAATGGAGAAGACTGATCATGGGCTTGATAGCTGGTTGCCTTTTATTCCCCCGCCCCTTGTATTTAGGCCCTTTTATTTTTGGCTTTTTAAGTTGATATTTGGAATCCTTATTTAATTCCTAAGTGTAAATCCTAATTCAGCCCTGTTTTAAAAGTGATTTTTAGTTTGGACTGATGTTTTGTTACTGTAACTCATAAAGTTGGTTTCAGATATCGAGATAAGATTATATTAATAATTCAAGAAGAGAATATATATATACACTTCCTGTCACTGCTTCGTGCACACCTATGCCTCGGCGGAGATGGTGGCAGCCAAGCAGATCTTGTTTGGAAGGAAGCTAACTTCTGAGCCTGTCATGTGCTTTAAAACATTGAGAAAGGTACACTGTAACATTTCAGTGTTGTGATTCTCTTTTGATTTATAGTAATACAAATTGCCATTCACACTTGGGATGCTGGCAAAAAGCAGTAGAGTGAATTAGACTGCTTTGTCCATGTCTCTGTTGATGTTTGCTTACAAACCCAGTTATTTTATTTCTTATGAATTCTCTCTTTTAGCAGCTATGTTTTACTACCAAGGCAGTGTTTTCTGGAAGCTCAGAATGCAAAAAGGAAAAATGTAGTTCAGCTAGTCAGAGTCAAAGCTCTGAGACTCTTGCACTAGATGTGAATGGTACAAAGGCTATCTCAGTGTACTTGAGAGCTCAAGTGCCTGCTTGAATGGGATATGCAGAGGCAATACTTCATCTGAGTGATGAAGCACAAAGGGTGGGCTTCTCTGAGTGATAGAAGTCCAGTTTTTTCTCTGCACCATTACAACTTGTGGCTTTTAGCCCTAGCTAAAACAGAAGGTTGGTTTATATTTGGTTTTTAATGAGCTAGAAATGTGTTGTCATGATGTGACACAGTATTTTTGAGATGGCTAACTCATTGCATCAACTTAAATTCTAGATTAATATTGATTATCTGGACCAGTACCACTTAATTTTCTTTTTGGTGAATTAAAAACATGGTGGTCTCCTTCTGTCTACTAAATCTAAGTTATCAAAATGCTCTGTTGCCTTCTTTGTTAGCGCAGTTTTGGGAATCAAGATTAATATTTATTTTTCTAAGTGTGTTTGAACTATGGATTATAATTGTAGATCTTGGATTATTTACAACAGTTGTCTCTTTGTCTGCTGTATGCCTCCACAGGGCTGCAGACTGCTCTCTCCAGTGGTGCATTTCTCTGCCCTACACCGATTTTACCCTTTAAACAATGGGAATTGTTGCTGGATCAAAGTCTATGATGGGCAACTCTAAGGAGTGTTGAATTTACTGGGAAAGTTACCTTTGTGTTCTGCAAGTTCAAGAATCAGTGATCTTGGTGAGGTTCTGTGGGGTTTTTGACAAGTGGACACCCTTTCTGCTGGAAATGATCACTCAAGTGTAAATTTCAAAGATTGGTGAAATTGAAATTCTGCCAGTTGCTTTTAATTTGCGGCTGAGACTGCAAAGAGCTTGTAGTAATAACTTCTGGAGAAGTCTCAGTGGCTTGAAGATTATTCAGTTGGTGACATCTGCTTGGAGTTGTGCCCTAAGCTGTGAGTTTTGTCAGAGTAGTACTTGTCGGTAAACTAATACTGCATCATAGTAGATTTGCATCATAAAGTTGCTGTATCATAGGATCTTGAGGTCTTGTAGAAACACTAGCTAGCTCACCTTTCCTTGTGGGGTAATAAGTTATAGGCACTAGAGGCAGAGCAGGGTTGGCATTAGGATGGAAATTATCTTGGCCACTGACTGCAGTCTGTCTGGAACTGCCGCTGTGCCTGTACTGCTTAGCTGAGCTGTTTGAACTTCATATGGCCCTTGTCCCTCATCTCCTAGAACTGAGCTGCAGCTAATGTACTCCCTGATCTGATGTTGTTTTCTTCCACTACGTCTTAGAATGCGTCAAGGTACTCTTACTGCACAGTTTTTAATCAGTACAGAGACTGAGAAGGGTGGATGAAGGCTTCATGAATGAGCCTCGTTGAGGGCATACTGTTTTATTTTGACCTTGTCTCTTACTGCAATTGATATTTGTCAGGCCTTTCTGTATGAGCCAAGTTTTTGTGTCTTGGGGGCTACTTAAAAATGCAGCAGCTCCAAAGAACAGGAAGGTGAGAGGTGGTGCCTCAGGCAGGCCTGGGAATAGGTGTCAGTGGTCTCACATAAGTATCGAGTCCTTTCCCTTTTGTTACATATTTATTTTTTCAGAATAAATGTGGCAGATCACACATCAGTGATGCTGTCAACTTTGCCTGGTAGTCCGTGGTGACCCCTTATAAGCCACATCAAAAGTACAGAGGGATTGTGAGTGATGCTGCAGTGCCAGGTGCTGCTTTTTGGTGGATCCTGATTCAAACAGGGTGCTGTTGCTTTGCCGGGACAGTAGAAACTGAGATTGACGATGCCCAGCAGTGCAACACAAACGTGCTTGACCAAATGGCATGGGGCGTGTTCGGTGGGCTGGCTAGCACGGGGAATCACATGCCTTTGTCCCATCACAGCATGCACCTCGTGTCACAGCTGTTCTCATGGGTGGGCTTTTTTATGTGTTTGAGATCTGTGGATTCTGCCCCTTTATGTCTCAGTGGCTTTAGGCTGTAAAACATTGGGATTTGAACCTTTTAAATGCTGCCTGTTTTAATCTGCATTACTGTATGTTTATGAAAATATGTATATTTGGTTAGTGGAAGTTGTCCTTTGAAGAACAGAAGCTGATTCAGTCAGTTACTCTTTCCAGAAAGTGAGCCTCAGATGTTAAAAGTATAAACCTTGCATATATGAAAGCTAAGCAGCGCTGAGCCCTTCTCTTCTGGATTGCCAACTCAGTGCTGCTGGGCTCCTGTCTGACAAGCTGCTGTGTCTTGGTGTGAGGTCTCCTGTGAAAAATTACACGTGGGCTTTGTATGAGGTTGGAAATTCAGGTTCAGGGACATGCATGTCCAAGGGTTTTTTTTATACTTTGAACAGAGCAGGAAAATGTTGATTCTGTTTAGAGCTCTTGTGCCAAAGCTCAAGCTCACTTTGCTGTTTGAACTCCAAGTTAACAACTTGAGTTACTTCAATCTTTGTGTGTGCCATCAGAAAAGGAATGTAAGAGATGGATCAAGTAATACCTTTTGGCCTTTAACTGTAGGGGAGCCTGCCTGCTTCAGGTAGTGTTGTGAAAGTGGTGTTATTGCAGGCACCAAACACTTAAACACTGTAGCTGGTGGGAATGGAGCTAGGAGAGGGAATGTGCTAAATGAATAAGGGAGGTGTGACTGGTGTGTTGCAGGGTTCCCCTGACGTGGAGCATCAGTCCCTGGTGACAGTGACACAGGATGGAGCACTGAAGCTCAGCAACTGTGTCTTCAGAGCTGTTTGCTGTAGTCATTCACTTGCCTCAAATGCTGCCTCTTGGCTAATGGTAGACTGGTGAAAGTAATAAAAATAAGTGATCCATAACAGAAAATTGTAATTCTAATATTTAATCATCATCAGACAAGAACTTAAGTAATTTATCACCAGAAATGTAAAACCTAAACCAGTGGATTATGATGGATTTGCAGAGGTCATCTGTTGAATGCTTATCTTTTATCTTTAATACTTTGCAGCTTAGTTTTGAAATAGTTTTTGCAAGGCATTTAGTTAACTTGTGAGAGATTGCTAAACAGGAAAACAGCACTTAATGCAATACTGGCATGGGAGTTTATCTAAAGGGGATGTTGACATAGATTAAATATTAAAAATAACTATTTCCTATTATTCTAATAAAAATAAACAAAATATCCCTCACTTAGTATTAAAAGTTCACATACTTTCTAATTTTAGGGAGTTACTTTTTTTGGTGTGACCATATTGTTCAAAGGAAGTTGGTTAACTTTGTCATCCATGTCATATTTTGGTGTGGTGACAGTGCTTTTGTGCAGGAGTTTATTTTTCTTGGTTCCAGTGGTATCAGGTAGTCTCAGGATGTGGGTGTGCTGAGTGAGACAAACCTGTTTCCTCTGGTCCTGCCTTTGGCTTGGAGCTTCCCCATTCCCCCCAGCTGACAACCCTGATCTCCTGCCCTGAGTGTGCAACCCCTCTGTAAGCTCCCCTTAGGTGGATATGCTGTTTTCTTGTTGTGCTAGGTGCTAGGAAGTACCACAAAGATACATGTAGATTAATACAGTTTTTCTGAAACTCTAAAGCTTCTTGGACTTGAACAAGAGTTCAGAAACTGGTTCAGTTTTTGTCAGTGCAGAAACAAGACGTCTCTTTAACCATCCCCTATTATTGAATTTGAATCTGACTGTATATGCATATGCATTTAAAAGAATTCAGTTATTTTAAAAAATATTTTTTAACTTTGCAAATGTTTTCAATCTCTTTGCTTACTTGCTGATACTTTGGTCCACTTAACATCTTTACCACATTTATTTCCATTATTCATTTAAATGAAAACTATGTTGGCTGTAAGAGATATTATGCAGAAAAGGTATCTTTATCAATGTGTAATTTATGTGTGCATATGCATATCTTGTGTTGGACCTGATAAAATATTTTGAACAAGTATTTGTTCAAAGCAAAACCTTAATATGACCTTTGTGCTAAGAAAAGTGATGAAAAAGTAATGACCCGGTTTTTCTAGGTAATTTTTCCTGCCTTAAGAAGGTGAAGAAAATAGCTCTTGAAAACTGATGTAATGATTTTAATTGATTCATATGGATTCTTTTTTGTCGGGGGAAGGGAAAACTGTAGTTGTACTCTATGGTAAAGCTTATTTTTCATGTTATGTTTATCATACAGTTATTAAATGCAGCATATGCATCCTGCCAGGATGTGTCTCAAATGTTCCCTTCTGCACAAAATTTTGGTGTGCTGGCAGCTATGTCATGAATTAATGGAAAAAATATTTGTACAGGTTTCTCACAGAGGCTGTAGCATCTGCCAGCAGTGGATGATATAAATTAGTGTCTGTGTATGGCATGCTGCTGTGTCATGAGGCTGATGTCAAGGTTTTTTTCTGATCCTTCTCTGATCCTTCTCTGAGTGAGGTGGGAGACCTGTGAGTGTGTGGCCAGTTGAAGGACTCTTTATGAAAAGAAACGAATCAAAAAGGTTAAAGAAGAGAGAGCTACATATAAAAAGTAGGAGGATATAATCAAGGGAAACAGTATTAACTAGAGAGAATGGTCATAAGAAGTTAGGAAGCTGGTTTGAAAAGGGCATCAGCAAGCAAGACACTTAAGAATTTTAATATTTATCACAAGATAAGTACAGAAAACCAATCTTGGATATGCTGTGTTATTCTTTAATGATAATGGATAGTGGCTTTATCATTGCTGGCACGCCAATCTCTGTTGTAACGTGCTGCCTTAGGCCTGTGAGCTGCAGGAGGTTATTTGTCAGGCTGCAGCACTGTACGTCAGGCTGGGTTAGCAAAATCCAGCAGTACAGTTTGTGCACTGGGGAGATAGAGGGTCTTGGATTTCTCCCATGCATCTCTTTCTGCTCTCCTCTGAAGGTCAGAAGAGTTGATGAAGTCATAGTTGCAAAGAAGGAAATAGAGAGGGTAAGGAGAGGAAGGGCTGCAAGGTGAGAGAGGGGCAAGGCGGCTGCCAGGGGTGAGGGGCAGACCCTGCAGGGAGTGTGGTGGCACATCCACCCTGGCCATGGCAGCAGGGCCCTGGCATAGCTGAGCCTGGCTTCACTGGCCTGGCTGCTGGGGAGCAGGGTTAACTGGGGGCAGCAGCTGGCAGGCTGGTGAGAGGCACGGGCACCAAGGGCTTCCAGAGCACGGTTTGGTGTTGGCAAAACAGAAGAGACTCTTCTGCTGAGGCAGTGTTGGCTCCCTGACCGGCAGCTGACCCAGAGGGGAATAGGACAAGTGCGTGTGGCTGCAAAGGAGAGCCACTGGTGTGTGCTCCCCTCTGAGTGCTGCTGCATGCCCAGGGACAGGGCAGCAACCATCCAGACCCCAGTGTGTCACTGCCTGGAGCAGGCTGGCAAGTCCTGGCTCATGCCCTGATTGTGTGGGTCTCTGGTACAGAGGAATATGTATTGTTTTATTAGATGACTGACAGTTTTACATTCTTTAAGTTTTGCTTTATATAGAAGTGTTAGTTTTTGAACTCATTCCCCCAATATTAAAATTATCCCTCTAGTTCTTTAAAGACCAAACTGAACAAATTCCCCCATCAAAAAATCTTTTACTTTTTCTTCTCCTTTCTGTTGCTGTGAAACAACATTGCAGTGCTTCCGTCTCATTCCATAATACTTCATAGCAGTGTTTAGTACTACCTGACATTGTATTATTTAGGTATTTCAAAAATTCTATTTCACAGAGAAGTACAAATTGATGTGCAGTTTATCAAATGGCTATTAATTTCTTCCCCTGCACTTTTTAGTGTACTTGGCATCATCTGGAGCTACCTTTTCTTTCCTCTTATTTTGCTTTGACAAGTCATGTTTAAGACTTGAGGCATTGTGAAATACCAGCTGTTTACTAAGACTTATGATGTGTAAAATGCAATCTAAACTGACATCTGTATAGTAAGGCTTTGGATTTTTATATTTAGGAGAAAGATGTTCTCTCAAAGCTCAGTAGATGCTATTGGCTTCAGTTTACCGCATTGTCAAATAAGACTATATCTTTTGGAAAAATATTGGTCAATAACCCTTTCTGTCATCCTATACTAAATGTCAGTAGTGAATGTCTTGGTAACATGAAACAGTGAAGGACTGTAAGTAGGATATTTGTTTCTTTGTATATTCATAACATGAAACATTAGACACAAAGTGCATACTATGGAGGTATTGTAGCAATTTGTATAAAAGCCACTCATGTACTGTTTAAAATGCTTTTGCAGACCTACAGGTATGGTTCAGCTGTCTTATATTACAATCCAAAATATTTTTGGCCTTTCATTCAGAAATTTATTTTATCGTAGCTTAATAGGTATTCAGGTAATCTGTCAGTACTTATTTTTTTTGCTCATTCTATCCCTGAAACTTATTTAAAATCATATAGAGATTATAGCATGATTGCTTTGCAGAAACAAACAAAGCAAACAAACAAAAGACATCATTGCTATAATAAAATATTTTCTGAAAAAACTCCAACCAACCCAAACCAAAAACACCCAACAAAGGAAGGTTTTTTTTAAAAGCATATTTTTAACTGGTAAAGCTTAGCAGAACAAGATGATTTGTATTTCCAAAATCCTTAGATATGCCCTTTAATCCTTGGTACCATCAAATTTACCCGTTTGTTTCTGAGTTGTATAGTGGTATGTGCTATATAATCTATACTTAGGCTGTTTTGTACCATTGCTTGTTCCTTCATTCACACTGTTTTCACACAGAAAGAAGCCTGACAGTCAGCTACAATAGAATTATTAGAATTTGGCCCTTAATGTTAATTGTCAAAGCAGTCACTGTTGTGCAGGAAATTTGACGCATTAAGAAATGAACATGTTATTTTGCTTGCATGTACTTGAAACTAAGATACTGTAATAATTACAGCATCATCATAGCTTGTATAATTTCTTGTGCTCTGCTTGTATGTTAGCATCCAAGATTTAAATTGTACTTACATGATCCAGTGACTGACTCCAAATTGCCATCAGCTACTGCCTCATGTAGCAGTTATGCCTTGTATCAGCTGATAAAAGGCCATAGTATTTTTCCCTCTGTTGCTCAGGATCTATGAGTAAAGATGTCTGATTCCAGCACAGAGAAGGTTAAAGGCAGATGGAGGATCACACCTTCTCTGCTTTAATGTCCCCTCAGATTTTAGGTGTCTCTGGATGGAGGTATGGCCATGACATAGTGCTACCATGTGAATTGTAACTTGGAGTTAACACTCATTAATCCCACTTATCTCATTAGGATTTAGATCAAGATTTGAATTTCTTTTGCCTGAAAAATGGAGTGTAGGAAACACTAGAGAGAATGTTCAAACTATTGCTATTGCCTGCAGCATCTTCCACTCTCAAAATAGAAAGTGAGACTCCCTGAAGTGCCCTTGCAGGCTGCTGCCTTTGGGCTTATGGTCAATTGATGTGTGGTTGGTTGAAAAGGGATTTCTGCCAAGCTTTTAAAACCTAACTTATATTGAGCTGTTTCGAAAACCTCTTCATGCTACTTTGTGGCTCAAGTTTTGCATTTCACAGTAGTACCACTTTTTCTAAATTGTGTGAAGTTATGTGCAGAAATATTTAGGTTTCACTTTGTCTTAATAGTTTTTCCTCCACGTATGCACACAAAGCAATGCCGGGTGTCGGGTTGGATCACATTCTCCTCTGAATTGGAAAGTTCTTATATTTAAACCTTGTTAAAAATTCCTGCTGAGCTTTGATTTCCCACTTTCCTTTTTTCTCTCTCTCTCTTGTGTATGGATCTTGCTTAGCTTTTTGGATGCTTCATGTGAAGTAACAATTTTTGGGCCATACCCCACAGGGTTTTTTTTGGATGTGTGTGTCCTGTTAGTGATGTTTGGTTTGACTGGATTCTTAGGGCATTTTTAAAAGTGCAGAACACAGTGGTCTTTAACAGCTGTGTAATGTCCTGAGGTTTTATGGGAATCCTAAGTGAGGTTAACTTCAGCTATTTTGTTTTGAGTTCTGCCTGTCCTGATCTTCTTTTTCTCCATTACAAAGATGGCAGTGCACATTTACCCACCACTGTGCCTCGATGCTGTCACTACAGGTTGTCATGAGAAAGTTATTCAGGGTCTGTGTTAATTCAGTTTGCATTTGTGGTTGGCAGCACTGAATATGGTGATGCATCTTCTCTGTGGATTGTGCTGAGGCCGCTGGTTTCACTGCAAATATGCAGAACAGATGGCACTCTTTGTAAAGCTGGGGTTTAGCTCCCCAATTGTTCTCAGTGATGCCTTCAAGCAATATTGTTGGTTAGAAGGATTTGCCTCAGAAAGTGCTGGTAGCTACTGGTACTGTGCTGGTGCAGGTTTTATGAAGCTCTATGGAAGGGCCTCCTGTAATCCTGTTGGAAATGCTTCTATAGTTGTATTATAGCCCTAGAGTTTCCTTTTCTGCTGTAGACCCTGGTAAAATGATGAGCTGAGATTAAAGGCTTTGCTGCCTGGGGCATTTATCTGTTACTGCAGAAGGTGATGGGAGAGTGTGAATGTGGGATAGCTGAGCCATGCTGGGTGCAGGGTGGGCTGCACTTCATGAGAAGCTCCTGAGAAGCACGCTGGAACATATTTCAAATTTGTGTCTTCCCAGCTATAATTGCTCAGATTCATAGACCCCTAGGGAATCTACTTAATTTAAACTATCTGCTTTCTCTTTTCTGAGAATGTAGGTTTTTGTAGCTTGGAAGCCCCATAGCACATCACGTTATTTCACGAGCACAGGCTCTAGCAATATTAATGCAATGTGAATTATTCTCTAGTGTTAAAAATACCTGCTATGAAGTAAAAAAAAATTACGTAATTTTAAAAAAAGAAGGTATGAATTATTTGCCGTGACCAATGAAAGAAACATAGGAAAACAACAACTAATTAAAAAGTCTTGGAACAAGAGGGGGAATGTGTTATGTAACCCTGCCTCTGAGCACACCTCACTAGAAATAGGCCTGAGCAGTGGATACTTCCATCAGTAGTAGTACAGTAATTGTGATTGCATGTGGCCTCTGCTTAGCAGCAAAGAAAGGCTTAGATGTTCTTTTTTTGGGCAAAATTGCTGCTGGTGGGGTTTGTGTTTGTGGGTCTTCTAAAGGTAGTTGTTATCTTAATTAAGGACTTGTTCTTTCTGGTGCAGAACCTGTGGCCATTCAATGGAATGGCTTTTAAAAAATGTTTGTCCAAATTTGTGGCCCAAAATGCAGGACCACAAATAGATTTTGCTAGATGTTTAGGTTTGGAAATAACTCCTGAGTGATGTATCTTTTAATTACAGTGAGAAACAAGTGATTTAATCTAAAACTCATGGTGAAGCAGTTCAGCAGGAAAATGAGCCCTCAAAATGCTGTTCTTGGGAGATGTTCTTAAAACTATTTGGAAAGGAAATGTGGTAGTATTCAGCTTTTCCTGTTTTGTGCTGAAGAGCATTAGAGTTTGACCTCAAAATCCAGTGTTTCAATAAAGTCATGTTAAAGTTTAATGAACTTAAAATGCCTTTCATCCTCATTTGAAAGAACAGCAGGATTTGAAATGTTAGGGTTTCTGTAGAGTATTTCATTTTCCTGACAGGTCTGCTAGTGACAACCTTTTTCCAATCTTCCCTGTTTGTCGTATTTTTCCACCTTGACTCAGGTGACTTGATTTCACCTATCAGAAACTCAGACTGCTCTGTGATAAATAAGAAGATACTGCTGTGCTGGGTCTGGGGTTTTTAAAATTATTATTTTTCACACCTTTCCTTCTTGTCTATAATTCTCATTTGTTTTGACTTATCTGTTCTGCAGCTTGTTTGTGCTTATGCTCTGTCCTCTTCAACTGGTCTGTATTACTTTCACCTTCAACATTTACCTTCCCCTCCCACTTGTATTTTCTTTTCCTACCAGTGCATCTGTTTCCTCTTTCACTTCTTTCCTGATGTTTTTTCTTCTGTTCAACTGTTTCCCCTGCCCTGTTGTCTTTGGTGTTCCTGTTGGCTTCATCCCTCTGCAGATTGTCTGAAATCTGTTTCCTACATGGATAAGAGTGCGTCTCCTCCGGAAGCTGCATGGATGAGTGTTGGGCATGAAGGCTCTGGTGGAAGTTAGGCTTTTAGGACCAGTGCAAATGGGATTCAAGGGACCAGAGAGTGCTTGACCAGCAATCTCATGCTGGGCTGTTTTAAACTGCTTTTCAGTGACTACTTTTGGTAAATGGTGATTGCTTTGCTTTTACCCATTATTTTAAAAATTTCTGCTGCCTCCCTGTTGCAGTCAGAGCTTTGCAACATGTGTGAGGGTGTCCTCGAAATTGTTTTGCTGCTTTGCTCCAGGTGACTGGGCAGATCACTCTGGTGGAGTGATGGGGATAAAAGCTAGTGCTGGCAGTCTGCAGGGTGAATCATACTGGAAACTTGTTCTTTTCAAAGGCAGCAGCAGCATTTGATTCCTGCCCTTATCACTAACCTCTGGAAGTTTGCTTAAGCACTGGCATAGTGGCACAGTATTATTCTGTGGTTGTGTCCTGAGGGAGCAGATGGGGATGGGAATAGTAGTAATTTTTAACCACTTCTCAGATTGATTTTCAAGGTTGCTTGTAAGGCAGAAATAGCCAGTCCTGCTAGCCAGCACATTCATCCTGCATCTCCTTTGTGTTGGACAGTAGTCTCAGTGGTTTTTGTGTCTTTCCAGTGAGTTCCACTCACTCTTCAGAGGCTGATGGACACAACAATTATATTTCTGCTTCCCAGGCTCACTATTTATAGTTGAAGGGAAACCAGCACTACACTGAGTATCTGTATGGTGAGATGCAAGCTGCTGCACAGTGGTGTCCCTGAGGGTTCACCTTGGTAGAGAATAGTTTGTTTCTTCCAGTTTCTGCAGTTTTGCTTGTTTGCTCTCTGTGGATGGACACAGTGTTCATAGGCCTGCTATAATTCATGGAAGTTGCAGGCAGGGAAGTGGGTGATGCCCAGCTGGTTATTCCATGGAAGTGGATGTGCTGGCAATGAAAGCTCAGGAAGGTCAAAGCATCATGACCAGTGACTGTTCTGTAAATGTGCACCTTTTGTCTTGGTTTGTTCACGTTATTTCTCTGCTTGAGGCTGAAGCAGTTCAATGTTACCATTTGTGAGTTATTTTTTTAAAGGTTCTCATGAGACTAAATGAATTTTTTTTCATGCAATTTCTCAGTTTAATGGAGAACATACATTTGAAGAGTAATTATTGTCATACTCATCCCTTTATGCTGGCTGATGTTATGGTTTCATATAATTTCAAGTACTAGAGCAACTTTAAACTATTTGTTTCACGATAAGATACTGATGGGAACTTAATCCAGGTCAATGATTTTTGTGCTTTAGTACTGGATCTTAATCCAGGTCAGTGATTTTTTTTAATTTTTTTTTTTACTTTGATATTGGATCTTTCATAACTTGTGAATAATTTGCCTCAGATACCCTTTCAGAACTGAAATGTGCTACTGTGAGGAAGTGGCTTTTGCTTAGTTTTCTATCATGCTTTCCTCATCAAAGTTCTCATTGTAAAGTCTAGCCTGCTCTTTTATGCTTCCTTTAACTTCTTTTACTGTGTATAATTGTGAGAATTACTTTAACTAGGGAAATTCCTTTTAAAATTTGTTCTACTCTAATTTAGTCATATTATTTTCCAGCTATTAAAATTGCTCTATTTTCTTACCAATTATTAGTGTTCCAAATGGAAAATCAGCTAGGGATCTTGAGTGGCTATAGATTTCACTGGGAGGACATGTGAGTAAATAATTTGTGTGTGGTGTTTTTCTTCCCCTCAACTGGCTTTGAAGTGGGTAAGATTTTTTTTGTAAAATAAAAACTCCTAAGTTTCATAACAGTAGTCACTGACAAAAAGAAGTTATTTCCATAATGTTGTGTTAGGAAGTACTTGGATTTCCTATTTTTCTTCAGTGTAGTGTATTGCATACAAGAAATTACCACATTTAGCAGACAGTAAGTTGACTTGTTTCGACAGATAAGGAAATGGGACAATTTACTTTTTGCTAGTTCTCTGCAGCTGTCAAAAAATTTGTCAGAAATACCCTTGAGTGGCAAGGCATACTGGTATTGAAAAGGGAATGTCATTTGATGTCCCCCTGCCATTCTTGTGGATGAATACTTGTGGATTCACATTTTCCATGTGAGTTACAGTGAGCAGACTTGTACAAATTTCAGGTTGTGTTTATTGATGGCAGGGTGTACGCCTGGCAGGCTTTAGCAGATGTGTGGGTACCTTGTGTCTCCTCCAGAGAGGGAGAGCTCCTTTCTGCCCTGAGGGGACTCTTGAAGCAAGTGTGAAGACTTGAGCAGAGAGGCCTTGGGAGGGTTTGTCAAGAATTTGTGTGAAGGTGTTTGTGTCCTGATGGGATGGCCTCTTGCTGGTAGCAGATCTGTCCAGATTTTGGTAGGGTCACGAGTCACATTCAGAGGATCAGTTCAGTCAGTTGTGTGTGGCACAGCTGTTTTCAGCTGCGGAACAATGAGTCACAAACTTGTGAGTTTCCAGTCCTTGCTAAAGAAAATACCCATGTTGCTACTCTTGTGGTTTCATTTAGAAATAAGTGAGCAGTGCAAAAGTTAAATAGTTAGCCTGACTAGGTCAAGCACTTACTGTATACTGATTTCTGGGGTTTTTTTAAGAACACATATTGAGAAGTGGTGTGTTGTTGTCAGAAATGGAAAAATGCTTGTTTCTGAAAAAAGTGAACAGGATCTGAATACAAATATTTCCTGAATCCTGTAGCCAGAAAATTAGTTGCAAGGGTCTATTCTAATTATTTTGCCTAATTACTCTCCTGTCCTTGTTTCATAACCTAACTTATTCTGATCTATTAAAAGGCTGTTGCTGAATATGTTTTGTCTAGTTGTTTGCACTAAATGATCACCTTGCAACAAATCAAACAAGTTTGTCTTCTGCTACATTGACTCCATACTGTTATTCTGCTTCTCTGACTTAAAGGCAAGAATCACCCCTGCAGTATTGTTGTGTCCATTTTTCTGAAAATCACTGTTGTTGCTTCTCTGGTGCTGAGAACCATCTCCATAGAGAGGCAGAGGAAGACTTGTCAGTGTTATAAATTTCCAGTTACAAATTGCATATATATTGATTTTGTTATTCTTTCTAATCGCGTCTAAATAAGCTATTTTGCCTTTTAGAAGATAGTCACTAATCCAGGATCATACTGTGTTTTATGTAGATTTCATTTTAGAACAAAACAATACTAAACAAAGCCAGACATAAAACTAGGTTTTCTAGATAAAATTTAGGCTTCCTAGACGTTCTTACAGTTTAGCTCCTATGTTTGCATTCAGTATGTTATTTAAAAAAAACACCTGAGGAACCATTTGTGTTGAAGTGGTGTTCTGTTAGGCAATTAGTAAGCTGATGCTTGTTCAGAGGCCTGGAAGTATGCTACAGCAGCTGCTTGTACTACTTTTGTATGTGTTCTTTTGTATAATAGGTTTAAAAAAATATTTGCCTACAGCTCACAAGCAGATGCTTTCACTATCCCTATGTTAGGTTGTATGTTTTCCTTCACGCATCAGTGCCAAAACCAGTTATGGGTTACTGCTCATGCAGAAGTTTTTAGCCGTGACAAGAGTGACTGTTAATTTTTATGTAGATTCTTGTAAATAGCCACTATCTTGCTGTGATTCTGGTATACCTTTTTAAACTGAATGTTATTGATGATACTACATTTAAGATGACAGGGATGTGTTTATACAACCAACTTAAATTGTGTTGTGCTATCACACACTGCTGATAAATTTCTGAATATTTAATTAATTTGTTCTACATGCATGACCATCTTAGATTTTAATAGGATGAATTTTATGAATAAAACAGCATCCAGCTCTCTTCACTAAGTTCAGAAGACCAGCAGAGCACTGAATGAGGACTTCTCAAGTTAGTGGTTCTCTGGTTGCCTTGGTAGGTTAGTTTTTCTAGCACTATTTTGTATGTTTCTTGTAAATTTAAGGGATATGAAACTAACAGTAATCATTTACACAGCCCTTCTTTCAGGAATGAGGAATACTTTTTTCAGATGTTTTAAAAATGATTCAAGAAATTTGCTTTTTATGAGGTCACCAATATGTGTGCAGTGTTTTTCTGGAGTCATTCAGCTGTGAGTCAGTAGCCTAAAGACTGGGATAAATTCTTCACTTTAAAACGATCCTTAACACAGTTCATCATCTACAGACACTTGGAATAATGTGCCAAAACTCAAAGCACATTGTACTTTCATAATTAAAATCATTATTTGGATGCAATATTCTGTAGTTCTCTTCCCAACGTGATTGTGTAGCAATAGAGAAGAAACATCTGGTGGCAAGATACTTGTACTTGACGAGGTACTGGTGGCAGAGTGCCCTGGGTGGTTATTGAGCGGGGCTCTCAGGTGTGTGACATCTTCTGCCCCGTGCTCTGAACAGCTGCTCCTGGGCTCCATCAGCACCTCACCAGTTGTGCAGTCTATGCTGCCTGAGCCGCCAAGGTGCGGTAACAGTAAAGCTTCTGCCGTGGGGCTGGAGGCCTTTTGCACCGCTGAAGGGTTTAGTCATTGTGGGATCTGAGGCTTGGGTGCTAAGCTTGCTCTGCATCTTGGGCTTCATGCTGCTCTCTTGTTGAAAAGGCAGCTTTCCTGTGTCATCTTTTATGGTCTCCTGTAGACTTTACCTGCTGCAGACTGAGCAATAGATCTTTTCACAATCATGTTGGGTTCTTTACTGAACCTGCCTTCATGTTGTTTATAGTGAGCTGTTTGAAACAACCATCTATGTTACGGTTATTTAAGAGCAGTTTACCTAATTGAATTGTAGAAAAATATGATATTAGTATCTTAAGACTCAGCATATAGTATGGTTCAGTAATGCAGACTTCTCACTGGTGCTCATATACACCATTTAAAACCCTGATTGCACTGCATCAAATTGCTCAGCAGACGAAGAGTCCAGATGATGCTAAATTATACTCTGCTGCTCAGGTTTCAAAGCATTTGGTTTATTCACAATTTGATTATTTTAGCCTATTAAGAAATACTCACTGGTGCTCTCAGATTTTTTTTCTTTTCATATTTTCATAAATTTTCATTCTCATGAGACGATGCTCATAATTATTTTACTCGGTGAAATGCCAAGTTGACATCCTTTGAAATGAAGTTTTGGACCATTTTATGGTGTACCTCAACTGTTATTGTGAGAAAGGTATCAGTATGATTTAGCTGTCCCATGAAATGGGACACATATAGAGGTGACAGATGAATTTCTGTGAGCATCCACTTGCCTCTGCTGAGATGATCACAGCTGTTAATTCATACTAGTGGAAGTAGGTATTTATGCAATTTTGACACATCTCCCACAAAAATTTGGGTTGTCTTCAATGATGTGTTTCATTTTGGCAGACAGCTTGGAATGAGTGAATGCAGCCTTTTAGACAGCAAGTGCCTATGATGGTGTACAACTGGAATGCTTTATGTCAGCTGAACCTTTCTTTCATTGTTTCTCAGCCTCCTTAAGGAAGGAAGCCTACTGCAGCTTCACAAAGATTCATCTGATTTTAAGTTGGCGGTGGAAATTAAGGTTCTAAAACCAATTCTTGTGTTATACAGGTACTTCACTTGAATCCCTTAATTAGGAGAAAATCAAGTGCAGTTTGCCTAATACTGGCTGGATTTCAGAGTGACATGGTGGTAAACAGTTGTGGGTAAAAAGGTGTTAGTTTCTGCATTTTTAGATTTGTGTTTTAATTGCTTTTTCCTTAAGAATTTTTGGAAGTTGAGAACTCTGAATGTTTTTGTGTTCTATTTATGTCAGGAATTGCAGCTGTGGATCAAACCACAGTTTCATCTACTTCAGTATCTCATCATTGACATCCAGACCAGATTCTTCAGAACAGTAGTGTGTTCCCATAGGTAGCAGTGTGGAGGATGTAGTAAGCGGGGAATTTTGCAAAATGCATGTGTCGAAGGTTGTTTTGTGCCCCAAACATTCATTATCCTGTTCTGCATTATGGCTCATTATACCATTGCAGTCTGCTGCATAAGCCACAGTACTCCAGTAATCTGTAGTTGTGGTCTTCTGTTTTAAAAAGGATGTAATAAAATGAGAAGTTCAGACAAGGGCAGTAGAGATTTTCGATTGTATTTAACCAGCAATAGAAAATGAAGAAATTGTCAGCTTTTGTCAAGAGGCAGTATAGGGAGAGACTAAGAGAGACCTGAGAAAAGAGAAAATTATTTTCTATCCTTTCCAGGGTGGAAAAAGAGGAGGTATCCAGTAGAAGTGCTAGGGAGCACTTTTGAGATGCCCAACTATATGGTACTCAATGCAGGAAGGATGGCATTTGGTGGCAGGTCAACGTGTTGAAGCTCCAGAAAGCATCACAAGGAATAAAAATTTAGTCAGTACAGTATACAACCACTGAGTTTTGCCTCCAATGCTGCAAATTTACTTTTGGAGTTTGTTTTTCGTTCACGGCTATTCCCACTGGTTTGTGGTTTGGGCTTCTGCACTTATCTGTTCTACTTACTTGACTTGCAATCCTTGAGAAGTATTCTCTGAATATATTGGAAACCTCTGTCCTTGCCATGGAGAGCATGGTCTAATAAACTGCAAACCTGAAGTGACACACCAGCAAAAATAGAACAGTGGATTTTTAAAATAGGTAACGAGAGGACAGTCAGATTCATATTGGGCAATTTGTAGAGAGCTGTACTTGCATCCTTAAGGTCTTGCTAGGAATTTATTCCTTAAGAGTCTGGAAAAGAATACACATATGCAATTCAAGAACACATTTAAAGTATTTATTAAATCATGCATGTTAACACTAATGACTGCTAATCAGAATATTGTTCCTTCCATTTGGAAATGAAAAACCTAGTACATGATCTGTATCTGTTGGTAAGAAGTGGAAAAGCATAGGAATTATTTGGACTGGGTTCACCTTTTTTAATAGGAACTGACAGCTCTGTGTAGGTCATCAGCACCCTCTCCCCTCCCCAGTTATGTTGAATTTCCTTGCAGGATTCAGTGCTGACAGCTCTTGAGAATTTAAGTGCTTAGAAAAGAACAAGTTAGTACCTGCTACCTTAAAAATACTCTTGAAACCACACTGTAGGTGTTTGTAAAGGGGTTATGTAGTTGAGGTCCAAGTCTGGCTTGTAGGGCCTGTGCTCAGGGCACTACAGCCACAAGTTATTCACAAAGGAGATCCAGTTCACATGGTGAATTCAATCGTGCCTACTTGTAGGTGTGGAGTAGAAATAAGTGAAAGGGATTGTGTTTCTGTAATGGAGCTGAAGTCAGATGTGGATCCCCCAGTGAATTCTCTGCCTTTAGCCTAGGTGGCAGCTTTTTGTTATGTCTTCATAGGGTTCCCTTAGGACTCCCCCAAAATTAATTTCCCTTGCCCAGGTATAGGGAAAGTAAGAGGTCTTCTCGTGTTACTATGCTAACATCAGAGACTTGGTTAAAACCAAGCACAGTCATGAAGAAAAGATACCAAGATACAGTGGAAGCAGCTTTTTAATGTGCCAAGCTAACAATATGGAACAGATGTGTTGAGTGTTCTCTTTTGCACAGATGTGAAAGTCTGTGTTTCATGCTGTTGCTGAAAGGTTTTTAATGGTTTCAGTGTGAATATAATTTCTGTTTTCTCTGACTGTAAAAGCACTGAGAGCTAATTAGTTTGAGGCTTTCCATTCCTTTTACTGTTTAAATGTATCAGTTAAGCTGGAGGCTTTAGGGTTCCCCCTTGCGCTACAGTAAGTTTAAATCCTTTAGGTAGGTATAGGTTTTGAGGTTTCTGACAACTGCTAATATTTCATCAAGTGAGTTGAAATGTGAGTGTTTAGAAAGCCTATGTTGGGACCAATGACAATACATCCAAGTAGGAAATCAGTGTCCCTAACAGTTTTGCCATTTAAACGAAGCAGTTTTCCGTGTCACAATTGTAAATGTGCCTTATGGCACAGTGACTGCTGTCTTTCTTTAAATGGCAGTTTCATAAACAGTTTTGCCTGGAGCATTTTAACGCCAAAATTTTAACACATTATTTTCTTGTGTTTGGCTTTTATTTCATGTCTCACACAATGTAATCATTATTGAGTCAGTTATTTTATTATTTCATTGCTTTTTGCTCCTGCATCTCTTTTAATCTGTTTTGACTTTTTTTTTAAACTTTTGGTTTGGTGTGTGTCTGTCCCTTTCCAGTTCTTTTTCCTGGGGTCCTCTATTCATTTCCTTGTTGCTGGCTTCCTCCTATTCATGTTCTCCTTAGGACTATTTTCCATGGTCCCTTTGCTTTCCTTCTTTTTGCACTGGATTGTAAAACACTCAGATCTTTTTTGAAAGACATCTTAGAAATGCAGCTTTGAGATATAAGACAGATAGGGCTACTTATTTGAAAAGGTAACTAAGCACAGGAACTCCCTAGCTAATCTTTGTGCTTTACGTGTTTAATATTGTGTTCCAGTTGCTCTTTTTTGACAAGATACTGCAGAATAGATTTAGTTCAATCTTGCTAGTGGGGAGCAAGGGGCTACTCTAAAAATTGCCCTTTGCAACAGGGTGCAGTCCTGAGTTCTCCCACCCCTGTCTCTTGCCAATTATGCTTAGGGAATTCCTGCAGTTGGGGCTTAACGGTCTAAGTATTGCCGGTTTCATGGCTTGTGGGAGCACTTGACTTCAGGGACACAGAGAATTTCGATATTTCTTTGCCCTCACTTGCTCAACCAATGCTATTATGCCAAGGAGAGAGTCAGTAATGCATAACAAACCCTGAACTTCTTTCCCTGTCCTCTATTCACTCCGTATCAGTATTAATGGAAGTGGAGCGTCCTTTGGGCTTCCTCAGCTTTTTTTCAAGTTTCAATTTCCATTTTCCTTCTTTGAAATACAGAGAAGAGCAAATGTACGTAAACAAAACTTCATACTCAAGCCAAAACGCAATAGACACAATTGAATAGTAGTCAGTTAGGAATTTGAAGGGCCTTCCTATGAATATTTAATTACTACATTAACTGAGTAAATAAAGAACATGCTATTAATATTCATACAGTGTTAGCAGTGGTTCAAAGGAATTTAATATATTTTATAGTTCATACAGCATCTTGTGTTGTGCAGGCCTTCAAAGAATGCCCACATCTGGAAAGGTAATAACACTACAGGTCTCCCTAGCTGCTCCTTAATTCGATGAATTAGGATTATTCTTTGCCTAGCACATTTCCTAGTAAAATCCTTCAGTTTTGTAGTGGTATCAAGACCTTAACCAACTCTATAAAGAGCCTCAGTGGGTGTCTTCTCTATATTTATCGGTGTACCTGCTTTGTGGCTTTTTTGAGAGCAAAGCTTGGGAGGTATTTAACATTTGCCTGGTTTCTTCTGCTTAGAGCTTCAGAAATATTGATCCTCTGAATGTTTGAGGTGGTTTGCAGAACAAGAGGTCATATACAGAATGTAAAACTGAATTCCTTTGATGTGAGTGACGTATTCTTCCTGTGTGTGTTAGTTTCTTTTTTAAATGCAATTTGCAAGTTAATAGATTTTACCTAAGCGTAAGAAAAAAAATAATGCTTACTTGCCTGGTAGCTTCCATTTGCTTATTGAAAATAGGAGCACTCATCCTCTTGTGTTGACTTGGTCTTTAAATTCCTTATGGCCCTTTGCCTTCATTTAGTAGGACTCTTGCTGTAAAGATTTTTCCAAGAAAAGCTGCTCACATATGAACAAGAAAAATGTTACAAATGCCATTCCTGAGTCCGATATTGCTCTTTTCTCTCTTGCTGGCTTATGAAAAGACATTAATAGATATTGAATTAAGACTTCATCAGTGGCTCCATACTTCATTCACTTACAGCTGTTTTTTGCTGCATGTAGTGATAATTACTCCTTTTGGCAGAGCAGAACTAATCTAATGTACTTTGGCTGCTGAAGTCTGTGAAGAGCCAGGAATGACTTCAGTGTTGAATTGTTAACCCTGACTGTACAATTCTGTCAGTACCACAGTGGGACTTAGTCTGATTATCTAGTAATCTGGTGTTAATTAACATACAGATAGTAAAAAAAATTTGTGACGTCTAGTAGAAGTATAATGTGCTCTTATTTTGGTAGCCCTCCTTTTGGGATTATTCTGTCCAAGATGGCATGTGTTGGGGAACTGTCCAGCCTGGCTTATGGAAAGGAGCTCTTGATATATGAGCGCTGTATCTCTAAGTGCCCAATTTTTTCCCTTTGTTGGATATGACTGAAAGAATTGTAAGGAAGCTGGAAGTCTCCTGTGCAAGCACACTGAGCAGGAGCTGATAAAACCTTTGCATCTTTATTTCTAGTTCCTGTTGCTCTTTTATGTGTGTAGGTTCAAGGCAGAATTTTGGTCTTGCTGCTGTGTACCTTTGCTATGGTCACAGGATCTTGACTTGGTGGCTAGAGGTGATGATGCTGTTTGCTCATGGTAGCCAGTTCTGGGATCCCTCTCAAATTTGGACTTAGCAGGATTTGAACAGCATTTTTATGAAGTTTATGCTGTTCCTATCAGCAGAGTTGTTTCAGCAAATACCGAAGCAAGTGAGCAGACAAGAAACTGCAACTTTTAGGGCATTGATCAACTTCATGAAGGAAATTCTGAGGAGACAAGTTCTGTTTCGGTGCTTTCTTTTTCTGAAACAACTTGCACTTATCAATCTTGGTGATAGAATGTACAAAAGCAATTCTTCCAGTTAAATCCATTATGGAAATTTTCACATTTCTGCTCTTGTATAACAGGTAAAAGTGCAGCATTTTTCTTTATGCATATATTCTCAGAAACAGAGTGGAAATGAAAATGAGAGATTTTGAGCTAATCTGTTATCATCAGTCCAGGAACAGATAGGAAAGGCCAGGAGCTCATTTTTTGTAGTAAGCACTGATGATATAGAAAGAACATTTAAGTGTTATGGCTGTGGTCTGCCTTTCTGTATTTCTGACTTCTATTCTTGTATTATTCTGCTTTTCTAAGAACACAAATAACCAATAGAAAAATCTCACATACAAACCTGAATATGCTTCCTTGAATGTAACATCAGTATTTCACAAATTAAAAAACCCAAAGCAGTCATACCTTCTGAGATGTATGAATTGAAGCCAAATTTGCTCCTCTCCTTGCTTCTTTTATATTCTTTTATATTTTATATTATGCTTCTTTTGTTTTGAAAGTCTGTACTTTCTTCAGCTCTTTTTGCTATAACATGCTTGCTGTAATGTAAAATGCCATTACTTTTTGGTTTGGCATATAAGGCTCTTTAAAGACATGGCAAAGGGAAATAGCTGCAGCTGCGTAGTTTATAAAGTGCTGCCATTTAGAGGAGGAATAGGAGGGGAAGATTTCAGGACTTTCTGTGATTGACATGCCTTATTTCTACTACAGAAGATAAAGTGGATTTAGTGGGCCATGGGCTAAGTAGAGTCCCTTTTCTATGTTTTTGCTTTTTTACTATAGCTTCTATGTGATGGTGGGCTGGTAGCAACTGGCCTTAGTTCTTAGGCAGCTATTGGGAGCCTCCTGAAGTCTGTGTGGGGCTGGGAACACAACAGTGAAGTGCAGTGATGAGGGGATGGGTATTCCATGTCAGCAGAAGTGAATCACAGTGGGAGAAAAAACACCTTTCCTGACATTGAGTGGTGGTGATCCAGTCTGTTTTTAATAACCTTTCTGGCCTGGCATCTGTTTAGGCTGCTTTCCATGACTCCGGCTTCAGTACGTTCAGGATGTCTTAATGCAGTGTAGATGTCTGGTCCAGGCACAAGGGAACTGCCAGCTTCCCAGGCTTGTGACTAAATATCTGTGCTTGTGACTCAGTCATCACAATAAAAAGGAGGTGGAAGTTGAAACAAATACAAATAGCTTTTTTCCACTCTTCCCACTATTGGTAATTAAAATAATAAAAAACGTGAATTAGAACTCTGTCTTTTCTGAATACTTGTCATTTCTTGGCCTTTCAGTTTTCACTCGCCTGACTGGTGTTGCTATGTTGGAATTTCATTAAATGTCTTGTGGCACAATTTGATCTTCAGAGCTCTTTGTGTTGGTTTCTGAACGCTTGTAGAAGTGCTTTTAGTACAAAGGATACATCTAGATACTGAATATTATGGTCTGTATCAAACAGACCTTTATTCCATTGAAGTACTTCAGTGCCAAAACATATTTTTCAGAAATACCTCTTAGGTTATGGCAGTATGGGTTATATGATTTTTTTTCCCTTCCTTTTTTCTTTTGCGTTTCATCCTTCACTTCATTAAAGGTCTGGTGGTAGAAATCCTTCTTCCCTGTGGGCAGCTTCAGCCCTGCCTGTGCTTTTAGTATCTCATTAGTCATTTCTATTCAATACCCTTTGTAAAATATTTCTGTGCATTTCTGTCAGCACACATAACAATGTTCTTTGTGGAAAAAGCCTCAAATAAATGTTTTTGTGTGAAGTGGCAAATATTGTGGGAGAAAACAGCATGCTCTTTCTGTGGAACCTCGTATAATTTGATTTGACCGCTGTATTTTGTTTAAAGTTCAGACAAATACAATCCTAATTATATAAACCATACCTGCTTTTGTAAGGTGGTAGACATACTTATTTTTCAAACTTACTTGTCATTTCAATAAATGTTGTGTTAGTGCCTCTTGCAAAATTAAATTAAATGCAGAACAGACCAGAGGCCACTAGAACCTATTCTATAAAACCACAGTGGTTTATCACAGCAGTTACACCATTTCAGCAGGCCTGACAATGGCTACTTTACAGGTTTATAGTAGCTAGGATGCTAGCACTAGGATGCTTTAGAAATGTATTCATAATCTATAACTGTTAATATTGAAAAGTGTTTTCAGACTCCTGAGCCCCACTCACAGAATCATAGAGTGGGGATGGGTTGTGATTTCTGTCCATCTGTCTCTGGTGCTGGGTATAGCCTCCTCTCATGGCATGTCTGCAGATCAGCAGGAGAGAAACTGTATTTCTCACTAGTGTTAACTTTTTTTGTACTCATGGCTTATACTAGCCTACTGCAGTTTTTTACTGTGAATTCTGGACTGCTGTCTCCTAATGTAGCCTTGTAGTTTAAAAAGGGGTAGAAATATGCATCATTAACTATTCCAAGGGAATGTTTTTAAGTTAGGTTATTAGTTTAAGTTAGGTTAAGGAAGAGAAACCAGTTCTTGTACTGAAAGACAGTGTTTCCTGTGGGGGAGACTGAGTGAGGTTTAGCTTTCCTTGCATCTCTGAAAACTGGGTATCCAACTGCTGTAATGATCTCCCTTGCAGTGTGCTGAACTATAATGTTTTTGTTTGAAAAAGAAACACAATAATGCAGTAGCTTTCCAAATATCCTGAGGACTGTACTTACTAATGAGAGACTGCAGACTGATGGTGCCTTTTTCTTACTGCCAGCAAGGAGGATTGTCTTTTATGGAACTTCCTAGATTTTAGCAGTCTGCTGTTTTTTTGATTTGGAGGCTTCTTTTACTAATTTGTACGTCTTCATACAATAACCACAGCCATAAAAATCTTTGTTTTCAGTGAGGGAAACTGTTTCTTTAGAAGATTACAGGATGAAGTTTTGGAGATAATGCTGAAAGTTTTCTGGGTAGTCACATAACTTTTCTGAAACAGTAGTAGCCTATAACAAGGACTTTTTTAAGACCTTTTTTTCATAGATTGTACTGCAAAATGAATTCATTTAAATATGAACATGCTTTTGCTTTTAGTAGTTTTGCAGCTTTATCCTTGTAGCTGCTCTGGTTAGCTTCATAGTTAGCAATAAGAATTTTGTTTTCATTTTACAACAGAAAACTGATGGATACTCAGTCATCATAGGACCAACTCAAACTCATTAAGCAGTCTTTGAACTTGCAGGGAGTTAGACTGTAATGTCAGGATACCTATTCTGCTGGAGGCACTGCCTGGCACACACTCAGTGATGGTGTTCTCCCATCTCAGGTGCAGGTGGATTTGACAGATGCTTACTGTGTGGTTTCTAGAGCCTACAAGACCTGTTACATGGTTATTGAATATTAGATCAAAATTAAGTCAAACCTCTTTAACATAATGATGTATGTTAATGAATTAGTATTTAAAAAAAACAAAAAAAGAGGAGTAGGGGAAGACAGGGGGATTAGTTTCTTCTTTGGTCTTACTGGTAAAATATTCCAAAGAATTTCATTTACTACTTAGAGTGTAGGTACTTTAACATGTGTCATAGTCCTTAAAAACATGTGGGCTTGTTATTTCTTGTAATATGCTTTCTAATCTGCTCAGATAAAATTCACAGTAACAATAATTTAAACAAAAGGCTGATATCTGAAAATTGCCTCCAAATTTAAAGAAATTTGAAATAACCAATAAATCTTGTTGGAAAAGATGCTGCCATGTTTATCTTTTATTGTAGGTGATGCCTGTTAAAAATAGTTGAAGAGATTTTGCAGAAGGGAGAGGACATCTTGTTTGTGAAAAACTGCTGATCCATTAAATGGTTCTTTTAGCTATATTAAGAAGCTAAACGCAACTCACTGAAATGCTCTTTAGCAAATCTAGGTCGGATTTTAGGCCCTGACAGCTTCTGTCTCTCCCTTAACTTCTTGCTCCTTTTAGAGGTAAACAATTTAATGCAGCTGTAAGCTTTCTTTGCACTGGGAGACTTCAGCACTAACTAATATAAATTCAAAACTTAGGTTTCAAAAAGACAGCTGAATTGTCCAGTGAGAGTCACATCTGTCAGTGGCTTTGAGAATTTCAACGTAAGAAAATAGATGGGTATTCAAGTTGAATCGATATTGTGCATTGGACAAACCTAGTGGCTGTTGATAGCTTTAAAAAAAATAATAAAAAATCTGGGGAAAAATACAGCAGAAAGCAGTAGTAACTTTGTATGTGCTATCTTTTTTTAAAGCTCATTTTAAAGACAGCTAATTTTCTGATTCTTTCTGCCAATGTGATGGAGGAAGAAGCACATATGTTGAACATCTGTTGGCCTTCTAAGCCTGCAATTTTGACTTCAGAATTATAATCTTTGCAAAACAGATAAACTTGCCACATTGACTCAGCAAGCTAGACCAATTCTTAAAATTCCACTTGGCATAAAAGCAGTCTAGCATAAATGCAGCTTTGTCCTTGAGCAGCTCAATGCATAGCCCAGCAATGACTGCCCCATGTGAGCTGGGAGGCACATGCTGAAGAGGCTTTTTGGAAAGTGGGAAAATGGTGGAGGCTGCAGGTCCACCCAGTACAGCTGGGAATCCTTACTATTGATGAGGCCCTGGTCAGTGACAGGTGCTTTCCTGGGAGCTTTGGGTTGCACAGGGGTGGTTTTTGGGATGCTTTGTGATGAGTTTGTTGGCCGCCCTGATGTCCACAACCATCTACTGGAGCTGTCTGCTTTTGTAGCTTCTCTTGTTGAATCAGTGCTTTCATATGTGTGCCCTTGCTGTAAATCTGGTCTGTCAGGTGCTCTGCTTTTCCTGTGTCTCACTGGGTAGTTCTGTAAGATGTGAAGTAGGGCTGCCTGTTGAATTGGTATGGCTGTGACACTCAAAATCAAAAATACTACTTTGATCAAAACAGGAAATTGTAACATATAGCAATTCTATAATCCGTCCTAATAGGAGTGATCCTCATGAATCCACTGAAACATGCAGAACTCTGTTGTAATAGAGTTGCTGTGTCAGTACTTTTAAAATGCATATTCAAAGCATGGTGTGGAGTCCTTTGAAATGCTACTGCTTATAAATATTATATTTGCTTTTCAACTGTGGCTCATAAGACTGCAGCAGCATCTGTATGAAACTGATGTCCTCACAAGGTGCTAGTACCTCATGGAGCTAATTGTTATCAAGAGTGCATGTTGCCCTTTTTAGCTATCCCTCTGAAGTTACCCGTGCTCTTGACTCTTAAAGCCTTTTGGCCTGGTAAAGTCTGGCAAGCAAAATAATCCGCAGGAAAATGCATTAAAAGCCTTTTAAGGAGGTCATTGGGGCAGAGGCTTTATTCTTCGTCGGACTGAGATGATCATTGCATGTGGTAACTTCAAGAGAAATAGCCTTTGATTCAGTACAGAAATCAAGGTAGTCTGAGGATCTTCAGTCTCTGCTAGGTACATTTAAATGACTTTGCTGCCAACTTCATCTGATCCTATGTGCCAGCTGGAGAATATGTATTCATAAAGTCTTTAGTGTGTGACAACAGTGCATATGCATTCATTAAGCATTCAAACTTGAATTTAACAGATGAAATGAAAAAAATTAATAACTTTCACATATTAATATATTTTTTAAGGTAATTCATTTGTTTTATTCTGTGGTACATCTAGGGAGCTGAAATATAAGTCTGTCTTCAGATTATTATGTATCTAGTAGCATATTGTCACATCTTTTTATTTATGAAAAAAGAGAGAAAATAGTTCCTGTTCAAAGTGCCTACTCAGAATTGGGTTAATGCTTTTGAGTCTGAAGAGAACGTTTATGGCTGAATTAGGACCAGTGGAGGATCACAGCATAGTGGAAGTGCTGACTTACAAATAATTGTATTGGTGAATTATATGGCATTTGTGACTAAAGTAAGCACATATATTGCTAACTTACCCATTTGACATTCAACATTTCTGTTTTTTTTCCCCTAGTTTCTCTGCTTGAAGAATATAAGGACTTTTCTTTCAGCGTGCTGTGAAATATTTGGAATGAAGAAAAGTGAACTTTTTGAAGCATTTGATTTGTTTGACGTGAGAGATTTTGGAAAGGTAAGGATGCTCTTGATTAAATTCCAAGTAACACCTGTGTTCTGCTGCTTGTGATAGAAGATGTTTCTGGTAGCTGTGATACAGAAATTGTGACTAATGGATGAGCATTCATTATGGAAAAATAGTGGGGAAGCATTAAGAAAGCCGAAAAAGCAGGTTTGTATTGGAGGGACTAATAAAGGGAAGAGAAAAATACTTGGCAGGAAAGTTGAGTGTGTGAAAAGCCAACATAAATGGTTTGAAAGATGCTGAGTTGAAGGGAAATGAAATGGAAGAAGATAACAAACTGTGGGCGAGTGCTGTCTGGTGAAATCACTTTGGCATAAGTCATGTGGATTTGGAAACCCCGCGCCTGTACATTGAGCCCATGTGGCACAGAACATGTCTCTTGATAATCTCAGGTGCTTGAAATTCACCCAGATAATTTGCCCTTGTAAAATTGTTATGACAGTTTTTTTTTAGCTAACCTGCTGTAAAGCTCAGATACAGCTATGATAGGTTAATGTGACTGGTAACTTCTATGCAGTATATTTAGAGTATATTTTGTAAGTCTGACTACTTATTCTGTGTAAAGCTTTTTCCAGTCTGTTATTCAGCCTCCTACATATCTGTTTGATCTGTCATTGCCAACATGGGTTTAGTTCAACTTCAGTTTCTGCTTTTGAGTCATAGTATCATTACCCTAATTTCAGAGGAAAGTTTCTAAAAATTACCTGAAGTAGTACTAACAATAGTTATGTATTCAAATTTAGTATATCTTAAGCATTATTGCTTTTTTTAAGAGATCATAATTTTACTATCTGATTTTTATGCACTGTTCTTTTTATAAGTAGGCATAGAGGTAAAGATGATGTAAGAGTGCAAGGACTAATCAGGGCTGCAATATGATTGCTTGAAATGGCTCAGTGATTATCATTAACTAAAATATCAAATTATTTTTGTCAATCTTTTGTGTGGTTTTGAGTCCTTTGAGCATTAAATTAGATAACCTGGTAATTCCACCTGTTGTTCCATTCTGCTGAACATCTCGTCCTCATAAATCATACTTAAGACAAAGCTTTCTGTTAAAATGTGGTCCTTTTGTACAAAATTTGTTTTTGTTTTGGTTGTGCAAGTTGTGGAGGAATTTAAAATTGTTGGAATTTATTTTTTTGTGTGCACTAGCAATGTCCTGTTTAAAGTGTTAAGTCAGATATCTAAATGCTTGAGCAAAATCTTTGCTACATATGCCTAAGGAATTTTTTTTCATATTGTAGGTTTTAATTACGTGCTGAAAATTTCTCCTTTTGTGCCTTCTGAAGATGTCCTGTTTTTAATACAGTCTAGTTTTAAAGAAAGATTTTACAGTGCAAAGTGTTGTTGCAGCATCATTGTATACCTAGCAAAAACAGTTTCTGAATTAATGGTGAATTTAACCCAAAAATGTTTCTGATATCCTTGATATGTAATTTTAACAGAATTTATTTTGGAATATGATTTTATGTAAGTAGAATAACTGGTTAAAAAAAACCCCTGTATTCCATGATACTTAGTATTTAATTGCTCTTCCCAAAGTCAATTTGAATGTAGAAACATGGATTTTTTTTCTTTTTTTTACTGTTTGCGGCCACTATATAGCACTAATAGACTAATTATCCCTGAGGCTGGTTTTCCAGTTTAAGTGCATCTAAGCAATGACTTCTCTAGTCTAAGTCACCTTTCCTGGAAAGCTATGAGGTGAAAATGCAGTGATAAATCTGAGAGGTGCTGCTGTGTGGGATTCTCTCACGAGATGAGCTCTTTGCGTGGGAGCAGCTGCTCATGCTGAGGGTGGAGATGCTGAGCTGAACAGGGCTGTGCAGCCCTTGCAGTGGTTGTGTTGGGCAGCTTTTAGGTGCCTGATGGCTCTGCTGAGCTGAACAGGGCTGTGCAGCCCTTGCAGTGGTTGTGTTGGGCAGCTTTTAGGTGCCTGATGGCTCTGCTGCTCAGCTGTTCCCATTGGGTGCTTGTGTGGAAACTTGCCCCACACAAGTGGAGCTTGGCATAGGCAGTGTTCAGAAGGGCTGAGCTGTATGTTTTATAGCCTGTGCAAATGAGTACTAGTGAGCTTCTGAAAGGGGCTGTGAACTTCAGGCCGCCTATGGAAGTTGAAGGAAAAATGGCAACTGTGTTAAATTAATAAAATTGCAAGTAAAGAAAAGGTATACTAAGTTATTTTGTGTGCCTTTAAGTGTATTGTTTGTACAGTTAGCAGAAAATATCTCAAAGTGACATGAGATTTCAGTTGCATATCTGATAATGTACTTACTACTTTGGAAATTCTGATTGTAACAGTGGTGAGAACAGGAAAGTGTATCTTTTTCAAGTTGTTCTTTGCTTTTCAACTTTCCCCTTCACTATATTTTCCTATGAATAACAACTGCAATACAGCTAAACATCTCCAGCTTCCTTGAACAAAAGTTGTATATATGCAAAAGACAAAGAAAAGTGCTGCAGATTTTTCCTGCTACTGCAACCAAGTCATCCTGCCATTTCTAAAAGAATCCTGTGAACAGCTCTCTCTAAATGTGTACAAAATATGAATGATCTTAAAATGATTACAGGTGCAAACAAAAATGGGAGTATGATTTTAAAACACTATTTTCTAAACTCTTGCTGAAATAGGTGATGTGATGAGTGTGTGCATTACCTTTTATGTGTTTGAAAGTACTGGAAGCTGTCTTCAGATGTCAGAAGCTGGCAAGTACTTAGTGGTGGTGAGATATAAATAAACTGTTGCTGAGGTGACTCCATAAACCTTATCTGTTGCTTTAAAATGTTTCAGTTTAATTTGTAAAGAAATTACTCTTGAATTTTTTATCTTAAGATGGGATGTTTTGTTTAGTATGACAGACTTCAGTGGCTATTTAAACATGCGAGTGGAGGGAACAGTAGGAATGTGTCAGCTTTAAATGAACAATATGCCTTCAAGTAAGTAAGGCTGAAGGGGAGAAAATGGTGAGAGACCTTATATATATCTATATGTGTTGAGATGATATATAAAATAAGGTGAGACTAAAAATTGTATTTCTTGAAATATTTTGATATATTGTGACTCTTCAAAGAAAATGGCAGACAAACCCAGAACACTGTAGAACTGTAGCAGCTGTATCCTGCCAATATAGCCATAAGCCTTTTAACAGCTTTGTGAAGTACTGGTTACAAAATGTTTGTTGTAATGGTGAAACTCGCACTTAGTAGTTGGAGGTAAATGAGCTGTTTCCAGTCGCTTTGACATAGTGTATGAAAATTTGAGTTGAACTTTGTGCTCCACTTTTCAGCGGCTTTGAGCTGTCAGTGATTAGAGAAAAAAAGGGTGTATGTGGAGTGGATGGGAATCAGAGGTGAAGCTGAAGTAGCAACATGTATATAGCTAAAGAATAGGCTAAGGAATGGCAGCAGGTAACCTCATGTGTGTTTATTATGTATGTTCTGTATGAATATTGATATTAGCTGTTACAAGATGAACTTTTTTTCTGTTTCAAATATAACAGCACAGTTTCTTATTTTTAGACTGTGGTTGAAAAAAGAGGGGCTGCATTACACAGGAATAAGAAGGTTCTTTTAAATCGTGCTTTTTAAAATTATGTATAGCTTGATTTTCTTAATAGAGTTCTATAGTATTCACCCATTCCCACTCATTCACCTTTCTATCAGTAAATTTCACTGTTGCTGCATTAAGTTCCTGACAGAGCATGAAATGCTCTCCCACACAGTGGAGGTGCCAGACAGTGTTTTCATTATGAATTCCATGCTGGAGAGTCATTTTTCACTACCGCAGGGTTGTCAGGGTTGTTCTTCCTTTCTACCTGTGTGCCAGAATAAGCAAGTACTGTTGGTACTTGTTCTTTCAGCTCGGAGCCCTGCCCACTCCTCCAACAGCAGCCTTTGTTGCTTGGTGCGCCACAACAAATTGTTGCTATCTCTATTCTCTGAAGGAAGTTTGTAACTAATGTGTTGCAGAAATGGGAATCTGAGGATTAGTTCTGTTGATGTCAACAGATGCTCCCCTGACTCAGAGAGCCGTGTTTGGGGGTCCTGTGGGGGAAGAGTGGTGTCCAGAAAGTGTCAGAAAAATGCCTTTTATGTGCAGTGTTTTTAATTTCCTGAGGAATGTATAGCTAAGCATGGAGTGTTTTTATGATATAACTGATTTAATATAAACATAGCAATCCCCATTGTGGGGATCCTGCATTAGATGTCTAGAAATAACGTACATTATTCAATTGTGTTTTTAAAAAGACTAACAAGGAGATAAAATATCAAGTGCCACCAATGAAATAAGTACCTAATTGTTTAAAAGCATATAACATAATGCCTAGTGTAGCCCACTCTGGTGACACTTAAAAGGCTAGTTCATGTAAAAGCAAGCGGCTGCTGTGAAAATACTGAGTTGCGTATATTCAAGTCACGTAGTTGGTGAACATTTAGTCACTCCCTTACTGCAAAGGAAATCTGGGCAATGATGCAGGAGAAAGTCATGCTGAAATTGAGAATCCTGGTGTGCTAGTATTCCCTCAGGTTTAATGGATTCCAGGAAGATTGGACAGATGTGCATGAGATACACACCAAAATCAACACAACAAAAAGCAACTGTTATAAAAAATTATATATCTTTCCAGGAAAAGTGTCTGAAAAATCTTCAGTAAAACTGAAACAGTTATCTGCAGTTGTTTCATGGTTTTTTTGCTGAATTTAATCAGTGGGATAATAGAGCAAAACATGATCACTTTTTACTCAAAGTTATATTAAAACTGCAGAACATGGGGGAACATGCCAAAATATTATAGGATATTTCTGTAAAGGTATTAAAATGAAGAAAGAGATTGAACTGATAAAAACAAGCCTGCCATTAAATGCAGAGCTCTGTGTCTTCATTTTCTGAACTCTTTTAGATGCAAAATGAACTATAAAAAGAAGTCTTAGTGGTTTTCTCAAGAAACCAGCTTATTTTCAGGAGTAGCATTTCAGTGAGATGGAGTGGTTTGGGATGCATCACACCTGAACTTCTCCAAGATGTACTTCTGCATGTGCAGGAATGAAGAAATGGACAGATTTCAGCTTTCTTCTCCAGAGAGATGATTTGGACAAAATGTGCAAGAATGTAGTAGCCTGTTGCAAAACTGCTGAAATGCTTGGCATGTAGGGAGCTCGTTTGTCAGTTATCACTGCTGTTTGTGTAGAAATACATCCAAGTCAAGCACTTAGTAGCCTCTCTAAAAGCATCCTTTAAATGGTAAGAAAATCACTTCCAACCTCAAAGAACATAAATCATAGTTTTGGGCATAGAACATAAATCAGAGGTGGGTGAAGAAGTGGGGTGAGTAATGGTATAATTCATTAACCACTTTTTTGGAACATCCCTGAAAACTTGCAGGAATGGTTTGCCATGGTGTAACCAGGGAAACCATTACCAGTGCTAGATAAATTTAGTGTCCTTAATTTTAACACTTTGTTACAGTGATTATTGCGAAGTAATTGACAGATTTCTAGGTATATAACTTGAATAAACCCAATGCTTAGGATATTTCTGCTATTCTATAATGTAGTTCTGTTCAATTTTTCAGCAAATGTTATCAGTTAGAAAGCCAAGGTTAACAAGAAACTGTTAATATGAGAACATGAAGCTGAGTTTCTGTGCTTGTTTCTTTGTTCTTAAGATGATCTTGTCCAGATGTTATCTGTGTCTGATTGACCTATCCTGGGGACATCGAACTTATAACATTGAATTGTGGTAGTGTACATTTCCTTCTGAGGTGAAAGAAGTTTGAGGAAGAGGAGAGTTGAAGCATGAGTAGCTTTAACAGATTTTAAGACTTAAATCTTCTCACACATTTGATTATACCAGTGTTTTTAAACCTTTTTAATTCCCTGTAGTGCTTGTAATACAAGCATTTCAGTAACCAGAAGGTGGTGAAACTGACATCTAAACCCAGACATCTTGAATTTACAAATACTGGTCTAAATAATAATATAAACTAAAAATAAAACCAGAATTTAATAAATGAGTGATTTGCAGAGGAAATTCATATCAACTTTGAAAAGATTTGTATATTTTTTTCTGTGACAGTGAAATTATGCACTGCCAAAGAAGGGTAGGAAATGGTTTTTTTTTTGTCTGTCTTGAAATAAGGTGGTCATGTTCAAGATACATTAGGATGCTTAGTCAAAAGTAGTAGTAAAGTGGGCACCCCATTTAAAATGGGAGATGATTTTGTGTGGTACCTAAATAAAAGGTATTCAGTTTCTTTTTGGTTTATCCTTCAAGGGGTTTGATTATATCAAGTTTAGCTTAATTTCTATGGTGCTGGTCCTTTCCTAATGTTCAGTGTGGTTCCTCTGTGCCTTTTGTCTGAGCAAAAGGCCGACCCAAGCAGCACTATGAGTTACCTAGAATACTCTTACTTGCTTTTCTTACTGTTTCCTGCTGTTCACTCCCAATCTTAGCTGACTGTATTTTGACAAAATCAAATATAAGGAGGTGAAGAATTGGGAACAAATGAAAATGGTGTTGAGAACAAAGCAATTTTAGAATATTTATTAGTCTCCATCTTGCTTGCCAAATGTCTTTTGTTGTATGCGTTAATGATGACAATTGACAGGAGTTCAATTGTCTTGGTATATTAGGCATAGTTATAAAATAATTTTATTACTTTCATTACTCCATTCTAGAAGGAAAGAGTTAGAGAATTACTAAGTATACTTGCTAAGTTTGGTTTTTGCTTTTTTTTTTTTTTTTTTGTTAGAATGATCCAAAGTACTGGAAGATAGCTCCTAACCCTCCTTTCTCCCCTCTTTCTTCCCTTCATCTCTTCTGTATCATGAGTTTAAAAGGTGGTTGAAGGGTGTCTGCTAAACCTCCATCAGAGTGATTGGGCTACTCTTGAACTCTACCTCAGAGGCACAAATTGGCAGCTAGGGCAGTGTGGTTTAAACCATCACCTAGGCAGTGTTGTGATTTCCTCTGAAGAGTTAAGCATGTGGAGTATTCTCCAAGAGGAGCTGCTACTGACATCTTGGGCCACACCTGGGAGGGGTTCCTATGCCTGGGAGAAAGCCAGGCAGGCCAAGATTTCTCAGTCTGCAGAGATCCCCCTCTTCCTGCAAGCAAGGGGATGACTGCCTTCAGCTCTGTATGGTTGGGAGGTCAAGGAGTGTACTTGAGTGAAAAGTCCAGGAGCTGCTGCTTGTTTCTTTTTAAGTATCAAAAGCTCAGGGTTTAACCTGAAGCATCCTCGGTCATTAGATTGCTTGCAAATTCATTCACTGCTTTTTCTGTCCAACTTCAGTAGAAAGTGAAAGCGGCAGTGAATGGTTTGCAGCAGGAAACACCGTTTGAGTATTTCAGAAAAAGGAAACAGCTATGAATTAATGAGAAATGTTTGCAAACTGTGTTAGAGGTGGTTACAAGGCTAAAGAAGTGTCGGCTAATCAAGAATTGTGTTCTCTGGTTCTTAATTCTGACACAATAATTGTGTTACGAATAAATGTCAGCTCTGGAGCACATGCCTTTGAAAAACCATGGATACTTGAGTAGTCAGGTAATGGAAAAAATGTCAGAAGAGTGTATTTCAATGTATTTATCTATAAACCTGAAAAGCTTACATTGTATTTGATTACATCAGAAAGACTATCTTTCTGGGAACATTAATGCATCTTTCTATGGAAACATTTGGGGACATGGCTTTTGCTTGTCAAAATGTGTTACAGCAGAAATATGGGATCATAGGTTTTGGGTCTTAAATGTTGTTTATGAAACTTCGATGCATGAAATGAGATTTATTTGGAAGATTTCTATTTAACAGGTTGTTTGCATTTTCATGCCTTTCTTCGTGAGATTTTGCAAGTGGAACATTGCCAAGTTTATCAGCTAAATACCAATGTGTTTAGAAACAGTTGTAAATAATGACAGTTGCTAAGTAGAAAGTAATATTACAGAAGAAATAAAAGTTCTGACAAATAAAATTATTACCAAAAGTGAAATTAAATGGCACACGTCAGCTACTGCTAACCTCTACAAGTAAGAAAGACCTTAGGTTTCACTCAGAGTTTAAAACTCTGATATGCCAGCTTGGGTCTCTAGACCAGCCTGTGAAGAGCCTTAGGTAATAGTTATGCTGTGTAATGCAGCACGATGCTGAAGGGGGTGACAAAAGGATATTGTTTGAATTTTTGGAACGTACTATTCTGAGCATATTTTCATACACAAATTTTAACTTTAATATGATAAAATTGCCAAATTAGAGTTGTATACAAGTTTGAGTAGGATGCATTTAGGTCTTTACTGGGAACATGTAAGGAACACTTCACAGAATTACTTTGGAAAGCCAACTAAGGGCCAGGTCACATAAGTAAAATTTATTGCCCAAGTCAACTTTAAGCAGCTGGAAGGCTTTAAGTGTTTCTAAAGTAGCACTAATTTGAGCAAAACTCCATCAGTGACATTGTGGAAGCTCATGATGAAGCACATTGTGTGTGTTTCTTGCAGTGGCTAATTGATACAAGCTGCATAATTCATTAACATGTAATCCATTTCTTAACCAAAATATGAAGATTACTTGAGGGAGGGTTTACTGCCTGTGCCCTTGAAGGAGAGTAGAGCAAAAAATTGAATGTAGGTCACCGGTGGGTTGGGGAGTTTTACGCTAATTCCCATTCAGCCTTCACTGTTGTCCAAAACTCACAGCATAGTTTAAAGGGATGCTGTTGATTGCATAGTGACTCAGTAGGCCTTTTCCTTCCTCAGTGCTAGACAAAAATAGAATGATCTTCCTGAGTGGTACGAGGCATAGCCCCAGCTGTGTGCCCTCTGACTGCTGTACCTGAATATACCTTGGGAGTTGGGTCTGGGCTCGGGGAGATAACTAGGAGGTGACAGAAGCCTTGGAGAATAGAACATGGCATGAGGAAGGGACACAATGCTAAGCTTGTGGCAGCCCTGTCCAAACAGTTGACTTAACTTGTCTGAATATTATCACTATCAAAGTCCTGATAAAATGTTGTTGTTGCCATGCAGTGGAATGATCGCATGTCATGGATTCATGCATTCAGAAGCAGCAAAACGAGGAGTAAGACCTAATTTCTTAATATCTATTTTACCTTCAAGTTTTCTTTCAAATGCTTTCCTCACATAGATAATAAATAATAAATTAATAGCTGTTTGAAAGAAGTGGCTAACCAAGAATAGCTGTGCACATTAAGATTATTTACTTGGCTGTTGCAATTTCTTATGATTTTATCATATATTTTGGTCACTACCAGCTTGTTGGAAGAGTACTCTCTCTATATATACACACACGCATAAGCATCTGTTGAGATTTAAGCTCTTCTGTATATGGCAGTCTCTGATACAACTTATTTGCTCTGCTAAATATTGTTGAGTGATGTAGTTCTGGGTTTATTCTGAGGCTGAGTTTTAGTATTTTGATTTGGGACGACCTCCCTTAGAGTTTTTCAGCTAACTAAAAGGAAAGTTGAGACCAACTGAGTGCCTTAAGTAGTGGTTGGACACAGTCTATGATCTGTGAGAAACAGTCTGGGTGTTGGTAAACAAACTTCACTAGCAATCTTGAAGTTCAATTAACTCAGTGAAGTTAATGAAGTTTTTAAACCACCTGATTAGAAATGTCATCATACTGTTTTCAAAGTGGTCATGTCTACATTTTTGTATATGCTAACTTGGAGGCTGGATATAAGATGGTTTTCCTCAGCTGCATATTTTGTGGTGAAAAAATGTTTGTTGAAAGCATGGTCACACCATATTAGAAAACAAACAGGTTTTTCTTGGCCTAATTAGTACAAAGTTGCTTTAAATTAGGATAAATTTTTATTTTTATTAATCTTACTAACACCTTTTATCATGTTGTTTTGTCATGGAAAATGTGATTTCTAGACCAGACATCTGATATAAAGTTCTCAGCACTGTCTCTCTTTCTATGGACATTTTCTTATAACATTAAACAAATTGAAATATGAATTCATCTCTTTTTCAGACCATAGGAAAGAAAGTAGATTTCCTATATCTAGCAAGCATCTAGCCAAAACTTAGTGAAAGAACTTAAATACTAGGAACTTGAGAATAACATGTACTTTGATTTTTGAACTTCTACAGAGTAATTCACATTTATTTTTTTTTTTAAATGAAGATTTGCCACCCACAACTGGGTGGCATGAATTTGGAATATATATGAGTTAAAACCAAACTGATTTTAAATCTTGCCTTTATGTGTATTATTAGTTAGATTAACGACGCCGATGCTGGATACAGAGTTAAATGTGACTGCATGAGAATATTTCTATTAAAACGGTGTGGTTTTTAGGTAATTCCTTAGGTCTATTTCTCTTGAAGTGACTAATCCACCTGTGTCTTGAACAGTCTGCTAAATACTAGAAAAAGGTGCCACTTTCAGACTTCAGGTTAACAAAGCCATAACCATAGCAAGTAGCAGAGTGCTCTGACCACAGGCTCTGGGCAGCAGAACTGCTGGTTTCCTTCTTCCACACTTGGCTCCTGGTGTGCTGCCCTGTGCTCACCCTTGCCCGACACCCACAGAATGCAGTCTGTGTGATCATTCCTGCTTAGGCTTTCATCACTTAATGTTAAATTTTCTGTGGTTAGTTACTATTTACTCTTCATCACTGCCTCGTCTCCTTTGCTGCCTACATTCTTTGCTTTTCTCACCACTCTGCCCTACAGTCTGGTGTACGTCCCCATCCCCACAGTGGTTCTTGGGCTGTTTCCATTTATGCATTTCAGATTTGTTTCTGGAGTTTTGTCTCTTGGTTTTGCTAGAAGACTGGTCCCATTATTCCTGTGCTTATTTAAATACATCTTCAGATTTTTCTGTGGAGCAGGTAAGTACCCCTTACTCATCAGAGGAGAACTGTGGCTCTATTGAAATTTGTGCAGTTCTTTAGAACCTGAATATGAGAGTCTCTTCCTTCATTTTTCTCTTCTAAAGAAGAAATATTTAGTTTAGTTTCCTTGGCTTCTCTTGCATCTTATGTAGAGCATATTTTTGTACATCTCACTGTACAGTGAGAACAGTCTTTGACGTTGTCTTGCACCACCAAAATTCAGAAAAGGAAAAAAAGAATTCTTAGCACTGATATTCTGATGAAGCTTAATTTCCTTTGTCTAAGCAGAACCTTCCCCTCCCTCCCCCCTCCAAAGATGAAGTTGTGAGAAGGAACTTAGAATTTTGACACCAATTGTTCAATAAAATTGTTTTAGGATTTACAAGCTATAAGTATTGTCCTTTATTTGGAAACTGTCAAAAGGAGTGTCACAGACAGTGGGAAACTGAAGTACATCAGCAATCAAAAATCCACTGAAAACTTAAACTTGTCTGGCAGTAGTATGGCTTGTTTGTTATATATGTAACACTTAATTTTGACCAGCAACTAGACCTTCATCTTAATATAAAATCAATAATCAGAATTTGTTGTATGCAGGTCTTAAAGGCATTTCTCCATAGGCTGCCATGTAAAAGTATTGGGTGAGAGTTGTTTTAATGGCTGTATTATCCTTGAACAGCAGTAATTTCAAGTTTCCAGAAGCTGAATCTAAATCTAGACTTGTCTTGTCCTCATCTTATCCAGACACTTCACAAAATCTTCACTGTGTGTGCTCTGCATGCAGTAGGTACCTCAGCTACAGCAACAAAGTAAAGTGTTAATGCAAAGTTTCTATGTGGATTTTTTTGTTCCTTTTGGTGGAAAACATGCCTTTTTTTTTTTTTTTTAAAACAAATTACCATGGAGGGAACTCTTACTTTCTTTGTTCTCATTTTGTTTCATTTGCTTTACAGGTTTGGTGTCAGGTTCCTTACCTTGTTTTCTACTTTTTGAGGTGATGTTTTTGTAAGCTCAAACCCCTTCAGAAGCTAAGTCTTTCAAATGATATTTTTCCTCTTCCTCTAGTGCCTCGTTCTCCTTCCCGCAACTTCTTCACCTCTTTCTTCTGTTGACATCTCTTATTTCCCAAAACTTCTATCTCTCCAAATCTTCTGACTGCTGTTGTCTGAAGATTATATTTCATGCATCTGCCTCAGTTAAGCTGGTTTTGAGGGTGATTCATTGCTACTATTTTTGGTATGAGTGAAGTAAAGGAATTTTTGTGCTGTTGGAAATACCTGTGAGCAGTAAAATTAGTGCCTTCCAAGTAAAGAGGAAGATATGTTGAGGAACACAATTTTATGAAACATTACAGGTAGTGTGGGATAAAATTATGAGCTGTAATGCTGAATAGTTTTTTAAAAAAATCAACATTGAAACTGCTTTACTCAATGTTTATCAGCTTGTTTCAATTTTGATCTTGGTTTTAGATTTGAAGTTTGATGTAAAAGAAAATGAAGAAGGTAGAGGCATAATTCAGATTGCTGCTGGATATGAATTGCAACTTTGAATTTGAAATCTCCCCTGCGACATTTGACCCGTAAAAATTTAACACTCTAGCACAAATAGTACCTTTCATTGAGACCATAATATCTATGACAAAATGATAGGAGAATGCTGGTATCAGACAAGGTTGATCTTTCATGTTGTATATTTGGTAAAACCACTTATGCAACATTGGAATAATTATATTGCAATTAACCAAATTTTATCTTCCCAAAATGTCTTTCTGCATTGCCAACAAACAATGTGGGAGGCTGTTTTTCACAAGGCATGACCTTTTCTGGTGTGTTTATTAGGTGCATCTGCTTGCCTGCAGTCGACTCTTGTATTTGCTCACTGTAGGCTGCTGCTGAGATTGACTGGAGCAGGACTAATAACACTTGGGATATTTGGTTTGGTTTGGACTCACTGTATTCGACTGAAATATGTGACTAAATTCATGTCAAGAGTTTCACTGAACTCCTATGTGCTACTGTGTTTTTATCATAAATAGTGAGGACTGAAGTTGGCCTTAGATGAAGTTTTATGACTCGTTACCAATCTGGGATGTGTTCAGTCCTGTACCCTTTCACAAATGCTTATAAGCACAATTCCATAACAAATATTTGGAAATGTCTATAAACCCTCTAAGAGGAAAAATGAGGTACAGTCCTGTGTGCTCTAAGAGGCCGTATTAATGTCAGAGATTGCTGCCTCTACTGTGGCAGAATGCCTCTTGAAGTGGCAGAGCTGGGAAATAAGCAGTGAAACTTACCTGCCCTTCAGACCAACAGGCGAAGAAATCTGTCCCTCCCTCTGTCTCTGCTTCTCAGTTCTCAGAGGTAGTTTATGACATGACCATAAGACTTGGGTTAGAACAGTGGGTGAGAGCACCAAGTAGAGGACAAACATTTCTGTGGTCAGCAGAGCTGGTGAAATTCCAAGAGACATCTTAATAGTAAATATGACTCTGTGGTTAATGATAGCTATCTCTGGTTTGCTTTTATTTTTCACAGTATCTACATCTAAAATCCTTACTATGATCCCCATCACAGACTTTAAGAACTCAAAAGAACTTGAGACTTTTCACTTTTCAACCTCCAGACAAGTGAAAGCTAAAGAAAAACATATTAAAAAAGAGAGCAATCAATCCCACTTTCTCTTTAGTTCTGCAGTGGCATTTTGGAACTGCAACACGTAGATAATACAACCTGCAAGCTGCTGCTTGTTCAAGGTAATAAGACAATAATTAAACAGTAAAAAAAATAGTTAGTTACTTTCTCTCATTCATTTTTGAATTTTCAGTATAAGGATCCAACTCAAGGAGAATTGGGTACAAACATGATGGTAATGTATTCTTCTGCATACTTTCTGCAAGTGTAATTACATTTTTTTTTAATCTAAATGAATAGATGATTAGGGAGAAAACCAAACCACTGCTCTTATCAAGTTTCAGTAATAGAAGCTGAAAATGCCACTTCCGTTGCAGAATGTCTTCTCAAGTTTATTTTTTAATTCTGTATCAAAGTTGATCATTTTTAAAATGAGTGAAAGACATTGAAATGTTTGAGTTATGCCATCCTGTTTACTATGTACCTTTTTGTAGTGTTGGAGACAAGTGCTTTTCTGTTGCACTGATCTAATCCCTTGTCTCTTTTGGTAGAGAGATCTCGATCTGAGAGTGTGAGGCCTGAAAGATGGCTGTGGGCTTTTGTGAGCCACTGTGAGTGAGTTGGAAGGTGGCTGCAACAAAGAGAACAGCTCACTTCTCTTTGCATTGTAGCAGGAATTTTTTTTTTTCTTGCAGAGAATAAGGAGCTATACAGTGTATATTTATGCCTAATAAATATTCCTATCTTCATTGATTGTGTGCTGGAGTAAATTCCATTCATGGTTCAGGTGTGACTTGTTACCACTAAGCAAAGCCACACCAGTTAAATTTGTGTAGTCAATGGTTAAAGTAAGCTCTGAAAAGAGCGAAGTGTGGCAGTGACTGGTTCACCCAAGACAGGAAGAAAAACTCTGCTTTTAGCAAAAGAGAGGAAGAAAAACTCCATTGCACAGCCTCCTCTGAGTATTGTTTTTGCAAGGATCAAAATTGACAAAAAATCTGTTTAAATATTAAAATGAAATAACACAGTGGGAGTGAGGAAACCACATGTCACTTAAACTGCAGGATGCATACCTAAAACAGTATTGGAGGTGCAATCAATAATGAATATGTAAGCACTAATTTGCTTCTAAAATATCTGTATGCCAATTTTAAACATCCAAGGTCACGAACACCCAAAATGTATATACAAAGTGTACAAACTGGTGGTTGCAGTTTAGAGAATTTGCTTGTTCTTTTCAAAACATATAAAAATAGTCTTCTGAAATCTGTTAAAGGGCAGGGGCAAAAGAAATGTAATTGGAAAACACACGGCACTGATATACATACTTTCCTAGTTAAGAAAGCCTCACGTGTCCAAAGTCTGAACAACTGTGATCATCTCCCTGTTCAGTCATTAGGGATTTTAAAAGGAATACTTACGTTTAGGTAAAAAAGAAGGTATTAAAATATCTTGTTTAAAATTCAGGAAAAAGCCATTTCTTTCATGACTGATTACTGTTATGACCTGTATAAAATAGGGTAAAAAAAACCTATGGTATCATCAGTAAGAGTGCTCAAAAAGCATTGAAAACAAGCACTTGATCAAAGCTGAATGTAGCTCGAAGATGCTGTTTCTGAGTATAGGTTATCCTTGTAGTGTTTATTCTGAAGCAAACTGGAATGACTTAATAGCAGATAGGTTTTGCAATACTGTCCTAAAAATATCCTTTTTTGTTCTTCTGCCCTGCATGCAAGACCTGAAATGTAATAAATGCACTGAAAAGGACAAACTCCAATTCCATGTTCAGAAGAACAGCATGCTCTGAGGCAGCCTGCACTTATGCTGTTAGCTGCAGTGTTTATAACACAGCAGTGCTTAAAATAAGGTTGTAATTCTTTAAGCAAGATCTTGAAAAAAAGGGAAGAAAGAAAACCAAATCCAACCAAAAAAACAGCCCCAGGCTTAACACCCCAGAAGGCATGGTGAGGGCTGGAAGGTATTCAGAGAATCAAAACCACGAGCTGCGACAGGAAGCGGCTGCGCAAACTCCTTCCCTCCATGCTTGTGTTAGGGAGTGTCTCGGCCTTGCAGGCAAAATGAACCACGGCATGAGCAGGACTCTGCTGCTAGTGCAATTTCAACTTTTTCATTTCCCTGTGAGAACAGAGCCATCTAGGGAACCTTTCTTGCTTTTGGGCTAGTGACTGTAGCCTTGTCAGAGACATAAAATTTGAAAACTAGGGTTTTAGGGTTAATTTTTAAAAATATACTTACATTTGTGTCCATAGTTGGATATAGATTAGTCAAGACTTGCTCATTATAGTTCTAATAACATGATATTGACTTTTACAGATTCCCAGAGAGCATTTGATTTTGGTTTTCCTCCTTTAATGTTCAGGATTCATGTGTGCAGTTTTGTCAGCCAGTCCCACTGTTCTAGTTCCAGAGTTTGCATGATCAGAGTTATCACTTCTGATTAAAAGAGTAAAATGTTCAATGTGTAAAAGAGGGTAAATATTCCTGGTATCTGACCTGTTCTTCTGGACTTTAGGTCACCTGTTCTCATATCTTTGAGTAGTTTGTCAAATTTATGTTCTACAAGCTTTGCCTGCCTGCGTTTCAGGTTCCAAACTGCCCGTCTCACCTCTCCTTCTTAAGAGACTTTGGAGAAAAAGTTGCATCTTCTGTAGCTGTTGATTCCCCGGGGCTTTTGAAGTCCCAGTGGTTTGCATCTCTGTATTTAGCTTATCTACTAAGAGATCGGCAACACCCAGGTGTTTTTTTGTCTTCGCTATTTTTTTTTTCCTACTTGCCACTTCATTGTGGAGACACTAACACTAGGGAGAATGCATCGGAGATGAGACTTCCCTAGAGCAATGTGTATAGGGGATGGAGGTCTGCATGCCCAGAGCCAGCCGGGCTTCCCCCTGCAGCACAACAGCACCTCTGAGCTCCTCTCTCGCAGCTGGAGCTGGGGCTCAGTGCTCAGAGGAAATGTGCATTACTGCCAAAACCAGCTTTTACAGCAGTCGTACCCTTGCTGCCTCTGCATGAAAGCATTTGGCACCTGGTTTCAAACCCTTTTTTCAGGGTTGCTGGCAGGCTCCTGTCAGTCACAAAGACTTGGCTCGGGGTTGTAAATTTCTCTGCCATGGTTCCCTGGGACAGTCGGTCTATTTTCCTTAGTGCTTTTCACACTGCTCCTATGCCAGCGCTTAGCCTTGATGGGAATGAGGGATGAAGTAGTCCTCAGATGTGTTTCCTTAGGGTGTAGTTCATTGGGAATGGAAGAATGGATACAGACAATGAGAGAACTAGAATCAGGATGGCTGAAGGTGACTTCAGTGAGAAAACAGGCAGCATCCCACAGCTGGTGATTACCCCAGTGGGAAGTAAATTTATGCCTTTCCTTTCGACTGTGCCTATCAGTGCTCTGCACCTGAAGCCTGGATTTCATTACTGAATGAGGTGAAAATCAGGATATAGCTACACATGAAGCTGTGTGTAATGAAACACAGATGATGACATTTCTACCTGCCGGAGGTCTGCAGTCTGTCCTGTTCCTAAGGAGGGGTTGGTGCAGGTGCCAAGGCTGTAAACTGTCTTTCGCATCTTTGTGTCTGTATGGCTTTGACACTTCAGTGCATGCCACAACAGTGTTCCGTAGAGGCATATTTGCATTGCTGACACTTGAAATTTGTTTTTTGTTTTTAAGGGCCTGTTGGAGGTGCCAGTATGTGAAACAAAGGTTTGCTTTTAGGTCAGGTTTTCTCTTCTCTTTTTTTTTGTTCCCCCCTTCTTTCATTTTAAGGAGTTTTCATTCATTTTGCCTCTTTGAAAAGCCCTTATCCTTCTTCCTTCCCTAGAGGCTTGTGGTTTGATTAAAACTAACCTGAACCAACATGGACTACTAACACGGTACCCGAACAAGGCAGATGGAGGGAAAATGTTCAATTTGACTTATGAACACGCTTTACTTGGAATAATATGCTCATTAGATCAGCAGCTGTGTAATCACCCTGGCGTTGCCTGCCTTCATGTATTTTCTTTTTTTTTTAATCTGTTAACCAAGAAAAATGGAAATGTAGCAGTTCTTAGAGGTCTTTTGGTTCACATGTTAGTGATGGATTAGTGTACAATATTAATCTATGTATATATATATATATGTATATTTCAACTGCCCCCCACCCCACTCTGAGCCAAATGAAGTGCTGGAGTGTTGTCCAGAGCCTGGTAGACTCTACAGTAGCAAAAGATAAACCTTTCTTAATAAAAGTCATTTGAGAATATATTTTTATGCATAGCATTTTCTCTCTGAGTGATAGAGAAACAAAATTAGGTTTCTCTTTCCCCTCCTCCTCACCAGTCTGGTGAATGTGTGAAAACAGCTTCATGAGAACTCACTCAGCATATGGGCATGACTGGCAGTTCTGGCTTTCAAGTGTCCTGGATATGAGGCACTTCAAATTGGCCTCATAAGAGCCTCACCCCATGACGCAGAGAATGTCATGTTCTCCAGAAATATTTGATTTCTGTATGTATTGGCTTTTTATTTTTCATTATCTTCCCAGAGCTCTGATTTTTAACATGTTTTAGGAAAACATATCCTGATTTAAGTGCCTGCATGGAAGCAACTGTTTGATGATCTGACCACAAGTGAGTCTTTCTAGGTTTTATTGGCATAAGCTATGAAACTGTTGCCATCAATATTTGTTGCTCACTTAACATTTTCAGTTTAGGTAAATATCAGAAATATAAATATGGATATAGTCCTTACAGCAGCTCTCAGTAACCCAGAATTATTGCTTGTTTGGGGAGACAGTGAGTTGCAAAATGATTTACTTCTGTTTTTTCTAAGAGTGAAAAAGTACTTTTAAAATGTACTTAATCTGTTTTTTTAACTGCATGATTTGCAAGTTCTTTTTAAAGAAACAAGATTAAAAAGAGGCACGACTAAAATACTTTAGAAAGGGACATTTTAAACTCAGACACTACTGCTATGGACAGTAATAAAATAGTCCCTCTAGTGTACTGCTGCTGTAAGCAGGCACAGGAATATCTGATGTGATTAACTGAAGAGTATGGCTCCAGGAAATTACAAAATAATGTTTTGGCAAGGCATATTAAAGTTCTTACATAAACTGGAGAGTCTGACCTACAACTGTAAGTCAAGTCAAGCCATAATATATACCAAGCCAAAAGAAAAAAAAAGTAGCTGTTAGAGTTCCTACTGAAGTAAAGAGTTAATGTACAGTGTGAGACCGTTGCTTTTGCCAGCAGTGCCTGAAACATGAATGAGGAGCACAGCCACTCACAGGGTGTGGACTGAGGTGTGCTTCCTCTTTCAGCGCTGTAGATTTGAATTTCGTGTCATATTTTGCATAAACTGGCTATGTACTGAAAAACAAACTTGGATGTTCACATCTTCTTGAAGTGAATGTGACTTTGATGTGACTTCTAAAGACCTGCTTAACCTCTGTCTCATGGTGTTAAGCAGTGCAAAGGAACTGTACTGGGGTGGGTGCAGTGAGGCTTCCTTTTATGCCTGGAAGCCTCTTGCTAATATCTTCCAGTGTCAGGTTTCCTGCAGGCGAATCATAGAGTTATTGAGCTTTTCGGTGTGAACGAATGTAGTCATTGTGGGAGTATAAATGTTTCTTTTTTTCTTGTGTATTGTAGCTGGCCAAAATGTCAATTAGCAATCTTTACTCAGTACCTGTATTTTGCTGACTGTTCCTGGTGGTAGCGTGTGTGCAAAGCTCTGCAGCTCTTTGTACATTTGTTTGTTGCAGAGCGGCACCAGACATGGAATCTCTGTTGTTCTGGACTTTGTACAAGCAAGGAGTGCTACTTTTGCACTTAAACTAAGATCCAGTTAAGGCTCATTAAAAGTACAGGAGCATCTGTTCAGAGTCCTTGTTTTGGAAGAGAGCTGGGTGATCATTTAGAGTTAAATGCATAAAAGGGATTAAAGGTCTGCTGAAAGGAAGTGAGAAAAGCAAAAAAAGCACATGTAAAGTGCTAAATTGAATGTTAGAGACTTTAAGGTGTATCAGACATTGTAATTTTGGAGTTCAGAATTGCACAATATTATAGGTTCCCTCATATCTACTGTATAGGGCTTCAAACTAGCAGTGTTCTGAAAAACTCCTGTGTTTTCCTTTTGTCAGTTATTGAAAATCAGACATTTTGCTGTATTTAAGTTGGTTTTGCTGAATGACTGTTGAAATTCTATTTGTTTATCAGACAAGTCAGCCTATACATAACTACAGTCATCCCTCATGGACCTTGAAATTTTGGAACTCTTAGTTGTTTCTGCAGTGTCTCAGAACCAAAGAACTGAAATTTCGAGTGGAAGGAGAGCCTTACTTTGCCCCACCTTTTGTTGGAGCAAATACATTTACACATATATGATAATGGAATAGTGTGTTGACCAGAAGTGGTAATTCCATATGTGATTACTGGTGTAAGTATTCTTGACATTTTCTCAGAATTCTTTAGGGAAACCACAACTGCAAGAAGAATGCTCCTCGGTACACATGGCTCTGTTTCTTGACAGCGCTGTTTTAAGCTGTGGTTTAATGGGAGTAGTTCAATGGGTAAGCATTATCTTTTGTACTGTGGAAGTTGAATCAATGTTCTAATCTTTACTAGAGACTGAAATGCCTAATGATTTCTCTTGTAAGAGCAGGGAAGATTCTTGTACTCTCCTGTTGTCTCTAGTCATACAGTTCCTTTCTCTCTCCTTTCTCTGTGCATTTTCTGATAAATGCTTCTCTGGCTTCCCCAGTGTGTGTGGGTGTCATTGTGGGCCTCTGCGCCCACCCCCTCAACTGATGGGATTTTTTCACATCAGTTAGGGGGGTGGGCACAGAGATTTTTTCATATCAGTTCATTTTCTATTCCTCTTATTTAGAAATCTTGCTTTTGTTCATGTTCATATTGATAGCGCTAAAATGGAACTTGGCAGTACACTTTGGGAGTAACGTTTGCTAGTTGCCTACCTTGTTATCTTATGTTATCTTGAAGTAACTGTAATTAGCTGCGAAGAGTAAGCCATATTTCTGCTGGATTTGATTATGCTAGATAAGTGAGAATCCCTCTAAGGAAAAGGGTCTGTGTGGGTGGAATAGTTTGCAAAAGATTTTTTGTATGCTGGGAAAGATCATGTTGAAACAAGTAAGGGATATTCAGTTCACCAGACTTGCCCCTCTTTATTTTGAGAACCATTAAGCCTCCTGTGATTTTGCCAATCAATGCCCACCCATGTGTCAGGACAGATGATTTTGCTGTTGAATCCCACAGCATCTTGTCTCGTGTGGCTCAGCACTCCTTGCAGCCCCGTGCTGGGATTCTTGCAGGTGTGCAGGGGCAGGTTCTGGTCTGCTACGGAAACCAGAACTCCCCTGCACAACAGCAAGACTTGTTAAAGGAGTTGTTTCTTTTTTTCCCCTTTTGACCTTTTGATTAATGTGAAATAGTTTTAAATTAATTTTGTCATTTATTCCATCAACTTTTATTCACAATTTCTGAAGCTTATTCTAGACCATATTGCATTTCTTTTGTTCAGAGGGGAAATATGTGTCCCCATCTTTGATTATGTTAATGGCATATTTATTTGTTTTTATTATTCTTTGCTGTAAGGCAAAATGAGATTTTTTTGTGGCATTAATTTTCACAGCAGCCTAAATGAACTCCAAATATTGCTTTCACAGGATTAATCTAACATTAATTCTTAATTTTGCTCATCTGCCTATGAAATAGGATTCACTGTGCAGGCTTTAGCTTAAGTTTCAGCTTTAGCTTCAGTTTAAGCTGTAGTTTGTGATATTTCTCTGTGGTTTTTACTTTGTCATTCTCCTGTAAACATGTAATTTTACTTCCTTTGAGAGATGCACTTTTAACTTTCTTTTATGGTCACGGCAGTCTTGTAATTAGAAGTTCAAAAATAAACAACTGAAATTGTAGAGATTATTCCCTAATGCCTGTGAAATGTAGAATTGCTGTACTGATACTGCTGATAAAAACCTTTGGAGATTTCTCTTCAGCTTAATATGGATTTTGATTTGAAAAGATACAGGCTGAAACTTCTGAGGAGTTCCGGGGAAACCTTGTCATTGGAAGTATGGAAATTCAGGCAGGGTGTCAGTTTGGGTCATTCTCTCTCTCTAGCAACTAAGACTTGCATATCTGAGTATAAGTAAATAGTTATGACAGAGAGGACTTGCCAGGCAGAGCCAAACTAGGTCTTGTGCTAATTCAGTTGCCAGCAAAACAACTCCATCTGTATGTGTGTGTGTGTGTATTCTACCCTTCCTCATGCTCTCCTCGCTTGGTGCGTAACCTCAGCGGTTACAGGAGGTACTCTCTTAGGATGAGGTCTTCCAGGCTGCTGCCGTATTCCAAAGCTGAGGAAGGGCTCGGGGCTCCTGAGCGCAGCTTTGGCTGCGGGGCCGGTGGGAGCGGAGTTCGGCCCGGACCGCCCCCTCGGCCCGGGCTGCTGCTGCTCGGCCTCTGGCTCCCTCTGCTGCCCGCCGAGCGCCACAGCGCCAACCCCTGCTCGCTGCTCCGAAACCCGACCGTTTCCAGCAGTCTGCGGGACAACATTTGGTTGCGAGTGCATCCAGGTCCAATTGAAAATTGGGTTTGGCACAGACAGGTTTTGTCCCTGTTTATATAATTTCATTTGAAGTAGTGCTGCTGATAATGAAACAATAGAGAACAAAATGTTTTATTGCTTCTGCTCTACAACTAATCATAGTTTCTATTTCCCTCTTCTGCAGGTAATAGAAACGCTTTCAAAGCTTTCCCGCACTCCTATTGCACTAGGCACAGGAATAAGGTATGTTGTTGCCGTAGGGAATGGTGGGAATAATGCTTCTTGGTGTGGTGCTCCTTGGAAAAGTTGTTAGAGGTAGTTACTATAGGCTGTGTCCCCCACTAAGAACTTCTCTAGCTGTAAGCCAGAGTGCCAGGTGGCTGGCTAAGCAAAGCTCTGGAGCTGTGAGGAGTTATGAAAGGTATCTGCTACCTCAGGTACACTCGCTAAAGGGCCTGAGTTATGTGTACTGCGCATGCTGAAACAGGAGGTGAACAGGGGAGCCCTTTTGATTGCAGAACGTGTGTCACAAGTGTGACACAGGGATCAGAAGCCAAGCTGATGCAGTGCTGATTTATGTAAAGACCAATGGGGTTTCTCTTCTTTCTTGTTTCTTAAAAGATCAGCAAAACTGGCCAAGTTTGTGAGATTCTTGTTTTCAAAAAGAACCCAAAAAACCCTCATCCAGACCTAACCTGAAAGTTTGGATGACTTTTTTCAGTTGAAAAATGTCAATGATGTGTATTAGTGGTGATTTATAACAACTGTGTCCAGCAGGGTTTTTATTATATTAAGTGTCAATCCACATAACAAAGAATAAACACACAAATACTGCTCATCAGAGAAAGAGGAGAACATATAAGCACATTAGTATACAATAATCTATGTGAAAATTTTGGAAACCAAACAGAAATCAACTCTGACTAGGCTAGTGGTGTCCGTAATTTATGCTATTTTTCTTTCTATAGGCCCTTCCCTACAGAAGAAAGTGTTGATGATGAAGACATCTACAAAGGTCTTCCTGATTTAATAGAGTATGTTTTAAATTTTTTAATTACAGATTTTGTCTTTCAGTTGCATGCTGTTGTTTGTATTGTGTTGTAGAACATACAGTTTTAATGAGAATGGGATATTTATTTAATTTGTAAATATTTTGATCGTCATTATGCTGACCAGGAAGAATTAATTATCAATTATTTGAATTATTATGATATATTTGTGTATATAAAGCAGCATGTTTCATAGAGGGTGCTGATAGCAAAGTAAATAAAGAATGCATTTCTAAGTTACCTGTCAGTACTATGAGAATGCTTTCAGAAGACTGAAATATCACGTGTAAGGGACTCAAGGAAATTGTCTTGAACTTGCAAAGAAAATGCATGTTTCGATCATAATTCAAGTGGATCTTTTCCCCAAAGTCAGTGAAATTCTTGATGTGAGTGCATTTACCTCTTCTGGGTAAGTGTTTGCAGGATTGCTAGGATACTCTTGTGTCCTATGGCTGGGGTATCTCAAGATCCATGAAGAATCATGCTGGACAAGAGCTAGGTCAGAGCTCACTGTTCCAAGGCTCAAAGTTCACCAGCACTCATTGCATGTCGCTTGCTGCAGTGTGGGAAAGAAGCTGCTCTTCACACCAGGGATTTGTTTCTTCAGTGCCTATAAAGAAGGGAAACCTCACCATGATAAGCATTGCTCAATTTACCACTTTCTCTGCAAAGCTTGTCCCTGTCTCTGCAGCTGATTGACTGTCTCATAGATAATTGCTTTTTACTCTGTAGCAGAGCGTGCAGAGGGCAGGAGTTGCAGTCTCCTCTGAGACCCAAGTGGGCAAGAGGTGATGTCCTTATCTCTTAGATGTGGTGGCATTATAACTGTTTGAAACTAGTATTTACACTAGTTGTTAAATGAGTATGTAAATTCAGCATTTTGAGACAGTCTTTCATTTGGAAAAAAAAAGCTAACAAATCATACCAAAGAAATTGATTCGTAACTCTTTTTGTGCAACAAATTATGAATATTATTAACCGAAATTTAATAGTTGCATGGTGTCTCAGTTGTGGAGGAAGCAATTCAAGAATAAGAAACAAATAAGAAACAAATGTGCCAGTGAATGATGCAAATGGCCCACAAATTCTAGTTTCCCTCAATTACCAGTAAGTTTATTTGAAATGGATTTAATTGTCCCTGAGTTTAAATTATGTCTAAAGAATTTAAAATTAATTTAAGTCTTTTTGTCAGAAAGAGCTGTGTAGTTTAATGTTTCTATCCTTACTCTGCCTTTTTGCCAGCTTTTGTTCCCTGGAGCTGAGGTGGTAGAACAGAATGTGTCTGCTGCATCTGACAGCTGCCAGTGTTTAATGTGAAGTACCAGCACACCATCACTGCTGGTGGGAACTGAAATGCTAGACTAACCTGTTGGTTTTTTCTCTGAAGGATTTCAGTGTTGTTTTCCAACAGGAAAAACCTCAAAATTGTCAGCATATCTGATCCAGTTTCTATGTTGTTATTGTGGCTCGACTGCTTTCAGTATCTTTTGGAGTTCTTTTGTAGACATACTCTAAGAAATAGGAGTGAAAGATAGGGGCTTGATACAGTCTTAGCACAAAGTGGGTAACACTCTAGCAAGGCTGGCTGTATTGAAGCTGAATCAGCTGAGGGTAGAGCATTGACTTTCTGCTTTATTTCTGCGGTCTGGGTAATTGGGGGGCATCACTTGTGCATACTCAGTTTCGTTGAACTGTCTGATTTTCAGTTTGATTGGTTCCTTTTTTCATTTTTGCGTAGCTGAAGGTTGCATGAGATGATCCAGATTCTTCTTTATGAGGTGGAGGTACAGTGCCTCAGTGCTGGCTCTGCAGTTTTTGGTGTATTTTATCCTTTCTTCAGGCAGGAAGAAGGCCTGTAACAGTGTTTCACATCCCAGTGTAGTGGGATGCCAGGCAGTAAGGAGAGGCACCTCTTCTTCACTGGGTGTGGTGGGAAAAAGGGGTCAAGGAGAAGAGGGCAGCTGGACTGTAGCCTGTGACAAAACTGTCCTGAGGTGTTGCTTTTGCTGCTGGTTTAGTTCCCATATGGTTCTAAATTAGTGTAGTCTTCAGTATTGTGTTGATTTTGTAAAATTTATTTTAAATGAATTGAGAAAAGAAAATTAATTAATGGACCTAATTTCCCTTAATGAGTTATTTTCATTAGATATTCTATTAATTAATCTGTTTGTTTACTGTAGAGACTTCTCCTATGAGTAGTCCCTTGCAGAGCTGGTGATACTTTGTCTGTGCTGCACAGTTTTTTTTCTTGTTCTGTCTTTTCAGTGAAACTGGTGTTGAGGAAGATGAGGAGTTGTATGATTGTGTCTATGGAGAAGATGAAGGTGGGGAAGTTTATGAAGACCTAATGAAAGATGAAGCAGCACAGCAACCTGTATGTTTTCCAGTTCCTAGCTGCATTGGAACAATAGCAGTTAAATTTCAAAAAAGTTGAAATTATGTTTTTATAGATAGTTTCAGTGGCACTCCTGCTCAGCTGCATCCATGTTGTTGTCATGTGCAGAGCATTTTCTCCTAAGTGAGACTTTGTTTGGGTAAAGGGGAAAACATTAACTATAGTAAGCTTTAAAAAAAAAGTGATTTTTTAAAAATGAAATACAGTAATTACTTTGATAGTTTTGAGTAGTAAAGTTTACCAGCTATTTTAAGAGCAGTTAATTGAACTGTTTACTTGAAAGTGTCCTACCTCCAAAATTGTTATAATTTTGTGAAATTATTGTGTATAATATTATTTCGGCCATACTTTGGACAACTAGCCTAACAAGGACAATTGAGAATTGTTTCAAACTGATGAATTTCATGCTTATTCAACTATGTAGGTTTTGTTCATCATTAGGTTGTCATTATGTTGCAAAGTAAACTGTCCACTAAGCTTTCTCTAGGAAAATTTCAGAGGCAACTTTTCTTACCTGTACTGGTATCACACATGATTTCTTATTCCCACTTTCCTTTTGTTTATTGCACTCAAATTCTAGATGTTTGTGATGTGGATAGAAAAACTCACATGTCAATTTCTGCCAAAAGTGTCTGTGTTAGTGATCCCTTTGGGTTGGGGGAGCACAAAACTGAAGTGAATGGTTTTAACTGGAATGCTGGGATTTGTTTGCATTGCTCATATGAGTATTGATGAACAACAAATGCCCAAGTTTTGCAAATGGATATAAGCTTTTGAGTACAGCAACTTCTGTAATGGGGCAAATACTGCAAACATTTTGAGCAGTATTGAGCTAAAGGGAAAAAAATAGCTGAAAATCTGAATAATGTCAAATGCTAATACTTTATAGAGATTAATTAACTGCAGTTAACTGTGACAGTGTCTCCTTCCCCATACAAAAGAATTTGGGAATAAGTGATAGATTTGAAATGAGGGTGACCATGATGGTGCTCATAAAGCTCAGTTCTTCTGATGAGACTATTTTTGCAAAATGGTTACTTGTGTCTGCATCTGATAAAGACGGAACCTTAATGTTGTGGGAAAATGAAGAACTGCACAGATTGGGTAGAGTAGTTTCTGAAATTGCAGCACCTGGTAAATGAGAGTGAAAAACTGCATTCTTCTTGTAGGAGCTGGTTGTAGAGTCAATGGAGACTAAGAGAGAAGGGTAAAGGAGATCAACCAGAGCAGTGACCAAGCTTTATGTACCTGTGTGATTTGCAGCTTGATCTGTAGTTGAGGTGGTAGGAATAGGTTTCCTGCTCTAAGGTGGCCAAGCTGTACAGGGGCTGTGTGTGGCTCATGGACAGTGTAAGTGGGGCTTACTCTGTGCCGTGCTTAGCAGGTGTGTCAGACTGGCAGCAGAGGGGGACTGGAAGGAGTCTAGCTCTTGAACATACGAGGAGCTAAATGCTAAGTTTTCAGTCTAGGAATTCTGCTATTCCTAGAGGAGAAAAGTCTTAAGTTCAAAAGCTAGAAGTGTTTTTTTCTGAATGAAAAGAACTATAGTACTAAATTTCTGTTCCTGACTCTCCCTATATTTGAACAGCATTGAGTCAAACGGTCTATGTGCAGCATAGTTCTCTGCACTGGATGAAAATCAGTAGGATACAACCAGGGATATGCTGAAGGATGTTGCAAATTGATAAATAGGCTTTGGAAAGGATATCGTAGTTCCGACGCTTGTTAAGATACTGCTTATCCTTGTTGGAGAAAACATTTTGGATTAGTTACTACTTCTAAATGCAAGAGCCTATCCAGTTACTGTATCAAACCTTCGTGCTGACCTCTAATATCTCCAGACCTTCTGTGCCTTGCCTGATGGGAACGGTTCCATATCATCTTCCAGTTATTCGCTCTTTTATTTGAAATAGGATTTTATTGAAGCTGTAATGCTGTAAATCCTATCTTGGGTAAGAGTGCTTGTGAACTATTTTTCAAGAGTCATGTAATTACTGATAATTATTTCCATGTCCTATGAGTCTGGTGGTTTACATGGAAAAATCCCAGGGTTTTGTTGGAGACACACACATACTTATGCAAGAGTTGAACTTTGAGGTCAGTGCACTTCCTGATCTGAAGACATACTCCTGTTGTGTCTGAAGAGAACGCTTCACCTGAGAAATAAAAAGAGGAAAACTGTAAATAAGTACAAGGATTAGACTGAATCCAGTATTTATGGCAATGCAAAGTTGCTTTCATGATTTAGCCCCATTAAGTTTAATGGAATTATTAACTGCTGAGTATTTTAAATAAGATTTCTCAGTCTGGATGTAAATTAAATGTGACCTTGTATTTCAGCTTCCAGAGTACATGCTGATACTTCAGTGTTTTATGTCTAAACATTAATTTTTCATAATATTACTTTGATTTTGATTTTACTAAAGTCATCAGCTAATTGAACATTAAAATATTCTTGGTTATTGCTGTCATCTTTGGAGGCTGCAGTACTTAGAGAATTTCAGGAAGCAGTTATCCTAATTGCGTAATTCTAAACAAATAAAACAATTTGTTATCCATTAGGTGCCTGTTAATGACTTAAACTTGACTCCATTGTAATTGCAGAAATGTCCTGAAAATGACATAAGAAGCTGTTGCCTTGCTGAAATAAAGCAAACTGAAGAGAAGTACACTGAAACTCTGGAATCGATCGAGAAAGTAAGATGCTGCTTACAGACCAGTAACATGCACTTTTACAGCAGTCTAGAAGATAGGATTACAATAGCCAATGTATATATAATTTTTTTTCTTTCAGTTTTTCATGGTGCCATTGAAAAGGTTTCTGTCAGCATCAGAGTTTGATACTGTTTTCATCAACATTCCTGTGAGTAATTGCATATTTAATGAACAGATATAAGGTTCATAGCTGATTGTGATATATTTGTGTTATGTGTTACTGCACAAAATGATTATTTGAAATACAATGCATGGTGTGTTTATGTGGATATTAGTTGATTAAAAAAGATGTGCACTTGCAATTTTTTTTCCTGCTTAAGGGAATAAGCTAAGATAAATAGTATTAGCATGTGAGATGGTTATAAACTGGAGTATTTTTGATTCTTAAAAGCTAATAATTTCTAGAAATTGATTATCTTTGAATAAATGCTAATATTTTAATGATGCTACAAAATTGTGACTGCTAAGTTACCTATTACTATATACTGACTATCTGTAGCTGCTCTGCAAATCCTTGTAGCTGCCCTGGCTCTTACATCATAGAACATACTTGGAAGTTCACATAGCTCAGTTTTAGATTCAGAATCTGGTGCTGGAAAGGATAAGGAAGTCCTCTGTGAACTATCTAGGAAACCTCCTATTTGACTGAAATGATAGTGGTTCCTGTGATTGTTACTTTGAGTCATTTATTTTTGGCTTAGTCCAAACAGTATGACAATTTACATATATTTTTAGTTGATAAGTGTTCAGCACATCTTTGCTCTGTCTAACTTTAAAGGAAGACATCAGAAGTGGTCTGAAGCCTCTCTCCACACAGACAAATGAAAGCAGTCTTCTTTTATGAGGCCTTTGTAAAGAAAGGGTCCTCAGAGTGTGGCCCATGGGCCACATCAAGCTATTACTGCTTGTGAAATATCACCTCTGGTTTGGCCGTCTCTGGCATGTCCAACAGGCTCTCAAGTTGTAGGAGGAGATGTTGAAGATTTTATTTTATTCTCATCTGTCTGTAAAAATGTTTTGGTTGCTTGTCTAGCATCATCCTGATAGAAGGTAAGTTATGACAGTTATTATGCAGATGATAACCGACTCCTTGCCATATTTTTCCCTCAGTGAAGTTTTTACTCTGCCTCTTAATTGCTGTCATGTTCTCCACTTTGAATATTAGTCCAAAACACTGTTGCAGATATCAGTAACTAACTTGTCTTCTTGAATTACATCAGCTCCCCACAGAGATCTCTTGCATTTGAAAACAAATTTATATTCTGTTCTGCATTAGTATTTCTTACTCATTGCAGATAAAGCCATGATGTGCCCCACCTAAGTTACTGTAAACCTCTTTCCTAAGTCTCTGTGTGCCCAGGCATATTGACTTATTTTTATTGAAAGTCCTAATTCCAGTCAGTGGAAACACTGTACAAGGGTACAGAAAGGGCTTGAATGCTGTAAGCACAAATGGGGAGATCAGCCCACTCACTACTAGTTAAAGGATTGCATGGGATCACATAAGATTAAAAAGAACAAAACCTGTTTATTTTAGACTAGGGAGACACATAGTAAACTTATGGTTGGGTTGTTTTGTTTTGCTTTTTGATGTCAGCATTCGATATTCTGCTCTTGGAAGATACTGCCTATTTCCAACTGCAGGAGGGTTTCATAGGCATTCAATAACCTTAAGAGAAATACAGGACTTGCCTAAGCCAAAAATATTTGCAAATTCTTTGTCTCTCAGACCTTGTCTGTGTGGCAGTTCCTCAGCAGGAAGGCTGGAGGGCAGTGGAGGCTTGTTTTAAACTAAAAGTAGCTGTTACACAGAGCTCTGCAGCAAAGTGAGATGTGAAGAGCAAGTGCTGTGTTCTCAGAACAGAATGGATTTTCTTCTGTTAAGGGTTTGTGGTGAAGGATTGTTTCCTTAGGGTGATGTTATATTCCTTAAATAGACTCTAAAAGATGCTTGCTGAATCAACTGCTGATATCAAAATGATGCATTTTGAAGAAAAAAATCTCCAAACCAATTACACCAAATTACTTACCAGTCTAAAGAGAGCGCCTTTCACTGGCACTCATATTTCTGAGTTCTGTTCTTTAAAGTGAATGTATGGCTCCATAAGTGCATCTGCCTATGTCTGTCTATGTTGTGTATATGCATTTGTATGTACATTTCTATGTGTACCCATATATAAATGCACTTATATGTGTACCTATGCATGCCTGTGAATATATGTGGACATACAGAGAGAAAGAGAGATGAAAGTACATTTAACAGATACGGAAGTGTTGGAACATTCATTAACTTCAAATTGTGTTAACATCAGTTTAGTTTAAAACTTAATCTGAGTTAAGAGATAGAAACCCCAAAAGATCCATTGTCCCCTTAGCATTAAGCTGTTTTTCAGGGGTATTGCTTAGCTGAGTCCCTGTGTGCTTCTTAGGAAATGTGTTCCTATTCCAAATAAATCAATTGGGAAGCGTTTCTATAATAATGTCTGTGTACTGCAACTTAAGATTCTGAGGATAAGGCCATACAGTTGCTAGCAACTAAACTTGATCTGCAAGATTCACGATTCTGCACCCTCATTGGTGATGTAATTGACCTTGTATGTACTGTTAGTTTTCATCAGCGTGAAGTGAAATGTTTTAACTTAGTTCACAACTCAGTATTGAGTATTATTTTTGTTGTATATAATTTCTTGCATTAAATCATCTTCATTGACTAGCTCTTTTAAACAGTCAGCTCTTTTTCATTCCAGTGGTCTGTATACTACTTACAGTTACCTAGATTTCAAAACTTCCTAACCTGTTTTGACTTAATTTCTTGTGAATTCTCTGACAGTATTCCTTACAGGTTTAAGGCTGATACAATCTCCTGTAGTTTATGTATGATGGTGTATAAGCAAGGAGAGTTGCAACAGTAATCAAAGAGCAAATCTTTCTGCAATATTCTTTTTTTTCTCTCAGACATTAGTTGCATGCTGTATTTGGAAACTCATTATGATTGCAGTTAATTTAGCATTAAGACATCACTAATTGACCAGTGTAATGTACAGAACTAATTTTTCACAGCTGAGGGACAAGAATCATTACTTCAGCTTGTCACTAAAGCATTTACTTTACTTGCTTAATTTAAAAATTATAATTATAAAATAAAGGTGAATTAACAGTGCACATTGCAAGCTAGAATAAATTAGTCTCTAATAGGTAGTTCTTGGAGTTTAGTTTTTCCTGTTGCACTATACAGAAGATGTGCCAAACACTGAAATTAGATTCTGCTCTCAAATGATCTGCTTTCCAATTTATTGAAATTATTGAGTCTAACATAAAATAATTTAATTTTATATATTCAAAGCTTTAATCCATTCTGTTTTTACAAAGCTTTTCCCCTCCCCATTACTCTTTTTAAGGATTTGGTGAAAATTCACAGGAATCTTACACAGGACATCAATGATGCCATTGTTAACAAAAATGATCAGAACCTATATCAAATTTTTATTAACTACAAGGAAAGGTAAGATTTAAGCACTCTTACTAATTGTGCTAATATGAGCTCAGTTTGGTGTTTTACTGTATTTTTGTTTGATGAATATTTCTGAAATGGGAATAAATTCAAAGTAAGTATCCTTATCAAGTTAGTTTAGATGTTTTGAGCCTGGAAGTCAAAATGCAACCTATTGTTTTATGAGCCCTCCCTCTTGTTAGCACACTTTTGGCAATATTTTTCCTTAGGTAACAATATATTTTTAAGGAAACTTAAATATCTTATTTTGCACAGCTTTTTTTTTTTTCATTTTTCTTTTCTTTTTTTCCCATGCGCATAATTCCAGATGTTTTATAGCATGTATTAGCACTATTTAAGAGATTAAAAAAGAACACTTATTAGGGATATGTCAGATTAAAGAAAACAGGAGAGGCCATGACTGGAAAGAAGAGACAGCAGATGTAAAAGAGAAGGGAGAAGAAACTATAGTCTTGCTTTACCGAGTCAGAGGTGTGACAGTAAAGCAAACACCCTTTGCCTTCAAGCTTTGAAAAGCAGCCAAGCTGATAGCAGGATAGCTGTGGCAACATGCCATACTGCCTGTGGGCTAATTGCCAGTTTTTTCACCCACCTTTTCATATTGTTCCTTCTGCTGGCACTGAACAGCTGTTGGACTATGTAGATGAATTTATGTGCCTGTGGTACTTGGCTGAAAAACACTTGTTCTGTTGGCTACGTTGCTGACCTACCTTAAAGTAACCTTTGGGTTTTGGTTAAAAATTAGGTCCTTCTGGGAGCAGAGTCAGGCTTGAGGGAGCTAACTGTGTTTGCTTCAAGGTGATGGGTAAAGAAGTATTATTGCAGTAATAATTGGAGAAAGCATTCAAAGAATGTTAGAAGGGACAGTTTTCCAAGGGAGAAGGGTGTCCCAGACTGCCTTCAGAGACCCTCTCTCTCATCTTCTAGTTTGGAGCAGTACACAGTTATTTCCCAAGCTGTTACACTTTCTACTGCTGTGGGAGGGAATCAGGGGACAAGGAGTTGTTCTGGAAAATGCTTACCTTTCTAAAGTTGTTCTGAAATGTGTGCTAAAAGAGGAACAAAGGACACTGAGAAGAAATATCAAGTTTCTATTATTAAAAAAAAAGGGAACAGAGGTTGATGCAGTGTCTGAACTATATAGTGATTAAAAGTAATCAGAAATGACAAGTTTTAAATCAGTGTCATCACTGATGAAAAAACAAATTAAATGAAAGGGTAAAGGTTCAGTGAGAAAAAAATTTAGGAGACCTCAGTGGAAGGCTCATGGGAACCCACCAAAAAGGGTTTGAAGCATACAGAAGAAATCACCTCAAGAAATAGATGAAAAGGTGATAGAAGAGAGCACTCTTGGCGCTGGGACTAGCAGAAAGAAACACTCCACAGAGAGGCAAGAAATTCCTGTCGTAAAACTAGGTTCCTTCAGGAAGCATTGCTTCACTTGACATCTATTGAAAATTTTTCGAGATTTCATACACTATTATTTTGGTCTTAGAGCTCAGACCTGATAGAAACTGTTGGAGAGAGATGAGTTTGGATAACCTACAAGTTCTTTAAAGGATGGCTGTAATTAATCCTATTAAGCCTGTGCTCCAGAATTTAGTCATTACAATGCTGGAAGTCTACATTGCTGTCAACACTACAGACTGCTCTGTTCAACATAAGTTTTGCTGCTTTTGAATGAATCCTGTATTTATCAGAACATAGTTGTATATATGTGACTATTAAAGGAAAATGCAATGATTTTAGACCACTCTGGAAGTAGAGCAGAACTGTTCTCCTGAATAGTCTTCGTTCATTTATGCGGCCCATTGAACACATGGCTAAATTCTATCCTTGCTTATATAGGCACTGCTCCTTTTAGAACAAGGATTGTGAAAAAACGATCAAGGGTTGTTCTTAAATAAACAAATATTCCTTTAATTCTTTCTCTTGCTTTGATTCAGGTTGGTTATTTATGGACAGTACTGCAGTCAAGTGGAGATAGCAATATCGTGCTTAGACAATATCTCTAAGACAAAAGAAGATGTTAAATTGAAGTTAGAGGTATCAGTATTTTTTTATCAGTATTTTTTAACATGTATTAGTATATATACATTATACCATGTGTTTCTGTGACTATGTCCTGCTTTCATTCAAGTCAAAACATTAATGATGATGAAGCTAGCTGGGCTGATGAGTGAATGTGTTTCCCTTCATTCTTTTGGAGCCTCTGATCAAATGAAAATGTGCTGCAATATACAAAAGTGCGCATCCTGGTCCTGAAGTGAAGGGAGTTTTGCCACTGACATTAGCAGAGTTAGGGTTTCTTTCAGGGAGTGATCATCAGTGGTACCCTTCAATTTATCAGCATATCTCAGCTGGAACGTAGAGTTGCAGGATCCCACAGACTGGGAGGGACCTGTAGGCTGAACAAGCCCTTGCCCCATAGCCTCAGGGTTGTGTGCCACGACCCCTGGGTCCTTTCTGCAGAGCTGCTGCCCACTGGCTCAGTCCTCAGGGTCAGCATGTCCCTGGCTAGTGCCTACCGGGTGAGGGACTTCATCTTTGCCTTCCTGTGAGGTTTGTGCTGGGCCTGCCCTGAAGGGTGTCAGCCCCACCCTGAGCTGTGCTGTCTGCACACCTGCTGTGGGTGTCCTGTGTCATTAGCTGCAGGTCACTGCCAATGGCACTAAAGGGGAGGGGGCCTTGGACGGAGCTCTGTTTGCAGCTGTCCCTCAGGTGGTGCAGGAAAATCAGTCACTGCACTTTTTGAGCCTCATAATCCAGTCAGGTTTTTATAGACCTGGAGCATCACATCCCAACCTGGATATTATTCTACTGTGAGAGATGAAGCCTTGGAAATGTCAAGGCAGACTGTCTCCACCCATTCACAGATCTAGCCATTTCATTGTGGAAAGCAGTCAAGTGGGTACCTGTGGTAAATCCATGCTGGATATTCCCATATACCTTCTTCATGTGCCCAGATATTGCTGCCAAGAGGACTTGCTCCACAGTTTTTGCAGTGAAGTGTTGGCCTGTAGTTTTGCAGAGAATGACTGGCCTGTAGTTTCCATGATTACCTTTTGCCTTTTTTTTTTCCCCCCATGGGAATATATAATTTTTTTTAGCTGTATGGAATGCCTGATTTCTGTTGCCTTTGTTCTACTTTCTTATGCATGTTGAAACATCTAAAAACAAGTGACTAAATGTGGGTTTTCTTTTGTATTGCCGTATCAGGTGTTTTTCTTCATTTCATTGATACTATTTACCACAAGATTAATATAGTTGCTTATATGTCATTGAATTTTCATATATATCACTTGAATAGCTTTATATTGTAACTGTATTGTCTTTTTCTTTCTTCTGCTTTGAACTAGGAATGTTCTAAGAGGGCAAATAATGGGAAATTTACATTGCGAGACCTCTTAGTGGTTCCAATGCAAAGAGTGTTAAAATATCACCTACTGCTCCAGGTATTTTATTTTGGAAATTTAAGGAGGCTGAGAGCAAAACTGTGATTGTTTATCATCATTGGGTTGTAAAAATGAAAGCTAAATGTCTTTATCAAAGGAAGGTGATTGATGCTTCCCTAGATATGTTATGAAATAAAATTCAGTGAAGTGCAGGGTTTCTCCCAGAGATCATTTCTTAGAGCTGAAGCATATCTGGGGAAAATCGAATAAAACACGCTTGTTTCCTCAGTCTCTGGACCTTTCATTGTTGCTGTGTTTAAAAGGGGTTAGTAGTACCAAACCACAATCATGGTACTTGGAAATGTGAACCATTCCCCCCCAAAGAGGAAGCTGGGCCATACATACAGCATACTTTTAAGATACCTCTTCACTGTCATAAATTGCAATTAAGCCATATTTATTTTGAAATACTTCTTGTTATAACCCACAAAGCATTAGCTTTTGCAGTTAGTCCTGTAATAAGGGTGGAGAGTCTTATAAATTTAATTTGATAGCTGTGCCAGGAGACTCATTAGTTCAGCTGCAAAGAAATGTGTTACTATATTAGACTGTCAACCCTGCTGATGCTTGTAAAATGTCATTTTAAAAAGATCTACTACTTATATATGGAGCATAATTTTTACTCTGCAGAACAACATTTTGTAATATTAAATTTTTGAAATACTTCTATAAATGAGTCATCAATACTTTGATCAATGCAAAATTGGAAAAATGCAAAATGAGTGGTACAACTTTTAAAAAAAACTTATGAGATCTGAGTCATGATTTTATAATCAACCTGTATATTGTGGAAAGATGATACACAGTGTCACTCTGTGTAAAAATATCTATATGTTATACGAGACAAATATTTTATGGACTTGGAAACAAAATAATTATTATATTATTAGAATTGTAATGCAAATATAAGTACTAATTACTTATTTATTATTGGTATATGAGTCTAAAAATACTATTTAATTTCTTATGATTTTACTAAGTTATGTGAGCTGAAATGTAAAATTATCACCTCAAATTATAAAGAAGAAATGACCTGTTTACCCAAGAGGTTACACTTCTACTTCATAAAGCCCAAAAAAAGACTGTATTTTCCATATGGGAAGTGGCTAAAAGAATTCTTTGAACATGTAAATTTGATTTCAGTGTGTTTTCTGAGTCCTCTTAGGTATAATGAGCCAGTGATTTTTAAGCTGCGCACATTTCAGCGGAGGTTTTACTGCCAGCATGGATCCCTGCCTGTGGACAAGAGCATGCTTTGGAATAGGATGTGTATAGTAATGTGTAAATGAACCTGAGCGTTGTTTACCTGCGCTTCCAGCATGCACATACAGTAATGATCTGATTTGGCAAGTTTTAAGTGCTAGACAGACCAAATTCACTTCTCATGATGGTTCATTAGCAGCTAAAGTCAGTGTTTAGGCTGTGCAGCAATCATTCCTAAACACTTGCTAATTAACTGTTTGCAACAGTCCCCACTGATAGTCACTGATAGGCTGCTCCCTCTGAGGATGAAAATGCCTATTCTTGGGCTGGTTTTGGCTTCTTTATTTTTTGGGAGTGGGGATGAGCAATGATGATTTCAATTTATAAAAATGACAAACAGTGGGTAGAAAGTTTTAACTGCTCTGTCCACAGGAGCTGGTAAAGCACACTACTGATCCCATGGAGAAGGCAAATCTAAAACTGGCACTTGATGCAATGAAGGTGAGTATTTATGGCTGTGAAGTATTTGTCTGTTGGCGGTTAGAATGGTAGTTCAGAATTCTATTTCCTGGAGGAGATAATGTTCTTCATAACATTTCAAACATGTTTTCACAGGTTCCTGTGAGCTTTTTTTTGTCATGGCAAGTATAAAGTTGAGGGTTTTGCTCAAGTCTGGGAAACAAGTTCAGTAGTTTTCTGAAGCCGAGGGTTTGTGAAATGGAACTTCCCCATTTTGGGTTACTTTTGCGTTTGCTGAAACACAGGCGTTTCAATCATGTTGGTCTTGCTTCTGAAATTTAGGGGTATTTTTCCTACTGTAAGTAAATTTCCATCAAGGTCAGTAATTTCCCAGTGAGATGGAGAGCTGTCTTTTGGTCACAAGACCTTTTTCTGTCATCTTAGTATGACCTCTGTGGTGCTACCTTTGAAAGCAGTAGCATCTTTCTTGGAGGTAGGGTACCTGTCACTATACAGTCACCTGCAAGTGGTACAGACAAATGCTTTATAGAGTAACTGTGTTGCCTTGTGTGTAAGGTAATATATTATGTGCTCCTCTGCACAGCTTCAGAAACAAAGCAAGAGTCTGCTTCAGTTGCCTTCATGGCATGAATGGTGACATTCATGTGCTGGAATTGGGAAGTTTTTTTTCTATTTGTTGTGGGGAAAGGAGGCAACATGACATAAATTATATGTCTCCTGTTGTAATCTGTATGGTCCACAGTAGATGCTGAAGTCAAACTAAGTTAATTTTGGGTCACACAGCTGTCTCATATTTTGTGACTGCCTTGAATGCCTGGAATACAAACCAGCTCACAAATGAGATTTTTAGTTCTCTTTTTTGTTATCAGTTTTTGTGCAGTGAACGTGGAGGGGTGGACGCCATGATAATTTGCTTTGGAGAGGTACCTGAAAAGAGGTGGTACAGTGTTCATCCTCTAGTGGCAGGCCATGCATCCTGGTTGCTGCTAATTGGCTCATAAAATAACTCTGTTTTATATTTACCCCTGCTTTTTCTTTCCAATTTGCTGGTTTTCTTCATTGTTGGTGTCTGTTGGATGTAAAAATCAAAGAAATCTCTTGCCAGAGTGGCTGTGGCAAATATGTGCTGGCTGGCAGGACGTAACCAAGCAAAATACCACAAAACCTCACCCCCACCCCCTCCAATCCCACAAACCCCTGAGGTATGAGCATCTCTCCTTAAGGCTGCAGAATTGTTCCTATTCTGATTTACTGTAGTCCCTGCCATTGTGGTAAAAAATAAGTGTAGCACTGGTGTTGTGCTTCTAAAAACCCTGGTGTCTGTCACCAAGAGAGACAAAAAGAAAATGTCTTTGGAACAACTGCTAGCCAAGTGGTACTGCTCCCCAGGTAAGAAAATTCTTGGGAGGATTATGCTGTTGGATTTCTTCTGGCAGCAAAAAAAGGAGGTTATTTAATTTCTAAGCTAAGTCTTTTAAGACTGACATGAATGTATCCTGCACGGGTCCATTTGGGAAGCTAGCAGAATGACTGCAGCTATTCATAGATTCTGATTAAAAACATCTCAGGGAGATGTATTTTCCTCCCACCCTCCAAATTTGTGCCCATATTGAAGGGATACTGTAAAAGCAAGTTAGGAAGATCAGAATTCCTTTTCCAACTGCTGCTCTCAGCATTCCTGACCCTACCAATTACCTCTTCTGTTCACTCCTCATCTCTAGCCATAAACAGAGAAGCCCCAGCAAATTGTCACTATTACTCAAGCATCTTCAGAGCATTTTAAAAGCTTTAGTGAAATGTGTACAGTACATGTTCTGCTAAAGGGCACAATAATGATCTCACCCTGTGACTTCAGGTAGTATATCCCTTCAAAAGCCCCTTTTAAAATCTGCTGTGTAATGGCTTCTCTCTGTTGTGCAACAGTAAGAACAAGATCCCACTACTGGGGCCGTGGCTTTTTCTCTTCTGATAAGCACCCAGGTTTATGATTCGTTTACACCTTACATTCTTCTTTTGAGCTACCTTATATATGTCTTCTACTATATTCTCTATTTACTTCCTGTTTGCCTCAGATGTTGAATGTTGACTGCTTTTTCAGTAGTAAGCTGCATAAATTATGTTTCCATCTTTAATCTTAAAAGAAAAAATGAAGGAAATTCAGAAAAAAAAAATCAGGTCTTTTTAAGAATTTATTGCTGGTTTCCCTCTTTCTTGATACTAAATTAATGTTCCAATAGATATAAAGAGTGTGGTAAATATTATTGAAGATATGCAGACTCTTTTTTCTTTCTTTAGGCACATGTGCTAGTAATTCTTGAATATTAAAGAGAATTTCAAAAGAAATTACTAAATATGTAGACTAGACAAAGATAAAATTAGCAATAAACTTGTCAAAATAATGTATTAAAGCAGTCTGTTATAAAAAAGTTATTATTTTCCTCCCTTTTGCTGTTGATACTCTAGGACTTGGCTCAATATGTCAATGAAGTAAAGAGAGATAACGAAACACTTCGGGAAATTAGACAGTTTCAACTATCAATAGAAAATTTGGTATGTGTTTTTTTTAATTTACATACAATTTTTAAATCACTTTTGATCAAAAATACTGATAGATGTATTTTCCTCATTTCATAGGAGTTCATAATATTCTTGACAATATTTAAGTATAGGTATATTTTGCTTGGTTTAGAATGACATGCATATTAAAGTACATAAATCTCACTATTCTGGGTGTTGGTAGTTAAATATATTTGCATAGTTAAAGGTTTGTGTGTACAGTGACTCTGAGCTATTTTTGTAATGGGAAAACCTCTCCTGTTTGAAGACAAAAATAGAATGGACTGATTCTTTATAGTATTTAGTTTAGATGGTAGTGAGGAAAAGATGTTGTTTGCTGGTCTGAAAGGTCCTTTTTTGGGGAGTTAAAAGAATGAATGGTATAACATTTGAATGTCTTGTTGTCTTCACATTGTTGCTGTATGGAATCATACATTTTACTTCTATTTCAGAACCATTCCCTCTTACAGTATGGGAGACCTCAAGGTGATGGGGAAATCAGGATAACGACATTAGACAAACGTGCGAGACAAGACAGGTGATGGCATAACTCGTGCTGTTTGCTATTGAAAACCCCTTTAGTAACTCTTTATAGATCTGAGGTCAGCTTACTGGTTTTTGGGGGCTTTCCATTCCATTGGGCATTCACAGAGCCTGTCTACAACTGACCAAGTGAATGTGAAAAGTGATGAATGGAAAATTAATTATTACATTATTATCTAAGATCACTAAGTCTCTTACAAGGAGTTGGTCTTAAGCAAAAGTACTTTCAGTGTTGGTTGTTTTATTAGCCAGTAGTTTAGTTCTTCACCTTCAAAATTTTAAGTACCACTGGCAAAAGTGTGTAAAATAAGACTTTTTGGTTTTATCTTTAAGTGTTTTTAACCATTTCTCTATTGTATTTGCATAGGCATATCTTCTTGTTTGATCTAGCTGTCATTGTTTGCAAACGGAGAGGGGATAATTATGAAATGAAGGAAATAATAGATCTTCAGAAATACAAAATTACGAATAACCCCACTACTGATAAAGAAAATAAGAAGGTAAATTTTTGTTGCTAATTCACATATAATGTTTATTTTTGGCAAGAATGTGAAGCATTTTGCGGGAGTTTAAAATGTACATGCAATTTCTTTAAGATGTTTTTCATTTTAAATATAAGCTGGAGTGAATATTTAGAAATTTCAACTTTGTTTCTTTTGAGGTAATTAACATATTTGAGTAAATAATTCTGAAGGGACACAATAAAGTAGTCTTACTGTTCCCAAAATTAATGAATTAAAGAATATACAAATGCGTTGTTATTTTTTAGGGTTTTTTCCCCCCCTTTGCTTTCTTCATAACTGATAGCTTTTTTATTACCAATCTTATGCAGTGGTCTTATGGCTTCTACCTCATTCATATCCAAGGTGAAAATGGTTTAGAAGTTTATTGCAAAACTAAAGACTTAAAGAAAAAATGGCTTGAACAATTTCAGATGGCTCTGTAAGTATATTTCTATTAAGTTAGAATCACATTCATCACTCATGTATAGATTTCGCTTAAATTATACTGAACTTTTTTCCTGTTTTAATACAGTCTAGTTATCTATTTTATTTCACATTCTGAGAAACAACTGATTGACATCTTTATCAACAGTATTTCCCTGAAATTCCTCTTGGAAAAGGAAGAGGGCACTCTAGGCTATGTATTATTTTCCAGCCTTGCTGGTAAAACTGTTTTAGTAATGCTGTCTTAAGCAACCACGGGGAAATACTAATTATATTAACAATAAATATCTATCAGAATAGTGACATTTTTCCCATCCCATTTTCATTTTGACTAATTGAAGTATGTTTTTGAATAGCGATGCTGGTGGTTTGGGAGGGGATCCTGGCATCTTTCCTAGTGGCTTTTCTCTAATTTATTAGTTAGTGCCTGAATCAAGTTGCTTGGCATATTATGTTCAGTTTCAAAAGGCTGATTTCCTTTGTATGTTTTAAAGTGAGAGGAGGTTGCTTTAGATTTCTTGAAAATTAAGTTGTTCAGTTGCAGCACTGCAGATTACGTTATTGTTATGCAGCATAAACTTTATTTCCATTTCTGATTCTTGTCAGAAAGACAAACATGATTATTGACACCTTGGGTGTTGTGATTAAATTTAAAGCATGCCCAAGGGGTGATGCTTGCTTTATGGAAAGAAAAATTGTGAGGGGGCGTGAGAGGAGGCTCCCAGTGAGCACAGAGAGACAGCAGTTAGCAGTGGTGGGTTTGGATGTGGTTGTAAAGGAGTGTGGATTCAGGAAACAGGCTATTGTGAGCTGATTTGAGTGAAACTTCCTCATAAACTATACACACTTTTTAAAAACCTCAGTATGATGAGTGTTAATGATTTAATGGAAATATATGGAAGGAGAACCTGAGCTGGACAAATTTAATAAAGCCTGTTAACTAGGTTTGCCATCTTGCTGATTTTTATTGAAGGCAAAAATGACATGTTTTGGCAAAAATTTCTGCGCGGCATAATTGGGCATGGAAGGAGGTGTTTATTTGCATGTGTGCCTCTTTCTGTCCCTCTGCTCTCTCTGCTGTGCTTTATGTAATATCATAATTATATTTACTTAACACATGTGTGAAAAGTGAGGAACACAGACTTATCAACTTCAGCATTGACTCTTCATCACTGTTCAGGCATCCTGTCTCAGTGCCCCAAAAAAACAAGCAAACCAGAAGTCAGGCAAGGAGCTAAGAGGAGTGGGGAGAACACTATGATTTTCTTCCCAATTCTTCACAGCCATTTCCATGGTTGTGTGCAGGACTGTTCTCCCCTGCTCCTCCTCGTGTGGCTGTGTGAGACCAGCTCTGCCCTCAAACTGACACCAGCCAGTCCTGAGAGTTGCCCAGCTGTTGGGAGTGTGCCTCTGTCAAAGGGGTTCTTGCTGCTGCTTGCCTGTGTGAGCAGAGCAGGCAGCACCTCAGTGGTTGATGAGTCCATGTGCCATTCCTTTCTCTCTGACAAATGGACTTGGTCTTTGAAAATGGGTGGTGGTGCCTTGCATGGATGTTTGTCCTTGTAAAGCCATACCTCTAGTTTAACCTCCTTCTTTAGTGAGGTTAAGGCTCTGGGGCTGGAGCAGCAGGATCGGGGCTGACGTGCAACATGATGCAGTGGCATTATTGCTTTATCCTTTCTGACATTTTCATTGCTTATCCCCAACTCTATTAACGTGGGTTTGACTTTTACTGTGTGTTTCCATCAGCATCTCACCCAAAACATACCTTGGTGCATGTAGCAATAGTGATACTCTAATGCATGGTGAGACACAAGAGTTTGTATTTGGGAGTAAACTAAGCCAGTGTGTTCAATGGTTGCTCAGTTGGTTTGATTTGTTTCCAGGGTTCTCATTATCTACTGTGTAGATTAATTTTTTTGCTCTGAAAAGTAGCCGTGATTGAAATTATGCTCTTTATTCATTGCATTCAATTATAATTGCTGCATCTATGGAAGAATATGAATATTCTTCTATGGAAGAAATACTTCTTATTACTTAAAAATTTTACAAGACTGCAAACTCATCACAATTGAAGGGGTGAATAACTTTGGGTTTTGATTATCAGAAATGATGTTGTTTACTGAGTTCCAGACACAAATTTCAATGCCTTTGGGATAACAGCGTGTTGAAGTCAGGTTTGTGCAAGTGTTAATCTAAGAACACAATGAGAGAGCAAACTAGGATCTCTCTTATTATTTTTAAAGTGAGAATTAACCTTGTTGCTACTAGAATAGTCTAAGAGGCATAAATGTTTCAGCTCAACTGTAATTCCTCTTTTTGTGAGGAGGGGAACTTAATGTTTATGCTGGTGTATGAAACAGCAATGATAGTTTATTTGCTGAAAAAGCACCTATTGTTGATATGCTGGTGTTGTTGAGATGAGAATTTGTCTCCAGATTTGGGAAGCTTATGTTATTGATGAAGTATGAAATAGAGGAGAACACAGCTTTGCTGTCTGGACTTGATTTAGGTGCAGAGGGCAGGAATACATTAGGCATACTTGGTATGGAAAATCCCTAAAGGAAGGCTAGATTAAACCCCAGTGCTATTTCCAGAGTGTTACTTTTCAGACTAGTAAATTTCTCTTGGAAAGCTCATTTCACAAACCTGCAAAAATATTCTACCTGTTTGCCAGCTCTGTTACTGTGGTGCGTGGTGAGTTTTGTTTTGAGGGAGGTTGGAAATGCTGGGTTAGTGACCATAGGAAACAGAGTAAATTGTTTTTATTTATTTATTTTATTTATTTATTGTTTTTAATTTATGGCAGCTCTGTTCCTACTCTGTGTATTTGCTGTTTTCCTGAGACTGTTGCCTTACTTAGAAAATATATAGTACCAAACACCACAATTTCTTTTTCTCCTAAGAATTTCATGGGTATTTTTGAAGCCTCTTCATACAGCACACCTCATACAGCAATGATACTGTGGCCTGGCTGCACTGAGTTTGATGCTGGTGACCTAGACACAGTAATAGCTACAGCTGAAGCTGCTCATTTACCCATACCTCCCCCAAAAAACTTTACTGTGTACAACCCAAAATTGCTGCTTCTTTTGGAGTGCTGGATTTTCTAGATCACAATAAAATGAAGCAGGACACTGGAGAAACATAGTTAATATTGCAGTCAAGCTCTAAAAGTCGAAGCTTTGGTTGGTGGATTTGAGAAGTTTTCGTAAAGCTGTCTGTCAGAAACCACTGGAGGATGTTTTAAGAGGAGCCATCATTGCAAGTGCCTGATTTCTGCCCAGATGTGCCTCTTCTCTTGCTGGTGTGAATGGACATTCTGCACACATGTGGGGAGTGTAGGAGTGTAACCTGCTTATTGCCTTGGAAGAGATGTGGTGCTTAACTGTGACAGTGGCCAGTTTGAGCAGTTGGTACTTGGTTCTTGGAGCTCCGTTCATAGCAGTGGATGAGCCTTTAGCTGCAAGGGTAAATAAGCATCTTTTCAAAGATAGTACTGCAAAGACTTTACTGTACCAGACACAGAATGTTTAAATTTGGTCTAGCGTGTCAAATAGTATTGGTTTAAATGCAAAGTCATTACATATCCAGGATAATATTGATAGAAGTGTACAGCCAAATTACTGTTCCCATTCAGCCAAATTAGAGACATCATGTATTAAATGAAAGCTTGTCAGCAGTGTGATAAAGTGCATGGCTTATTTGCAATAACTAGGCCATTTAAAATCCCAAAAACTGATTGTGTGAGACACAAATCTTTTATATTTTCTAGTCATGTATCTTGTCTAATTTCTTTCCTCCCGTATTGAAATACCAGAAGAATCAGAAAAAATATGTAATACTTTTATGTTATTCAGCTTATGCTAAAAGGTGGTAATGTTGATATTTTTTCCCTTCTACACAGGCTTTTTGGTTTTAAAAATGCTTATTTTTAAAAATAGTTGCTAATATTTGTGTCAATGAATTTATTCTAAACATTCTTATGAAAAAGAAAATATTCCTTGAAAGTTGAAGAGTCCCTCCTCTATTGTATGCTTATGTACATAATCTATATATGTACCTCAGTTATATTGCTATTTAGCTGACTAATTACTGGGCTTAATTTCTTATTACAGAGCAACTGCTTTTCTCGCATTGTTGGGAAGAATTTAAATCTTCTATTTTCTCATGAGATCATAGAATAAATAGTGAAAGAAAATCTGTTGATTGTTGCTACCATCTCTCTTGTGCTGACACTTAACGCTCCCTTCCATCCACTAAGTACTTTGTGTGTAGTTTGTTTCTTGATCACAGTAGAGCATGAAGCATGTGTGTTCTCATCACCACAACATCAGAGATCTTCCCCATGAAAGGCTGCAGATTATATTTTCCCACTGACAATATTTGAAATCATTAGTGCAATATGACATGTAATATGCTGGTTTGTGCTGAATTTATTTTGTCATTATGTTGTCCAGTTACCTAATTTAATTAAGCCTTTCTCAACTTGGTTTTGTAATCCACTGTAAAAATGACCATCAGCAAACTTGACTTGAGTATTGAAACATCTTACACATAAATGCAATTTAAAGAGGAATTTGGGTTGGAAGAGGTGTGTGGAGATTTTTTGCTTCAGTCTTCTGCAAGGTTTAGGTTGCCCAGGGCTGTGTCAGCTTTAGTCCTGCTGGATTTCAAGACACACAGAACCAATATTGTAAAGTCTGTTGCAACAGTGTTGTAACACACTTTTAATTAGGCCTTACTCAACTATTGCTTTTCACAAACGGAGGAATTTATGAAAACATATTGCAGGCAGAGGAACTGTTAAAATTTCACCCTCTGAAGTACTATGATTGTAGTTTCTGCTTTGACATAGCTGAAATAGCAATATTAATGTCATGTCTAATTAGCAGTGCCTGAAAAATCAGTGGGAAACAGGTTCATTATAGTGTGATTAGGGTATGCATTAATCGTATGGACTTAATGAATCTGATTTCTCTTTTAAATACCTAAATAAAAGATTTCAGACATGAAAGCTGTACAGACCCCAAAAAATACTGGTTTTAGTTTTAATTACACTGTACTTTGTTTTGGGTCACTAGAGAGTTTGTGCAGCAGCAGCTCAGGTAGAGTCTAACATGTTTTTGAAAAACTGCTGCTTCAGTTCAACATAAATTCACACCTTGCAACTCAAGGGACACAGAACATATCATCTGATAGTGAGGCAATAATCCTGAGATTGATTGATTATCAGACCTGGTAGGTGCGTGCACAATTTAGATTAAGGAAACTACATAAATTGCAACCAGAGCTCATTGGTTTTCTAAATTTTAAAGAAAACAGACACAAGGTAGGTGAAAAGTGCCCTCTTACCTATTATCATTTGTATTTCCAAATTCGCTTTGCACTCTGTGACTAATGACATTGGTCAGATTCCACTCAAATAGATCTGTTCCCTCAGATAGTGCATTAATAATGCATGTGCATTAAGCTTTCTTCTTAGAGAATATTTGAGCTCTGACATATTGAACACTGACATATTAAATTAAAGCTTTCTTATCAGAGCACCTTAAAAGCCTTAAGATGTCTGCTGCATTTTTCAAATAACCTGCAGAGGTGTTTCTCTTGTACCAACCTCACACAGGTTACCAAAGCAATAAACAGACAGGGTTTTTTTCATCAGTATAAGTTTGCAGTACTGCAAAAATGAATGCCAAGTTCATGTCTATTAAAGAAGAATGCTTGCCTTTTCTTTGCTGTGACTCCAGCTGGTTTTGATCGAATGTTTTTCAGGGCTATATACATTGATTCATAACATATTTATAGTTATGAAATTTCTTAAGTTTATTCCAGACACAGCAAGGACTGTGTGAAGATGCTAGATATGATTAAGAGCATAGTGTAAGGACAGTGTGAAATGTGAAAGCAAACCAGACTTTATGAAAACAGTGGGTAAACACCTGAAGATGATAAATATACTTTGGTATTATGTCTTCCAGTTCACAAAACCCAAAAATATCCTGATCCTTAGGTTTTTACAACTCACCTTACAATATCTGAGAAATATTACCATGAAAATTAGTGCTTCTTAAAATTCAGTGAAATAAATCTGTAGTGACACTACATCATAAAAATAAAGTACCACCATCTTAATATTGGCTTTTTTTGTGCAAGGAGTTTTTTCAGCGTTAAAACATGGAATACTGCATTACATATTTGTCTTAATACTCTGGTTATATGAATAGATGTTGTAGCTTCTCCCTGCAAACCAGTGCTACCTTTTTTCTTGGCACGTATAGGTATTTCTCCAATAATTTACAAGTTATTGGCTGTATAAATCCTGTATTTTCAGAGTTTTTTACTCCAAAACACAGACTTGTCTTCAGTTAAGTGTAAATATGATCAAATATTTAAAGCTTATCAATACAAGCAACTTGGTAAATTTGGATTTGTAAGATTTAGAACTTTCACAAATAGGATTCAGCCAGTGAATATAAAACTGTGTAAAGTATACATGGTTTTGATTTGCAAATACTGATGTGTGACAGAGCTTTGTTCCTACTGGGTAGTGTTCAAAAATTACAGGAATAGATTAGCTCAATGCAGTTCACCTCCCATGCTTTTTGGGGAAGTAGACTGATAAAGAAAGAGGAAAGCCATTATCTTCTTTGAAACAATGCAGTATGTTTCCAAAAAGTTAACAAGATAATTTCCTTGATCTTAAAAAAGCCACTCATCATATGATCAAATAAGCAAATTTCCTAGCAAATTCTTAGAAGTTGCATGTTCTTGATCAAAAGCACAATTTACTTGTGATATGGTTAATTTAATTTTATAACATGTCTTCTTGATGAAGATTCTTTGATGTGACAAACCAAAACGTTTGAGTATTAGCATATGGAGAATTGATTGATTGATTACTTCAGTAAATAGCATTTTCAAAGATGATTTTGAAATATAACAGCCGAGCTGGAACAGAGAAAATGAATTAGCTGTAAGTAATCAGCATTGCTCCTGCGAAGAGAAGGGGAAAGAAAAAAAGCTGAAAATCATCCTTTGTGAAATGGCATTGCTCACCTCTAGTGAGAGTATCCCTTAGGAATGTTTTTGTTGCTGGTTTTTTTTTTTTGGTGTTGTTTTTTTTTGGTAAATAACAAAATCCTAAAGATTCAAAAAGGAATACTTATTTGTATTTTACTTATTTATAAATTACTTATTTGTGGCTTTCTCACTACCCTCTAATTTTGTTATTGCACAAATGCCTATTAGATGATGGCATATTGTGTGACCAGTTGAAGTGGTGATAGTTGCACAGAGCTGAAATGTCTGGAGTGTACAGTGAGCATAGTGCAAATGTAAGGCTGGCTCTGTTTGTAGGGAGTGGGATCCCAAGGGTGGACCTGCTGCATGTCACAGCAGGGAGTGAGGATGAACATGTCTTAGGATGAACTTTGCATGAAATTCTTCATATGAGGTTTGGCTGAGAGCTTTTAGCCTTGTTGGACAGTAACATGCTTTCGTGGGGTTAGTTTTGGTTGTTTCTTTAAATTTTTTTTTTTTTTTTTTACTGTCTAGGTAGCATTTGAATATGTGGCAATACCTATATTTTAGTACAAGTAAAATTTTCCAAAGTTTTGTGAGATGCTTAGTACCGATTGTCATGGCTAAATTTTATGGTGCTTAAAATTTTGAAAGGTCACTTTGGCTCAAAGTAGGAATTTTAACTTAGGATGTCTGCATAAATAATTTCTGTTAGCATCAAATATCTTAGAAATACTTACATTAGATCTGGGTTTACTGATGCATTTTCTGCAATTATTTATACAGTAAGTAAACCTGGAATAAAAATTTTCAGTATCCAGAGATATTAATCTGTGCTGTTTTCTTTATAAGCCATACTGCATGAGTACAGCATCAGATTTCACATCACATACCTTGAAAATGATCTTCAGTAGTTCATCCTCTGGGTGTCCATAATTCTGAACAGTTCTGTATGGAGCATTTTAAATTATTATAAGCATAACATGGAGTGCAGAAAAACATTGGCTCTAAAATGCAAAGGTCTAACTTGAGGTTGAAAGTTGAGGAGAGTTCGAGGTATGGAGTTTTATCTAAGCTCCCTGTAATATTTCTTCTTTTAGTACTTAAAACAATTGCAATTCACTGCAGACTCTTTATCTGATACTTCATGCATCTCCTTATTTGTTATGCCTCTGGGCTCACAGGTGGGCATACATGCATTACCTATTCTCTAAAGCCAAGTTTTAATCAAGTGAAATGGCTATTCAGTTTCAAATATAATGCATTTCCAAAATGATGGCTATTTTTCAAGCATGTACGACTGAACTCTGCATAATTTCTTGTGACACAATTGCATTTCTTGAAGAGACTAAGGTGAAAAAATGATCTTTGAGATCTGACCAAAATAGTATTTCTGTGAAAAGAGGTCAAACCCAAAAATAAGAAGTATCATTTGAACTTCCTAGCATGTTCTTCTCCTTTTTGGGGAGAAGTGTCAACCCCAAAGGGCAGGCGGCTGTCTCACTGTAGTGTGAATAGAGCCCACGACTGCTTGACAGCCTGTTCCCAGCCCAAAAAATTGCTGCTGTTTCATTTCACTCAGACTATTGTGGGATTGCTGCCAGGGGAAGAGAAGGTTCCTCTTCTCTCCAAGATGCCAGTGCCACTGAGCATGGTGACTGGAGGAACATCTCTGGGCCCAAATGATACCTGAGAGGTTTATCGTCAGTCCTCTAAGAATGACTCGATCCAGTCAATGTTTACAAGGCCTTTGCTGGCTCTGTATTTAACAGCAGTGATCTGCCCAAGGGTTTCTGGCTCAGAACCTGCTCTTGCTGATACCATCTTGTTTTGCAGCTAATTCACTTTTGAAAGGAACTTTGTTGATCTGTTTGCAAAGGGTTACTTCTGCATGTCTCTCTGTGTGAAACGTTCATTCCTTGTTTTCCTATACATGCTGTGATTATGCATGTATGTGCTTCTCGTGTGCATGTATCCGAGCAATATCAAACTTTTTCAGAGGATTTTTTTCCCCTCCTGTAATACATTTTCCTTTCCAGTCTAAGAAGAAAAACAAATTTAGTGTAAAAATACTTGAAGTTTGGGAAAGAGAAATTGGGTTTTGATTAAGTACTCCAGAGCAGCAATTTTTCAACATTAATTGAATTGTTTGTAGTGAGTTTAAGCAACACCTTTTCAGTGGCCTAGACCCAGGGAAGGGGGAAATCTGTAGAGGTCTTAATTGCTGAAGTCAAGCAGGTATTGAAAAGCTGCCAGGGAAGCAATTAAAAGAAATGGCCCTCAAAATACAGCGAGAAAGAGGGAACTGGTCACTAGTGGAGGACGGCACTGGACCTTGCAGGTTGTTTAAACTACAGTTTCTAATTGGTAGCATTAAATGCAGTGGTAAATATATTTATAATAAAAGAAAGAAGTATTTTCCCTTGTGCTGTGTTCTGAAATCTCCTTCCTTCAACTCCTTGCTGGAGGTGAAGCCATAAGATGGTAAATTTGCAGTGCTCTCTGCTGTTGAATAGCTTCTTGTTGCTTCGTGTTGCTGGTTTTGTGCTACAGGATTGACATTCCTAACCAGGAGCCAAAGACTCCACGTTCTGTTTGCTTCTACTCTTTGCATTTTCATAATGCTGCTTTTTGTCTTTTGTGCACTCTTTCAGTAAAGGCCCTGTGGTTTGCATTTTATTAATTTCCTATTTAATATTTAAACTGGCTGTAAGGATTTAATTAATCTAACAAACAAAATACTTCATTTTATCGGTTGATTACATTTCTGTTAGATTTGGCAGCCAGTAAGCCTTCAGTAGTATGTCCATGCAAGACAAACAAAGTATGTCCATACCATCTTGGTCTCCAAGGCTAATACTGAAATATCTGAATTACTAAACAAGGAAAAGTAGACTCAGTATAGAAAATTTTATAAAGTAAGACTGTAAGACTTTTTCCATTTTTTAATAGATTTAAAACTATGTCCTTTCTGGAAATGAAGACTTAATGGGATTTTAATATCTTTATTTTCTACCTGGAAAAATAGGAAGAAGGGGCTATATAGTAAGCTATCTCTCAGCCTTTTATTTATTCTCTTGGGAAACATCTGTGGTAATTACATATTAGAAAAGATTGAGTTTTGTGGCTGAATGTTTAGTAGTTTTCCTGGTGCATTTTTTTTTTTTTGTAAGGCCTACCTGTGGAGGAAGTTTAACTGACAGTAAAAGAAAGTATATATGTGCCTACTCCCCACCACCACCCCGAAGACGATATCATTTATTTGTTTATTCCAACCTGTTGTGGAAGGTACTCTGTATAGTTTTCCTTAGGAAAACAAACATGAATGTAAGAATGCTGATAAAACCCTAAATTGTTGCTATAAATGCCTGTGGTATTGTACTGCTCTTCAGACACATTCTGATTTAAATGTCTTCTCATCAGAATATGGTTCTGATTAAGTAAAGAAATTACTGTAACTAATCTTATCTAAGTTGCTTGATACTAATGAGGATGCCTCACTGCATATACACTTTGACAACACTGTAGATCAAAGATAATCCAAGTTCAGATTTGTAAAATGAGGCACAGAACTTACACAGTTGGATATGTCAGGATTGCCAAGGTTCATGGTTTTTTTTTACTTAAGTGTTAGTCTTTTGATAGTGACACGTTTGTGTTTTGAGAGTTAGGCATGAGTTTTAAGTCTTTGATGTGCTATCCCAGCTGCTAATGTAAGAAAACTTTAAGTAAGAAAGAAAAGTTTAAACTGTTTCATTTTTTTCATGTGGACAATTATTTTTGGTATTTTGAAGTAGTATAGTCAAGAGAATTTATTCCTTATTCTATAGGCATAGGAATAAGCACCTAGACATCTTGTCTGACAAGACAATTTTGGGCTATCTATATCATTACTCTGTGGTCAGCTGTGCCATTAATCTAGACAAAGATGATTACTGGAATGGATTTTGTCTGCAGAAGCTTGTGGGGAACGGTTGATAACATGACACTTCCTGACACCATTTATAAAGGTGTTGCATTGTGTGGGTGGGATGAGATTGGCCTGTGATCAATTTACTCTTCTGAAAAGAACAAGTCAGTAGAAAGAAGTGGCACTGTGAATGTGGAGAGAATATTTTTACAAGGGGTATAATTCATATGCACGAAGAGTGCTCCAAAGGCTGATGATATGAAGACCACTTGAAAAAGATACCTGGGTAACTCTTTTCTACACTGAACTTTGAAAACTTTAAAGACAAAGGGACTGCTCAGAGGTGGAGGGTTGACTAAAGAAGATGGTCATTCTGCCCCTGGAACTGTGGCTCCCATGGCTCATGCAGAGACAAGGACTGCCTGTCCAAGTGACAGAGACTCGTGAGATATGCACCTGCAGGTCTCTGGGCTAGTGGTGTAGCAGTGAATTGGTCCCAGTGGGACTAATATTCTGTAAGTAAATTGGAAAGAGAGAGCCTTGCTCAGAAGGCTCAGGGGCAGCCCAAGGACATTGCAGTAGTGACTGGAGTAAATCTGGTTATGGGGTTCCAGCACTGTGCAGGAGGGGGCACTTGTGGCTGTCCCTTATAAAACCTCTGGTGCTGAATTGAGGAGAGAATTGGAAAAATTGTCCTAATAACACATTCACAGTGACATTTTGTCTCTGCTAGAGTGGGGAAGTTAGAACTGCCTGGGGAAAAAGTAGAAGAGAAAAAGGGAAACTGCTTTTCCCTCCCCACATTACTGTTGCTTATAAAAATAAGAGAGTTTTACAATAAAATGAGGAATGTGTTCTGTGTCTCTATTTACTTCAGATTAAGTACTTCTGGTATGTGAGTGACTTCCTGCTCTGGCCACTCATCAAGATTGTTTGACAGCAGAAATAGGAAGTACATTTATTTTGCTGCCTTGGGCACCCCATAATAGCAGTGGTTGTGGTAGGAGGGACTGAGGAGTCTGCAGGAGGGCTTGGTTGTCCCACTGTGATGGTGAAGGAACCCAGTGTAAGACCCAAAATAAATTTTGTTAATTGCTTCAATATATTTTTGAATTTTGCTAACAATCACCTCTTAGTTTCTTTTTTTTTTTTTGTCTCCAACCAGAAATCCCTTCTTCTAAAGAGGAAAATAGTATTAGGCTCAAAATTAATATTGACATAAATACTTGGGGTTTTCTTCTATCTTGTGAAAGGCCTACAGGTTGGGAAGTAGAAGAGAAAAGAAGATTTGAGAAGGATGAAATGGTCTCTATACTGTGTTGTGAGAGCTCTGCTCTCTTTTCTGAGGGTATCAGTGTAAGGCTTCCATGCTGTAACCAAAAGAGCTTCTTTATGGTTGGACATGGCTATGAAAAGTTGTATGCTATGCCATGGCTATTTTGCATTATCAGCTCTATTTGCTGTGTTTGAGAACTCAAAACATAGTATGTGATACTGGATTTGAAAGGTTTTGTGGAAAAAAAATTCCTGTGCTCCTTGTGGTATTTGGACTTAGTCACAGATGAGTTGTACTTAATCTCTAGTTGGAAACTTTAACATATTAATCAAGTTGAGTTATTTTTGTGTTGCATTTGATTTTGGAAAAGAAATATATCAAAAACTAAAAATATCAAACCCCTAGATTAACTAAGTTTCTGACTTTATATTTAAAGGCTTGCTGCTCCATACATGCTGCTGTAGCTCATCGTCTCAGGCTTGTCAGATGTGATGGGACTACAGAGCTGGATTTGCCATAATGCAGCATTACTGATCTGGTAGCAGAAAGTGCAAGCTTTTTCCTGCCCGCAGTAGCACTGCACTAAATGTTCTACATAGCTTTCCTTATTCCACATCTATATTTGCAGTAGACAGCGCACGTTGATTTTATTTTTCTGGGTTTTGTTGTATCACTAATTATCTTTCCATATTGTGCTTGACTTTACAGCACTTTGTCTCCAGAGTAAGCATACAATTTCTTACTTTGCACTGTTCTATTCAAATATTAATTTTAATATAAAGAAGAAAGAATACAATGTATTGCCTTTGTTCTGTTAATAGGAGGTATATTTTCAGTAATTCGTGCACTTCAGTCATGCAGTTCCACTTTGTGGAAGATAGCCTGAGAGAAGAATGAAAGTGAATTTTTACATATGGAAGAAAGTTGTGTAGTCACATCCATGTTTTAAACTACTGTCTGTAAGAAGTTGTATTTTTTTTTTTCCTTTTGATCCACTTATGCTTATTATTTTTGAAGATTGGTTCTGTTCCAGTTAAATGAATGGAATTTTTTCTTTGGTTTGTTGCTGAAAAAATGGTCAGGTTGTTAGGCTTAATTTGATATGCTTTCAATCTCACAAGTCTTGCACTTTTGGCTTATACTTTGAACATAGTTCTACAAGATGTCCTGGTCTGAACCAAATGGTCAATAAAAGTGAGCTTTTGTTGGGAGTGAAGTACTGCAACTTGTTCTAGGGATTTTTCAGGATTGCTTGGAGTTTAGCCTAAGAAGTTTTGGCAGCCTTGTGGCAGACATGTTATGAAATATAGGCTGTACCTAGTTAAGAGTCAAAAAATAATAATTCTTTTTCTCCTGGTTTAACAAGTTCTTTATGAGATGAATTTTATCCTGCTACTCTACCTTCCTGCTGTGGATGGGTAGTATGCACACCTGTTTCAGTTAGGAGTTGTGGAATTGGCAATCCTGCATGTTAGAGCAGAAAGAGAGACTCCAGTGAGGTAGTTAAAACAGCATTGATTGTAAGGTTATTCTCAGGCATAAAAGCAAAATTCCTTTTTTTGAGTACAGTTTCATTTTCAGCAGGTGGATTTGAAAATTGACCTTTCTGACACTGGGTACTTAAAGAGATTGTTTGAATGTATTTTTGTAAGACTTTTAATTCCATCCAAGAGAGAGTGATATTTGGATGGTCATCTGTGTTTCATTGCAGTTTGTGACTGGTCTGTGTTTTACTCTGGAAATTATTTGTAATACATGAGAATGAAACATAAAAGTATCTCCAACTTTAATGAAAGAAAATATAATTTTCTATGTTGGAAAAAGCTTCTGTTTTTTCCTTGGAGTACTGTAGATTGTTGCATTCCTGCCCTCATGATTTTTTTTCCTACTTGAGTTCCTATGCATCATGCCTTGCTATGTTTTTTGATAGAAAAATACCAGAAATTTATGGAGTCCTAAACACTCTAATATTAAATAATAGTAAAAAATTCATTGAATCTTACTATATATATCTATATCTATCTATCTATATATTTGTCTGTATATATATGTGTATATATTTTCTTGTCTGATACAGTCTAGATTAATATTAAGTTATGTACCTAGTATTTCAGCATTACTGGTTTTGGCAGTGTTAAACTGGTTTGGGGATCTTACTGAATTAAAAAAAAAAAATTAATTGAAAATGCCTGTTGTCCCATTCAGTCTTGGAAGTGGGACAGATGACAGAAAAAAAATGGAATAGATTACTTAATAAAATTTAAATCTGAAAACAGTCAGTAGTACAACAAATGATGAGTGGTCACATTTAAATTATTTTTAAAGGGATCAATAGGGAAGGTAAACAAAAGCAGAATAATGGACCAGTGCTTTGTACATAAATGTGGTCTTTGGAAATAGGTCAGTAGTAGTGTGTTGGTATCTTGGCAGTGTGAATAGTGATCTCTTATTTTGTTAAATTTATTGTGTGCATCTACAGCTGTGGGAACTGTGCAACACATTTAAACAAGGCTAACCAAACCGTGGTGAATATTTTCTAATTGTTTTGAAAGAACTCAGGTTATCCAGTATATTGCTGCATAGTTATGACCTAATTGTCCTAAATTTGCTGCTAAGTTTTCAAATACGGTGCTTCTCAGACTGTGAGCTGCTTTTCCTTGTGCATTCACTTAATAAAATATGGTTGAGAATGATCCTATTTACTCAAACAAGAGTAAAAAACGGATGTTTTGTTTCCTATTTATTGTGACAGCTTAGGTTGTTATAAGATATATTTAAGGAGTCTGCGTAATACCATAATTCAGATTTCATTTCAAGGTGTTTGGTAAAGTTCTGGTTCTTGTCAGTGAAAAACATTAAAGCCTAAATAAAACTAGCTCTTTGTGGATTACGATTTCTTGCTGTGAATGTTGCCTCATGTTCTAGATTTCATTTAATACATCTTTTCAAATTTTGTTTTTAGGTCAAACATCCGGCCGGACTATGCAGATACGAGCTTTCATGAGTTCAAAATGCATACCTTCAGTCGGGTGACATCTTGCAAAGTCTGCCAGATGCTTCTGAGGTATTGTAAATGTGTTTTTTCAGTGGTGGTCTCCCCCCTCCCTGCCCCTGCAAGGTCAGGCTGGATGGGGCTTTGAGCATCCCAGTCTAATGAAAGGTCTCTCTATCCATGGCAGAGAGTTTGGATAATCTTTAAGATCCCTTCCAACCCAAATCCTTCTATGATTCTATGTTGCATGTTGTTGATATTCTGAAAAATAAAGCTACAGCATTTTAGCAAGGGCATTTGAGTGTGGGTAGTGCCTTTGCTAAGCACAGGCATGGAATAAATTAATTTCAGGTGTGTTCCTACTTGTCATACATTTTTTCTTCCTTTAGCAATGCCTTTCATGATTAGTCAGATTGACCTGGATTTTCAGATATTTTTTTTTAGATTTTTTTTTAAGGATTTTTTGGTTGGTTGGTTGGTTTGTTTTTGTTTTTTTCTTTTTCCCCCCCTCAATGCAATAAGGTCTAAGTGACTATGAACAGTGGTGTAGACCTTTTAAACTTAAAAGTCCAGAGAGCTGACTCCTGACTTTGAAGCAGTGTAGCTGAGTTACTGGGTCTTCAGCAACTGCTGTTGCCTAGCAGCAGCTGTCATGCATTCAGGACACAGCCCCCAGGATGCTGCCTGATTCTCCACGGGCCACCAGCTGGGTATTCCCAACTGCCACCTTGTGGTACAGAGACATTTAGAGGAATTAGCATCTCTGAATATTACCTGAAGTGTCCATGATATCTGTTTCTTAAGAAATGAACAAATTCGAAGTCAAGCATATTTGCCATACAGCCTGAAAACTACTCAATGCTTAAATGTACATTCAAACTTACAACTCTCTTGAACTGGATCCTGTTCTTCATGGTGCCTAGGCAAATTCCCACTGAGATGAAGTGTAGATCTGCAGTAGGATAGATGCATAATGGTACAATTCCAAGTGTACTATTCCATGTAGCTTTGGATTACATTGAAATAGGGGTTATTATTCTACTAGTAGTCTGAAAGAACTGTCTGGTTGTGATTTTTAAATGGCTAGTAGTGACAGAAAGCAGATGAGCTGGTTGTTTGTCAGTTGACACTTTTTCTCAAGCCTTTAAGGACTATCATTATGCAGAACAACAAATTACTTCTAATACCTTCTGCCATGTCTCCTATGTCCTTTATGTGTGGAATTTGTCACCTCTAATGTATCACTACCTAATTTTATTTTACAGGGGAACATTTTATCAAGGCTATTTATGTTCTAAGTGTGGAGCTGGAGCACACAAAGAATGTTTAGGAAGACTAGACAATTGTGGCAGGGCTAATTTAGGTGGTAAGTCATTTTTATTGTTAGAATACCATTTTTAATTAGGACATAAAACTTGCTAGATATAATTAAGGTTTAATTTACCTCTAATTTGAGTTTATTGTAACATGCATACTTGTGAAACGACCATTTATAAGCACAATTAGAATTGTATTTAGGATTCATAGGGATTTTTATCGCTACTAAATTGAAATGTTCCAAAGCAGGAGAAAACTGTTACAGGTCAAACCAAATTTCTTCGTCAATGTCGTATACAACAAGGAATTGCTCTCGTTTCGGTTGTGGACTGCTCATATGTAACACCTACAGTACTGCACATCATCTCTCATTCTTGTGCTTCTCCCTTTATGTCTATGTCAATTTTCATATTTTCCTCTCCGTTCCTAAAGCTGTTTGTGTTGCCTCGGCTTCCTCTCTCGTCTTGTTGGTTTCCTCTTTTCCATGGTTTCTGGCCACTCACAATATTCACAAAAAGGTGATTGATGGCTCTCTACTTCCCACACATAAGAACTAATTTTTTTTCTTCTTTTAATCAATTGCTCTGTGAATTTCTTCCCTGGCCATTGTCACTTTGCACTTCCCCTGTTGTTCTGCTCTTGGGGACTTAAAGGAATCTTTTGATTTCAGCAACCATTTGGCCTCCCACAAATAACTCCAAAAATTTGACATCTTCCTGTTGTGCTCAGTATTATACCTGTAAATCTTTCTGACATCTTCTGGATCTCCCACTGCTAATGCTTAGTGTTAGCCCCCATCACTGGCCACCCTTCCCTTCCCTGTACCTACTCTGTTGGTGGCAGTGAGTTTGTTACACTAGTGCCATTTTTTACACTTCCCTCTTTCCAGCTTCTCAAATGTTCTTTTTGCTACAGATTATTTTGAATTGCTGTTGTGTTTCGAAAAGAAAAGCTATTGGGAGCACACGATGATTTCTGGAAAGTGGAGTTTTATATGTTGGGGAAGTTTCTAGTTATGTGTCATTCTCACTTCTCTAAAATCTTTGCATTCCTTTCAGAATTATTTCATGATAATTTGTGAAGTTTCTCATGTCTCACATACTTCACATAAGCTACTGCAACCTCTTCCCTTGGGTTGTTTTCTTTTTGACGTTAGTCTCTACAATCTTTGTAAAGTGCTGTTGCAGACATACTCTCTCCCACTTTTGAATTACATGATGGCTTCTTCCTTGGCTCTTTACCAAGCTGCTGTTTCCGAATTTTGACTCTTGCTTGTTGTTTCTTTCAACATTGTACAAGCTTGTTTCTGTCTTTGTACCTGTGTGCATTACTTCTGATTTCTATTTGGCTTTTGACTCTCTCTGCTAATTACCTGTCCCAGTCTTCCATGAAATTAACAGGATGGCAGGCACTGACTTTTGCTGTAGTCAGTAAACTTTTTTTTTTCTCAGCTGTTTTTCTGTATTGGAGATCTTCCATGCTATCCTCCAAGTCTGAACTCTTTACAAATAATCTTTGTAGATCTGAGAACCATACAAGCAATCACAGTATTTGTGACTAAAACCATTTTTTGGAACAGAGGCTTTTCACAGATGCAGATAATCTAAGGAAAAGAAATATTAAAATTATCTTAAAAATGGAATGTTTCAAAGCAATTACTTGAAATTAATAGAGAGGAAAAACACATATTTTTCTTTACAAAAGAACCAACTTCTGTGGTATAAACAACACCTACTTCTACTTTTCTTTGTTGTCTTGCTCCTTCTCTTTTAATCGCTTCTGTAGTTTTTATTTTAATTGGATAGCTGGCACCCCAGGAGGCAGGAGCTTGTCTTTCTGTTCCCCTGTAAATATCCGTGGACACATATGGTGCAACATGCATCAGTAAGAATGACCATAAGTGCCTAGATAACAAAAGGTGTGATTTCTTTCAATTTTCCTGCATACTTAAGCAATGCTGTAGACTTGCTAGAGAGAATAAAATAACAGCAACAACTAATCACATTCCTCCTTCTTTGTAAGTGGAATAAATTATAATCTTAAAAATTCAAAGAAGCAGAATGGTATTTTGGATTTGACTTTAAATCATCTTCATGATGTTTGCAGAATTATACTGTATTGAAATTGCAAGCAACTGGATTGCTAAGATCCCTTTTTGTGTTATGTGTTTTGGTTATGTCCAGGTGTTCAGCCCTTTTCCTCTCTTCAAACTTCACTTGCTCTTTTCAGTCTGTTTTTTTCTTCTATGCAAAGTCTCCCTGGTTGCTGTAGCTTTCATACAAGGCAGGAGAGTTGTGTATTTCCTACCTGCTCTTGAGGCAGAAGGACAGGAGGTGCTGAGCTGTGTCTTTCCTTAGAGTCTGCTCTGTGATCCCAGCTGCAAAAACCAGCTCTGAAGTGCAGCTCTTGCCATACTTCCCCTTGCTTTTTCAAACAATGAGCATGGAAAGGACAAGGAGTTTTGCTTACTCAGCTGAAAATGTGTCATCTCCCCACCTGATAAAGGGATTTTGGCCAATAAGTAGGAAAGGAAATCCTCAGATTTTTCTCTACTGTTTGCCACTTTTACCCTTTATTTTCCTCTTTAAAGAAAGAAGTGTTTGAGCAGTGCCGGCCATTCATAATGTGCACAGACCAAGGAAAGGTTTAAGGAGAAGTTTTACCTGCTTCCCTATGTGGGCCAGAAAGGGATGAGACAATTCAGACTCTCTGAAACATTGGTTAGTGCAACTTGATTTATTTTTTGGAGCTGTCCTTTAACTATTCCAGAGCTATGCTGAGAAATGAGGTCTCCCATAAGGTATCTTTCATGCCTGCTAAGCTACGAAATGTTATTAAAGGCATGCAGACATAAAGATATAATGCAAAATTCAACATTTGCACTGCACTTTGTGGAAGAAGTATGCTCTATAGGCACAAAATTGTAACACGGTTTTAATTTTGAATACTTTTCTTTTGAAATATTTAGAAAAATTAATTTATGATAAACTTAGTATTTTTTAGCAGTGTCATTTGCTGCTCCTGTGGTGAATGAGCAAAGTCTTGTACAGCAGCAAAATACTTGGAACACTTATTGTATTGCTGTGTTTGGTGGGTTGTTTTGCTGGTTTGTTTTTTTTTTTTTCTTTCTCCCCACATTTTTTTCTAGGAGACTATTGCAGCCTTTTTCACAGGGTGCAATGAAACTGAATCATCCTTTCGGGAAACTGGACATTATTAGTCTCCAGTCACGTGGTATTAGTTACAGCCACAGACATGGAATATGTATCTATATATGTGTAGATATATGTATTTTCAGTTTAATCTGGCATTCTGTCCTTCTGCCAGTGCCATTCCCAATACATCAGAGCAAAGTGCAAATCACCTGTATGGTAGACAATGTCCAGGAATGATACTCCTTGCCTGATCCTGTTCAACTTTTTTCCTTTCTTTTTTGGTATTTGAAGAGTTTTTATGTCTTGTTAATGCTTCTGCATGGCTTCCCTATTTGGAAATGTCCCACTGCATTTCAGAGTGTTAGAACAGTGAGTTCTCTGTGAACATGTGACTTTTGGTTTTTGTGAGAAGTCTTGACTGCTTCTCTATGATAAATTATTTTGATTTCTTAATAGTATATTCTCTAAATGGAACAGGTACAAATTTTTTAGTATCTTTTCGTAAGTGTAATTTTTTCTGTTTCAAATAATTTTCATTCCTATTCTGTAGACCTCTTGAACTTCTAGAGGCTTGAAAAAAGGTGGAAAAAGGTGAATCAGAGTTCAAAGCGCTGCAATAGGAATGTGCCATTACGTTTCTCAAAGGCATTTAAATTTTCCTCTGCATTTTCTGGTTTTGTAAAGTTTAAGATTCTGTTTTCTTTATACACTATGAGCAGATGTTTTTGCCAGCCTTTCTGAAATGATGATTAGAACTTTCCTGAGTGGATTAAATATTTTTAAATTCCATTCCAAGTCGCACTTTGAGAAAATTCAAAAGACAGACATCCAAAGATAGATGAAACCTTTTCAATGACAAAATTATTAAGTGTCAGATTTAGATTATCCACTTGTGAAACACTGACAAAATCTGAAGATAAACTGCTGTGTTCTCATGCTATGCCTTATACACAAACATATGCCAGTTCTTCAGATGTTTTGCTTCAAAGAAGGCCAGTTCAGCAGATTGTAGAAATTTTAGTGATAAAAGATGCAGAGTTAATCAGCTGATTTAATAAACAGAACAAAATGTTTGCATTTAGCCCTTGGGTTTTCTTGGTTGCTGTTCCTGCCCTTGCTGCTGTGAATCAGCAGTGCTGGTTGAAGTCTTCTGTGCTCATTTCTGTCATCATTGATTTAACAGGTTTTTTCCCCCTAAAATGCTGTCCTGTACATCCTCAGATAGTCCTCTACATTTTCATATATTTTACTTTTCTGCCCTATCACTTAATATTTCTGTGATTTGGAATCCTTGCTAATGTTCTGATGAACTCCTTTGAGTCTGATTGTATGATCTTAGACTGTATGAAATCCTTAAACACAAGGATTAGAAAATGGATGCACAGATTTCTGTGACAGGCCATTTATAAAGACATATGTGTTGTTCTTTTCTCTGCTGACTATGGGGGCATCTCCTCTCCCTTGTTACATCTTCTGGCTTCTCAACTGCATTCCTATGTCTTATTTCATGGCACAGAGCAATTTCACTCATCTGGTGATGCTCTCCCACTGGCTGGAAGGGTTTGTGTCTGGGAATGCTTAAGATTGGGGCCTTGGGTAAGCAAACATGAGTAAGACACCTTTAGAAGCCAAAGGGAGAAGCTGTATCCCTTCTTGTTCCCACTTTTACTGTACAGACTGTTCTGTGTGCCTTGCAATTCCTTCAGAGGCCTCACAGGATTGATAAAAACAGTATCAGTCTGCCCAGAACATACTGAAGAACTCCAGTCTGTTTCCTTTTCTAAACCAGCAGAATTAACAATTCATTTTTATTTTCAGATTGGAACTTTTCCAAGTCCATCAAATTATACTGAATTAAATATTCTCAGGCAAATTCTTGCTGGTTCTACTGACTATTGAATATTTCAATTAGAGAAACCTCCAATGATTCTAGAATCTGAAAGTGTTTTGAATATTTTAAATATAGTGCCAAACCCACAGAATTTTCTTCTTTATATTGCTTTTCCCAGGGAATATTAAAGGCGTGTCTCATCAGGTCATAAATAGATTAGAAAAACATTAGCTGGTCATTTTTATAGTAAATCTTTATTTATGCATGATTTCTCTCTCATTCAAATAATTTCATATGAAAAAGTACTGTATTTTTTAGATGGAAGTTTCTTCAACTGTGAGATGAAGTTAAAAGACAATGTTGGCATATGAACGGGTTAAGTTTAGAATTGCTTTCCTACAGTAATGTGCATGCCCAGTGATACAGTCCATGCTGTTCATGTCCTAATTGCTTGCTACAGCACATTAGAGATTATTCATGAAAAGCCTGTGGCCTTGACATCTCAAAAGAAACCAGCAGCTTTCGCTATTCACGTTTTTGCTGACTTAATCAATAGTTGCAAAGTTCCTGGCTCTCCTCCAAACCTCTTGTGTCAACTGAATTGACAAGTAAATGCTCACATCTCACAAAGTTCATTGGAATTATACCACTTTTTAAAAAAGTGCAACAGAGTTTGGGCTGTATTGCTTAACTAGTGATTCTTGCTCAACCTGAACAAAAGCCAGCTAGGGTGCTTGATATTTTTTAGGGTCCTACAGTGTAGTACATCTGGGTCACATTTCTAATTTTGTTCTGATTGAGTAATGACTGGCTAAATGACTGGAAAGGGGCACGTAGTCCCACAGCTCCTTCCAAGGGACTTAGTTCACAGTTCCTGCATTTTAAATATTTTCAGTTCTGCTTCAAAATAGAAAGATGAGTAGCTTATTACATATACTTTTTATTTGCTCTCAGTTAAGTTAGCATGTAAATCTAGCTGCTCTGTTGCATCCCTGAAGAGCAGCTTATTCCCATTTTCTGAGCTGTGTTCCCTCACTTACTGAGGCCAGCTGCTGTTCATTTTGCTTCTGTAGTAAAATATAATTACCAAAATGTGACCCAATGGTAATATGGCCTCAGTGAATAAACAAGAAAAACCCCAAAACTGTGCTGAACTATGGCATTAATTAAGTGGCTGTCAGAACTGAGGACTCACTTGATGATTTCATTGGCACACTGGTGGTGAGCAGGAACTTGAATTAAAGTTGTCATGTGTAAAAATATCTGCAGCTAGATATCCTCAGACATTACTTTTTTCCGCCTTAAAATCGAAATTAAGGTTTTCTTGGTCTTGTACTTGTGTAATGTTTGGAAAACATGTCCTCTTTCATGAGGACACGATACAAATATTTCAATACAGAATATTCTGAAATACAGGCATTGAACTGTAATGAAATAACAAGACAAGTCTTAATTTTTTGAATAGGCTTTAAGGTGGAAATACAGATACTGGATATTACTTTCTATTCACAAAGTGTTAACAGTGAAACCAAAAATGGCATTTGGTCCATCAGTGTTGGTTTTCTTTTTAATCCAAATCCCTCACTTCCCTTTTAGTGAAATTTATTTTACATTAATGATCAGGAGTATTTGTTATCTTCTTATGTAGTGATTTCTTTAACCCAGTTATTCTGTTATTGAAAGTTAGTCACTGAATTTCCTAATTATTTATTATTAAAACCTTTGGCATGCTCTGATCACCAGATGGAACTCACTCATTTCAGCTGGATTTGGGATATTTTCTAGAGGTAAAAATAGTATTCAACAGCAACGTTAAAAAATCAGATTCATTCATTCCCACTGGAGAGTAGAACAATATTTCCATTTCAACTTTTTGATAAATGATCTGCTGAAATAAATGTAAATCTTTAGAATATAGAAAAGAAAGAAAACCCCTGAGTCTGGATTTGAAGTTTTGGTCTCCTTTGCAACTACTTACCTATATGACTTCGCTTCATTTGAAGGCATTCATAATGCTGAGATCAAACATAGAAAAGAGGAGATTTTAATCAGATTTTGGCAAAAATTCTGAAAGGCATATCAGATTGTGAAAAACCAAAATTATACCGAATTTCGGCAGCACTTGGGCAACTAATTCCCTCAGGCTGCTTAGAAAAGCTCAGCAGACTACCTGCATCGCCTCCCTTGGGCGGGTTTATTTTTCTTCTCCTCGCTCACTGTGCAAACGCAGTTGGTTTCTTTTGCTGGTTTGTTAGTGCCGGCGGCGCTCTGCGCGGCCGCGGGGCCGCGGGCGGAGGTGAGCGCGGCGCTGCCGGCGCTGAGGGGCCGGGCCCGGCCTCGGCACGCCGGGGGTTGTGTTTTTCCCACACTCCGCTGCCTGATGGAACCGTTCTCAGTGCAACGCACGGGAACTTGCAGTTGAAGTTTATTGTTTGTTTTACTGTGCATGTGCCTTCCTGCTCAGAAGTTAGTACAGTGGAAGTTTTCCGGTGTCCTGAAGCGCACAGAGAGCAGGCAGGTGCGGCTTGTGCCGGGCCTCGGCAAGCGCGTGTAGCGCGAGAGGCACACACGGGCAAAACCAGCTGTGTGCGCTTCTGGTAAGGCACCGACCCAAAACCCAGAGTGCATCCAAATACCTGCCATCAGATTCAACATTCAAAGGACATGTAAAAAAGATATCTTCTTTCGTGCCCTTTGTGATGTGTGGTGGTGTGTATGCACTGAAGTGTTACTGGCTTTATGCAGTCTTTCTGATTCCCACAGGATTTTTTTTCCTCATTTTTAAGTAGTACCCTAAAATTTATAGTAAAAGCAAATAAAGCGGCAGTGGCGTCACTCTCTGGTATACTAATGCAATGCTGGATTGAACATGAAACACAGAACACTTTGAAACTGGAGATACACGTTTAACCTTGATACACCGTGTCACACTGAGAAAAGACAGAGAAAAAAAGGTGTGAACTCGACTTGCAATGAACTGTAGCTTTGGGTTCCCAACGAGCCAGTATTTATGGAGCATTTTTGCAGCGTTCTCAGGGTTTGCCAGGTGTGTGTCCCGGCCTGCCGTGCCGCGGCGGGAGCGTGCAGGTGCCCCGCAGCCGGAGCCAGCCCTGGGCGCAGCCCGGCGGGGCCAATGAGCGCCGCCAGTGCGGCGGGGTTTGCACAACAGCGCCCGGCCCCGGGGCGCCTGCACGGAACGGATCAGGTGGCTACACGAGGTAGCAGGGTTTTCTGTAACACCGCGCGGCGCAGGCTGAGATTGCTCTGTAAAAGGCACGCGGTTTGCAATCAACAATAATGCCAATTTTTACTTATGTTTCAGAACATGGAAACGTGAAACATGAGGTAAGGACTCGTTTTCTTTTGCATGTGATGTTTGTTTTGTTGGTGACTTAAAAGTTCCTTCCTGTGTACATGCTGATGGAGAAGGTATGTTTTTCTTCTGGGTTTGCAAACAGATTTATTTAGAGTGCTGTAGAAGTTATCTAAGCAACAAGGTATTCATGATTAAATATGAATGTCTTCTGCTCAAAATATGAATTAAGCTTGCAGAGAAGTGACAGTGCTGAGAGCACTGAAAGGAGTGGAGATGCTTTTTTTAAGCTACAGGTAAGAAAACATACATTGCTTCACAACTGGTGGTTAGATCTTCACTGTTCCTAGACAAAATCTGGCTGTAGAGTTAAAAGTATTGTTTGTTTTTTTTTTTCCCTCTGCCATGCCAGAGAACTGTGGGGCAGTGGATTGGTGGGGCAATGTTTGCCCCTTCATGTGAAAAGACTATGATTGCAGAGGTATCCTGTGGTATGGAGTTTATGTAATCTGGAGAGAATGTTAGAGTGAGATCTGAACAGAGGAGCTGCTGTGATGCACATAGTGTAACTTGCTGTCAGCCTAGGAAGGCTGCAAGCCACCCTGAGTTATTTTTTTGGCCAGCTCCTGGGGCCTCTTCACTTATTGTTCAGGGGGGCATGGCAGCTGGGTTTTGTCTGTCTCATCTGACTTAAGAGAGGCAGCACTTCAGACCTAGAGCATAATAGTTTCTAGCATCTATTTTAGGTCAGAAGTTTATAGTAATTGCTAAAATGACATGCCAGTTATGAACAGCATGTTGCTGCTCTCCATAACCATAGCTGTATTTGATGCTGTTGCTGATAGGGGTATTGAGAGGATGTTATTGCTGACATGGCTGTGCAGGGGTAGCTGTGTGCAGGGCTGACCACATCTGTGCTCTCTGATATTTGAGCTGTTTGGGTGTCCCTGTAACCCCAGACAGCAGGGTGTCTGGGTGAGGGCAGCTCTCCACCCTCTGATGAGTGCATGGGATGTGGGCCCCAGGTGGGCTCCTGCTCCTGGGATCCTGCCGGGGAATTGTGTGGTTATGGGGGAGCTCTGGCAGAGGAGAGGGGTGTGCTGCCTGTGCCCGGCCCCTGCGTGTGCCCGGCCCCTGCGTGTGCCCGGCCCCTGCGTGTGCCCGGCCCCTGCGTGTGCCCGGCCCCTGCCTGTGCCCGTTCCCTGCCTGTGCCCGTTCCCTGCCTGTGCCCGTCCCCTGCCTGTGCCCGGCCCCTGCCTGTGCCCGGCCCCTGCCTGTGCCCGGCCCCTGCCTGTGCCCGGCCCCTGCCTGTGCCCGGCCCCTGCCTGTGCCCGGCCCCTGCCTGCTCTCCTTACTGCATTCTCAGCTCTGCCTCTGGCCAGATGCTGCCCAGCTTTTTGTGTCTCTGCCTTGACAGATGTGCTGAGTAAGGGTACTCTAAAGTATGGGAATCACAGTGTGGTCCATTTGCCTGATGCCTTTCCAGTCCTGCAGCTGGCAGGCATGGCTGGAGTACTGTGAGCAGATCATCCACTGGGCTTAGTGGACAAGGCTGTCAGACTTCCTAAAGCTAACTGTGTCTGGATGAAAAAATAGGTATACTGTTTTTTCTTGTTAGGAAACTAAAGGCCTCCTCTCTGGAGCTATTGATTTGCTATTGCCTGTTGAGTTGATCCAAAACATCAGGATTACATTAATTTTTACCAAGACTCCTATTTAAGTGCCTGCTTTAATTCTCTCTGTGCAGAATAAAACTCAAGCATGGATGAGGAACTCATTTGGAAAACATGGATTTAGGTTTCATACCAGTAAAGTAAAGAATCTACTGGTAAATGAGTTTAAGGGTGTTGAGCACATTTTTATAGAGCTTAACAACTATTTCCTTAAAACCATTTTCCAGCCAGTCCTTTGGTGTTTATGACTTGTCACAGTCACTCTTAATACAGAAATCAAGTATTTCTGTGTCTTCCTTTGCTCTTTTCCGAGTCCTGCCCCTTTCCCTTTCTAGTGCAAATCTGTGGTTGCACACCAATCTGCATCAATCCGTATCAGTAACGTGGCCTCCATCTATAAAAAACAATGTAGGATATAAAATTGAGTATTTTGCTTTTATCCAGTACTGTTATATACATTGTGGCAGCAGCTTTAAATTTTTGTTCTATCCGCTACAGATGAAGCAAAACTTGTATCCTTTCTTTAATTATACTTGTGGGGTACAGAGAGAACGTGTCCAAGGGCTCGAGAGTTTGAAAGCTCTTTTCAAACCAAGCTTTTGATTTTGCTTGCCTGCTACAGGGCTTGGTAATTTGGTTATGCCTCAGGTTATTGCTTTCTGGCTTGCCTTGGTGTCTGTCCTGCATCAGCTTATATCAACGGCGAGTAAATCAGAGCAGCCTAATTGTTCCCTTTGTTATGCAACATGCCTTTCTCTGCTTGGTTTGATTAAAAATAAATAAATGCATGAACCATCATGCAAGTTACCAGATAAAACGAGTTTGCAAAAGCAGATGAGTAATTTGCAGATATGCATTATTTCACATTGAAATTTCCAGGGATCCATAGTTAGTGTCTTAATGTATAAAATATAGAAAAGACATTGAAATAATCTGTGTCTTTTCAGAGAGTTTCTGATTTCACACAACTCTGGTTCCTCCAATTTTAGAGATAGACAAGCTACTAAATACATTTGAATACTTGCCCAGAAAATAAGAAAATTAGGCATTCCATAGGGCATTTGTAGTTAGCTTCAGTTTAAAGGAGAAATAGTGAAAGTTTCTACCTTATTAAAGCAATGCGAGTGGCCTTTACTTTTGTGTTGGTGGATGTTATCTGAGGCAGATAATGCCAGACTGCATGTTTTTCCCCTATCCTATTCATAAATTATTAAAAAATACATTTGTTCTTAGTATCAAAAAATGTTGATGTATGAACAAACCTTCTATGGACTGAGACTCTTTCAGCCTAGTGACAGAAAAAAATGAGATATATGAAAAAGCCGTCAACATTACTAAGAATATTTTTCAAAGTGTGATCTTTCTACAAGATAAAGATAATTGTGTTGGTGGTTGGGGGAAATAACTTAAGAAAACCAGCTTTGCCTAGTAGATTGTGGTAATGAAAGGATTGCAGTGAGCCTCCATGAAAACATGTTTATTCATATCCTTGATTCTTATTTTTTGCTCTGCAGAAACGAACAAATGGAATTAGAAGAAGCTCTAGACACGTGGACCCAGGTTTGTGTCATGACTTTTTAATACTTAAACATTAAATAAAGAGTAAGAAAAATGTAACTTGCTTTGTTAAGTTGCATTGTGAACACTATTGCCATGCACACCATGCTGAGAACTTGACTGCTGAAGTCATGAAGGTCTAAAGCGATTGCTCTGTTTGTGATTTCAAAGATAAGGTCAGCTGGTTGAACTCCTAATTTTTTTTCCCATGTTTTTTCTTTAAGTAGAGCTCTGGTGCTATTTGAACAACAAAATGCCTTTGGGCTTTCAGTTAATATGACCCACCTTACTGTACTCTGTAGTTTTAAAAGAAATAACTAAGGGATGAATAGCAGATGATTGCTTATAAAGCTCGGGTTCTAAGTCTTCAAGTTAGGGGTATTCTTAGCTCTTAGCTGTAGTAGTGCTCAGTGCTTAACTGTACGAGTTGCTTTTCTGAAAGGCATAAACCAATTGCAGTTTTATATTGAATTTCAAAGTGATTTTATTTTTCCTGTTAGTTTATAGTAGATACTTCTGTGGAATCATGGCAGCAGCAGCCCTTAAGAAAATTAAATGCTTGGTTATAGGTTGTGTACTCAAGTGGGTGAACATTTCCTCTGGAGACCCATTACGTGTCTGTATAAAATATTCAATGTTTTTCAGTGTAACTGTGTGATATTTTTAGTGCCATTTTTTACAGTAATTACATTTCTGTCCTTTATGTTTCTTGTATTGTTTAATTACTGGAGATTTGTTATGCAGATATTATTTGGAATAAAAGTAAGCTGTAGATTATTAAATATTTCTAGATGTGGACATCTGAGAATAGTTGGAGTTAAACATTAAACAGGATGGCAATTCTGTACACCACATTATAGCCTGGCAGAGCTAAGCACTTTTCAAAAAGTAGGAATGCTGGTTGTGCCACTAGCATTGCAGCTGCCTTGGCTTGGAAAGTCTAAATGTTGTAACTAGCTGAAGCAGACCACACCTTTCTTACTCACGTACCTTCGACATGTTTTGGAACACGTATCGTCACTTTGTTCCCTCTAGCAAAGTAAACCTGCTTCATGATTCTAGAAATTGTTCTGTGTGTCGTGAGGACTGCAGTCATAAAAGAAAAAAAATGAGCACCCTGTAACTCTGAAAAGTAATACAGTCAGAGGGGAAAACATCAAGGGTGGGAATTAAATAATGCAGAAGGGGATGATTTCTTCCAAGTGTTTGCTAACAAGGCTGAGTTCTTCCCATTCATTGGTGCATGTTGCAGTGAAGTGTAATCATGTGCTTGCAGAGTAGTTCTTGTAGGTTCAGTACCTTTAAACACAGCTGTCTCATATAGAGCCATAGGTCATGTAATTTAGCTTTGAAATCTTCTCAGTATACTGGTGATTTTACTTGCTGTTGAAGTCTGATAGAAGTATTTGCAGGATCTTCATATACAAGGGTACTTTAAAAGTAGTTTTTATTGAATACTAAGTACCATTGAAATCACCAAAAGTAGTAGAATTAAGTAGGTGTTTAAAAGCTGCATGTAGCCAATGCTGAAAATACAGTTCTGCTCGCCCTCTGCCTTGTCCATATACCTACACACAATAGTTCTTCGAGTTGTTGGGATAATCTTGTTATGGAATGAAGTTCTTGGTCCTCATCATATTTTTGAGAGCCAAAAGAAATGCAGAACGTCTGCATGAACATTAAGTCCCTTTTTTAGCGACATGGCTTTAGAAGATTTCTTAGAGAATTGCTTCTGACATTTTAAAGGTTTTAAATAAATAATAAAGAGAAATATATTGCGTATTTATGTACTCCGTACATATACTGTCAGTTTTCAAATGAAATGAGCTTTTTGTTTTGCATTTTCTCTGGATAGACATTCTGTGTGCTCTTGTAACTCAATGGATCTAACTTCTAAAGTCTTTGTTTAACTCCTGGCATGTATTTTGTTTAGTCTGAGCACTACTGTTCATCGGATTGCACATTGCCTTGAGAGACAGATGCTATCCAGAGGGCAGCACTTGGAAGAGATCAGTCGTGTCAGGCATACATTACTGCATTGAGCCTCAGAGCTTTCCAAGAGCACTGACATGTGAAGTTCTGAGGAGTCTCAGCACCAAAATGCTCTTTTTGCTGAGAGAGGTGGTCGAAAGATTTACTGCCCAGACTGCTTTGTCTTTAGAAGGTTTGGTCTGCTGCTGCTGCAGCCAGTGATGTGATGGTGCTGAAGCATGGGTGCTAGGTTAGGGAGCAGATGTTTGCTGTGAATCAATAACCAGCACCTCCAGTGACTAAATATTGATGGAGTTTGATATCACCAGTAAATACAAATATTTTGGGCTGCAACTTTTCGATATAGTTCTGTTATGTCTGTCTTGGCTATTTCAGTAAAAAATAATGAATAGCATGGTCAAGTTAATGCATTGGTGCTTCTTTTTTTGTGCTTAGAGTAAAATTAAACTTTTGTTGACACAGCATAGCCCAGAATGAAAAAATCATTTAAATTTGATGAGAAGTAGTGCAAGTTGAAAGATGGTCTAAACAAAACAATGGGAGGATACTGGATTAAAATATCTTGTTTCCTGCTGGTAAAGCTCATTGATGAAGGAACCTATTAGCTGAAGTACCCTAAAGCAATAAGTTAGTTTATGGCTTTTTCATTTGTGTTTCTTTGAAGTAGGGTTAAAAGTTTTGACAGTGACAGTTTCCTCCTCGAGATTTGCTTTGTGCTGAATAAGAAAAGAGGGTAGAAGGAAAAATGATTAATGGATGATGAGGCAGAGAATTTCCCTTGGAATTTAAGAAGTCATGAGAAAAACATGTACAAAAAGAAAAGTGTGTAGAAACTGTACAGGTGAAGAAAAGACCAGAAATCCTACAAAATATGGCTTTGTCTTTACACTGTGCACTAGGCCTTCAGCCTGCAATCCAGTTGCAGAGAGCCTTCTGAATTACTTCATCTACTAAGTTTTAGTGAGACAGGTTTTAAATAACCTTTCTTTGGATTAAGCAGGAGATCATAAAAGCCATTGACAAATGAACCAGTGAAATGAACCGGTGAATACACTTGCAGCTATAAATCCAGGGGAAACTTGGTCTACAGATTGCATATGACTGTAGAACAGTATGCTTAAATATACTTGAGAAGTGATCAGATTGGTGTCAGTTTTTGCATAGAATGGGCATGTGAAATGATAATTAGAGGACATTTTATTCTCGTGTAGGGAATATGTTTAAGCAGGGAAGATGCACTATTGGCTTAAATGACAAATGAAGCATTCATATGTATATTCACAAGCACAAATTCTTACTGTGTGAATTCTTGAGAAGGATGATGCAGTCTGACCAGAGTTTTTAGTGGAAATAATTTTGTATTTATTTTAATAAGAGTAAAAATTACTGTCTTTCTCAGCTATTGAAATAGTATGTTTGCTGGCTTTTTTTTTTATTCTACAGTATAAAGAGTCTAAATGTGATAGATTCACAGCTTAGTGTTTTTGAAACTGGTTTTACCCTAAACACTTCTGCTAATACAAACATTGGAATTTTAATCTCTAGAAGTGTGAAAGTATATTTCATATCAGAAGGATAAACTTGGTAAAAATAGAATACTAGAAGCCTTATAGTCAAGATGCATTGTAGATTAAACTCAAAATCTGGTCTGTGAAAGATCACTGCTGAGCATGTTCTGACTTCTTAAACAGCTGCTTTCTTTATGAGCAAGGATTAAAGATTAGAAAACCTCAGTACTGAATTGAGGGCCAGAACCAATATTTTTCCCTTCACAGAAAGTAAAATATTGTCTGACTTTTTTGGGATGGAGGGACACAATACTAGCAAGTCATATATGCAGTGTTATAGCTTGGGCAAATATATTTTTCAGCCCAGGAATTCAGACTTCTAAATAATAATTTTAAAAAGTGATATTTGTATTTCTGATTGGTGTCTGGTCCATACTTGCTTTGTGAACCCTCTAATATTGGTTTTACACAGATTATTAAAAACCCCTCAAGATCTGAAGAGAATCACTGGGTTTATGGTCTGAAGTATATGCATTAAACAAGCAATAACAATCTGTGTAGGGAGAAGTACAATACTGGAGATATGTTTATTTCCTTAGCTATGGTGGGAAATAAGCCACTTTGTGCTTCATATTTTGTTGAAGTTGGATTTTGGAATCTCTTAACTAGGTTGTGTCATTGTTACATATGTGTGATTAGTAAGCAGTGAAACAGTATTCAGGTGTTTGTGTAGTGTGGGAGTGTTTGCATCTTGTCTTTGGAGTAAAAATTAGGGGATAGTGTCATATTGGCAGCTTAAATTTTCTTTTCAGTTGAGAATGAAGCATGCTAGACTGAGAGATATTTCAACAAATTCTTACACAGTGTGCTCTATGATATGCAAGTCTAACTCTGATTTCCATTTAAATGCCACTCCAAGCATATGCCCAGCCAAAAGCAAAATCTGGCTCAAACTCAAATGCTGGGATATCCCAACCAGCAGAAAATTCTTTGCCAAGTATGCAGTTGTTATAGATAAAACTACTCTTTAACTAAGAATTTGAAGCATATTGCTAATTTTCTTGTTTTATTGAGTTATCTAGGTGCATCCTTGGTAGTCCTGATTGACTATTGTTTTTCTCATTTAGCTCAGTATAGAGAATACCCAATTTCATGGATGAGAAAAGATAACCTTTTGCAGCGTGAAGCCCAGTGCTGAAAACAGGCATTCAGGAATTATTCTTCCCTTCAACAGTGGCAGCAGCTACCTGGGATTCTGGCTGTGGTTTTGGTGGCCCAGTACTAACTGGCTGTCAGTACCAGTGTTAAGAGGAAGAATTTACCTTGGTTGTAAGCCACAGAAAAAGGTCTACCAAAAATTAAAGCAGTAAACAAGCCCCTAGTATTTCATGAGGAGTTGACTGATGTCATTGATAGTATCCTTATTAGGATTGTCTTCATCGGGATTGTCTTCATCTTTTTGCTTTGGTAAGGAATTCCTGTGTATAGAATCAAGAAATACATTGATAGGTGTTTTTCATATATGTTTAATACTGTTATTTAATTGTATTTCCTGTGAATAAAACGCAGGAGTGAATAGTCCCTCAAGTACTAGAATATACATATGGCATTATTTCCAACTTTAGATACTGTTAACATGGAACATAATGATGTGTTTTAATGGCTGGACAAAATGAGTGTGACTGTAAATTAAATTGAGGAAAGCCAGAACAAATACTGGAGCAAAGAGAAATGTTTCATGAAACTTCCTCTAGTGAAGTAGTAGTTGTTTGACAAAGTTTGAGGTTTACATTTTATAATGTTTATGGAGCCTTAGATTTACTGAGTAACTTAAGACTTCTCTTCACGATAATGTTTTAAGCAAGCTACAGAACCGAAAACAAGGTTTGATTTTACATACACGTGACACATGTTTAACTTTTGGCTGGGCTTTATTCAGCTATGGATGCTTCTTCCATTTCTACACAGCATTTAAGCACTTTGTTCAAGGTACCTATAACATACCCAATACATGTCTCTCGGAATCTTTGTGGAGCAGAGGAATTGTGGGTTGGAGCAGGTTTAAGGGGGCAGCTGGGAGCACAGTTGCTGCAAAGAAAACACTCCTTGGCAGGAGAGATGTGATGCTGCTTACTGACACGGTGTGCAATCTTGGAGTTCTTTGAGGGACTTGGATTGCAGTTCTAACCTGACCTTCTCTTGGTATTGATAGACATGTTTGAGCGCTTTTTACATCAAGTGACTGGGATGGGGTTGGTGTTTGAGACCAGAGTCTCAAACAGAACTTCTTTGTGGTCCCACATCATGGGACAGCTTCTCTCAGCTGGGCCTCAACAGCACTGAATTCAGAGATGCATTGAATTGTGTGGCCTAATTCATGAGATTTATCTCACATATTTATTAAAATATGTATTATGTTCAAGGTCTTTGCCTTTTTTTTTTTCTTTCCTCTACAGTGCTTCACAAAATAATGAATTTATCTTTGTTGTGTTACAAGAAAAGACATGTCTAATGTTTTGCACCAAGAAATTTTCCACTAATGCGTTTCTGGAAGGTGAAGCAGAGTTTTGTCTTCCAATGAAGCATTTCAAATGCAGTTTAATGATTTTTATTTGGGTTGTTTTATTTTAAATTAAAATTATTTTTATGTTCTTGTTGGGGAGAGGTATTTGAAAGGTGCCTGTCCCCTTGGCATCTCAGCAGTGAGCTAACATTCAGAGAAGAACATAGCCTTTAGCCTTTTCTTTTAATTAAACATCAGAAGACCCAGATGCCAAAGGGTGAAATGTATTTATTTTGTCAAACTCTTTCATCCTTGTCTGGTTGGATTGCAAGATTAATTTGTAGTTGATTTGTAGTTGAGTGATTTAAACTCTTTTGTCTTATTTGGTGTGTGTTTGGGACTGTCTGTATATCTTAAGCAATTAATATTTTATTTTTTCTCTTGGAGAAATAATGGTGTTCAATACATGCTTAGCCACATACTGACATAACTTTTAGCTGAGGTGGATTAAAAATCCTTCAGTATCTTTCTCTTTCTGCATAGAAACACTCAGCATCAACTATTTAAGTAAAACGTCACTGTTTAGCGATAACTACAAGGAAGTTGTTAGGAAGAAAAAAGGAAAAGGTCAAGTAGAGATGGACAGAATGGGCATAAAAGTATGATCAATAAAACAAAAAAAAACCACTTTTATATTTTAAACACACGCAAAAATAGTGCTGCATTATTGAAAAAATGGGAAGAGACCTGTGCCAGCAGCTATATGGCCCAAATTTGCCTTTACTTACCTTGGCAAGTGGATGGGATTTGCTTGGTATTTGGTAAAGTTTATTGGGACTTAAAAATCTCTTATTCTTCTTCAAGAGGAATATTGCATTTACCCATCTATTTTCATATCTGATTTTAATCTTCAGAGATGCTGTAATTCTCAGAAGGCAAAACAAAGATAATAAGGCAATGAATGATTAAAAATAGTCAAAAGTAACTGAACTTTAACAGTACTCTAAAGCATATGGTTTCTTTTTTTGTGGCTCACTCATTTAACTAAATCAGTATTTGATCACTACTTCAAAGTAATTCTCACACAAAGAATTTGGGAAACATTGTAAAATTGAAAGCAGCCATCCCATGGGAGAAAAAAGTCTGCTGAAAATTCACACAAGAGAGGCTCCCAGAACTGCCTCTGCCTTTTGCCTGAGGAAGGTTTTAAAGCTTGGTAGAAGAGGCCAGAGGCAAGAGCCTGAGAAACTGATGCTGCTTTTCAGGAGAGTCTTTAATCTGCTCACTGCTTTGAGATTCCCAGAGAAGGGAACAATGAGGCTGAGTTAGGCTGCAGGCCAAGCTAGCTCAGGATCCCTCCAACAGTAGCCAATTAAATGGATGCTGAAGGATAGAATTTGGGGTAAGGTGCTGTGGTATTTCCCACCTTACCTTGTGTATTTGTTTCTTAGCTCTTAATTGTCCTTCCATGTATTTTCATTACCACTTTTTAAATGAGTCTAAAATCTTCCCAACATCCTTTAACTGTCACTCTCATAATTAGTTGTTGTGTGAATAAAACTCATTTTTTATTTTGCTTTTAACCTGGCACCTATTACTTTGATGCCTGTGTTTTTGGATCAAGGAAATGAATAATAAATAAGGAAATGATGAGTACTTTTTTCTCTGGTGACTGTTATGCCACTCATGAGTTGTCTGTCATGTCCCCTCCAGTCACGTGTCCTCTAGTCTGAAGAGCTATGATCTGCTTAATTCTTTGGATGCAGAAGCTCTTCTGAATGTCTGACCGTCCTGTTTGCTTGTTTGCGTGCTTCTACATCCAAGAGTAGTCAGTCTTTCTAGTTCTCTGTCTGCCAAAAGAAATTTCTGTATGTTGATACAGAGCAGAATTAGATTATGATATTGAAGAACTGATTGTAAAAAATACTTGATGATGATAATACCTGTTTCACAGTCCATCATTGTGTATGAGTGTTCAATCCATATGTTACTTTAAGTCTTTCATGAAGGGGTGACCAAATGGCCTCCAAAGATCCTTCCAGCCAGAGTTATTCTCCTGTTTTGAATCCTATTGCTCATAAAATCTTCCTTCAGTCATTTGCAAGTAGTGTTCTTTTTAAAAAAATGCTTTTGCACCTTCTCCAAGATTTAATCCACTCTTACTCCTATTTTAATAATGCTTATTAATTTTTTGAACAAGGAAGGGCCAAGCATGGATTCCTTTGGGTGACCCTTCTGGACACTGCCTTCTATTGGAAAAAATAGTGTTGTTCCAATCTTTTATGTCTCGTACTTTTGTTGTTTATTTATTGGGAACGGGTTGGAAAATTTTCCTCTTGTATCATGTAAGCTGGAAGAGAGCCTAATTGTAAGTCCTGGTAAAATTATTTTGCTAATCTACATTAATATATGATCCTGCTTCTTCATTATCTGCTTTGAAGAACTCCAAACAATGTCCCTGACTTGTTTTTAAGAAGCATTTGTAGTCGTTATATTATGTTATCCATATACTTGTAAATTATGTTTCTATAATAGGCTTTACCAATCTGCCTTGTACAACTGTCAGATATTTGTCTGCAATCTACTTATTACAACTGAGTTGCTTTAAAACATTGTCTTCAGATATAACTACCTATGGTACTGATTTTATAGTACTGATTTGCTTTAAGAAATAGCTTGCAGATCATAATTAACAGCTCAGTGATGTAATGTTTGAATTTATTTGGTACTTAGCATTTTTCTTAGCATTTTGAAGTAGTGACATTATAAAACCTGCTCCGATGGCTTTTTCTGTAGAATCAATTTATTCAGTTGTTTTAACCCTTAGATATGGTTTATCCTGGAAAAAATGTAAAGTACTTTTCTGAGGCATTAAGTGAAAGAACTTGGAGTTCAGCCCTCCCTGCTGCTCTTGCTGACCTGCAAATAAATAGAAGACATGTTCAGTCTTGCTCTTCTTATAACTTGTGTTTCTTAGGCTTCAGTGTGCAACAGGGAATTAAAAAGTAACTTCATTATCTGATACCTTGAAAACATGCCTCAGTCCATTAACCTTAGAGGTTATTCTTTAACCAGCGCGTTTGGAATAGGGCATGTGGGAGAGGGGAGAGCATGAGGCACTGTCTTTTAGTTCAGACAACAAAGCATGATGTTTACTCTTCTCGGACTCTTTCCTTAATTGGGTTTGACAGCAACAAATAGCATGAAATATGGTATAACAAAAGCTGCATGTATGGATCACAGCTTTCCTTCCAGAGCAACATTACAATCCTGGTAGTAGCAGTCTTTGTGTGAGTGGCAGGGATCATTTTAGTACACTGTAATTCCCTTAATGTTGGTATATCTTCTACAACATTTTTTCTTTATTTCTTCTTTACAGAAGACCCTACAGGTTGCCCTATAATTTTCACCCTCCCCTTTTTTGCTTTATCATGGGGACAAGAAGAAAGGCTGAAAGGGAAAAGAGTATGAGGCTAAATAATAGGGCCTTAAAGCTCAGACTGCTCCTGTGCATTGTGTGCCAGTTTTGTTATTTGTCCGTTTCTGGTGGTATTGATTTAAACCCTGTAATAGTGTGTTGCTCTGCACAAGGCTCAGGCACCCGAGAAACACAGAATGATCAACTAAGCTCAAAGAGCTGATGCTGGGATTTAAGCTTGTCTAAGGTCAGTTCTTTGTCAGGGCAATATTTTGGGAGAAATAACCAAGTCTGGGTGTTCTGCTGGTGTCAGTTTGATCTCAGGTGATTCTTTGATGTAACTACCGGCTATTGCCACGAGGTGTGGTTTTTTCTCCCACTGGGGTGTCCCCTTACTGCCTTTGTTCGGAATCTATGGGTCACCCAGTCACAGGCTAAACAACTTCAGTGAGATAATGGCAAACTGGTCGTGGGAGGCAGCGGTGGCAGCTGCAGTGAGAAGGTGAGTGAGATAAGTCATCCTGACTTATATGGGATATCAACCCACATACCTTATTGCTTTCGGATATGGTTTCTGTCTTAACAAATCTCACACTTTGCTGGCGTATATAATCCACATTCAGGCTGGAAACAGAAAATGGAAGGAGAAACCTTCACTATTGTGCAGATAAATATATGAGGGTTTCCTTGACAGGAAGGGAAAGAAGCAAAAATATATAAGATCCAGCATGATTACTGTGGCAGCATTGATGTCTTGGCAGGGACTAAACTTGATACCCATCTTTATTGCCTATGATCCTTTACCAGTAACGTCTTAATTTTGCAACAAAGATCAAGTGATGTTTTATTTTATTGTATGTTTTCACTTTTGTATTTAAAAGAAGATCCTTTTACTGCTTATTATTTATTCTTCGTGTAAGCAATCTTCAAGTTAAGAACTTACTTATGTGTAGATATAGAAAATAAATCTACTTAAAGTTGTAAACTTGAAAATTTTTACTAAAAATTGAAAATATTTTTCTTTGATAGAAGGGAGTATGTGAAAAGTGTATCAGAATAGTATAAAATTTTTCACATACTAGTTGTGCTAGAAAAGAAAGAGTGACATAAACGAAGACAGTAAAAACTTACATATTTTTATACTCAATGGATATTTTCATTGTCTGAATGCCTTTGTCTAGGTATATGTGCTGATTGAGCTGAGGGATACTACAAATTCATGGGGAAGCTGGAGGCATCACAAAATATGATGCATTTTGGGTTTTCTAGAATTTGTTTTCATAGACTGCCAATGCTTCAAGTATACAAAGTGTGCAGCATAAAAACAAAACCCCAAGCGTATACTATTTAGAGAGAAACAATTTTAACTGCATTGTGATATTAACAGTGAAATACATATTCATCCTTTTTTACTTTTATAGCACAAATACTTTATAATGAAAACAAGTTTTGTACACCTTTGTCAAAGAAAATAACTTATTTGCTATAGCCTATATAGACCTGAAATAAGTAGGCATATTTTTTAAGAGCAGGTTTGTTTTAGCCAAAACAACGGTGTCTTTTCATTGCTTTAATACAATGCCATAATTCTTGGCAACATTTGCTTGCATGCAAAGAAGGTATATAAGGCCTGAAATTTTTTTTGCGTGTGTGCAAAGAACTGTCAGGTAAGAAGTAAAAGAGGTATCTGCCGTAATCAGGGTAGAGGCCACAGAGAAGAAAAATGGCTTGAAGACTAAGATCATGAGAGTGTTAAACTTGAAAAGCTGAAGGATTATACAGCATTATGAAGAGGGTGTGTGCACGCAAAATTATTTGTCATATGCTGGGACCTGCCTACTTTTCCAGGCATCAGCCACTTCCCTTTCACGTTATGTAATAATTTAAAATGCTTCTGTTGTCAGAAAATTTAATTCTTGTAAGTAACAGAAATGGGAGACTAAGGCCTTTCATCTTACAGGCAGATGCTATTAGTCAATACTGAACACAAAAGAAATTGCATGAAAGAGAACTGAATTCTTATTTCTGCAATTCTTGATGAATAAAATGTCAGCACATTTTCAGCAATGTGTGTTTTGAAATTAGATACTTGTGAAAGATTCTAGGTGGCGTAGGTATGTATTTTCATGGATTATATGTTGTTTTTAAAATTATTCAGTCTGTGAATTCTCAACACTAGAAAAAAATGCCTAGGTACTTTACAAGATTCGTGACATTTTGCAGTATTAAATTCTGTTTCCAAACTGTTTTCAAGCCTTTTTCCTCTTACTGCTTGCTGCAGAATTATCCCTGGTGATGTGAAGTTATTATTTAAGGTAGAGCTCCAAATAATTACATCTGTGGAATAATGGACTTCTATATTCCCAGATTTGTCCGTGTTTTTCAGAGCCTTTTGCTGCACGTAATCTACTGTCTGGACACGCCTTCATAGCTCATGTATAGTATCTGCCCAGTGCAAGTTGTTGGCCCCTCAGGGCAGGTACATGTTTGAACAAATGCACAAATTAGAATGCCATGCCTGTCTATGGCATCACATTAAAAGATGTGATAATTAACACTGGTTGATCTTCATACCATATGCTTTTATAAAAAGCAGCACCACATGTACCACACTTTTTAATTCATATGCCAAAACTCCATTTTGCTTAATTAAAAAAAAAAAAAGAAGCTTCTTAGTTTTGAGGCAACATGATTTTTAAAGTTTATATCCCTAATTCACCTCCTAGACTACATTAAAAGGATGAGATTTCATTACTTTGTCAAAACAAATGAAAACTGTGTTTTTGAACCTGATTATTCTTTGTTGTTTATTCCCATGAAACATTTAACGCTCGGCTGTAACTAGCGCTTGTTCAAAGTGCTGAGACTCTTCTCAATCCAGGCAATTCCAAAATCCCTTACTCTCACAAGGATAGCTGCTTGTGTCACTCTGAGTAAGGAGTAGTTGCCTGAATAAACATTTGAAATTTAAAATTGTACAAAACACAAGAGCTTTTCCTTAACACTTGTTTGGAGGAAAACCTGCTGTGAAGAGGAAACCAAGGTCTGTCAGTGAAGGAAAAATAGTTTTCACTCTTAATGAATAACTACATGTAAGTGGCAATGACCATGAGGAAGTCAGTGACTTTCTTAGCTCTCAACTTTTTTTCAGTGCAGTCATGGACAGAGTCCTCCTTCTCTTTTGAGAAATTACCTGGGTTTGAGTATAAAAATTAAGACATAATTTTGTAATTGTACAATAAATTTATGTTATTTTAGACATACTTTCTTGCATTTGCAATCTGAAGTTCTCAATCTAGGGCATGTTCAGGTTTTCTGAATCAATATGGATCTACAAAGACAAATGTATGTATTATAGGGGAAGACTGACTGCTTGAAAGATGCAAATAGAGCTTATGAAAATTCTTGCTGTGCAAATGGGATTGGGTTGGCATTTGTAGATTCTTTCAGCAGTGTACTTGACTAATTTTTGTATTTCTTTTGTGTTGTAACATTTTGTCGCCTGACCTCGTGAAATCTTTACAGTTTCTTTTCCTTCTGTTTTGAGACACAAAAGTGAATTAAACCTCAGGAGTGAATCTGTGAGAGTTATGAGCAGAACCATCCTTAAAGGCATGGGAGACGAATGGTCGTTGGCCATCTAAATAAGAATAGGGTAATTCCTTTCCCAAAAGGCAGCCCTTGTGACTTTCTCCTCTGAAGTTTTAAAACATGCTCTTCAGAAGCATTTTTGTAGTGCTAAGTTTTTTTTCTTGCACAGAGGGGAGCTTCCAGGCTCCTTAAAATGAGTGTCATGATGTGCCAAATGTCCCTGCCTCAGAGTATAGTAAGAAAATGCTTTCTTTTGGAGTTATTTTAATAAATCAGAAAAAAAAAAGAATTCTGAAACTTAATTTGGATTTTGGATTTTCTTGGCTGAATTTCTTATTTCTGTTCAAAATAAGTTCTGTATTTATAGGAGCACTAAGCTGACCTAGCCTTGGAAAACCTGGAAACTTAAAGCTCCTACTGAGAGGGGACTGTTCACCTCAGTGTATGTCCGTATTCCCATGCTGCTAATTTTATTAATGCTGCTCATATTGTCACTAAGGACAGTTATCCTCAAAAAAATCTTTGCTGACAAAAGCATTTGGTGAAGCCGCGTACTGACATTCAGAGCAGGGGAGGATGCCCATTTGTCTGTGCATCGGTCTTTAAGCAGCAAAACTACTGTAATATAAAAAACCAAATGTGTAGAAATATAACAGCACTCATACAGTTTCAAAAATGCAGCCTTGTAAATTGAATAACGTTGCTAGTCTTGTTTATTTTCCTTGCGGTGAACTCCTGCTATGATCTGCAATGTAGTTCCAAGTTTTGTGTGAATCTTAACTAGAAAATGGAGATATAGCCACTTATCAGGGGCCTTTTTGGTAATGATCAGATCTACAAAACCTGGGGAAGCACGAGGACTTCCTGAGTTGTTGTGTTTTTCTGTTTCTCATAACAAGTTGTTGATCAGACTGTTAGCAGACAGATTTTTTCCTCCCACACATCTTCATTTTGGTTGATGGTTGACCATTTTTGCAGAGGTCTCTGCCAAGAATACAGTTTCTATATGCAGAATTAAGGAGAAATGGTGGAAAAAATGAATCTTTGAAAAACTGTAGATTTGACAGGTAGTAAAGGACTGAGGGAACCCCAAATCCTGTTTCAGTAAGGTTTTTAGGAAAGAAACAGTTGTTGGAAGAGAGGGAGGACAGTGACAGAAAGCATGGCTAGGACTGTGAAAAAAAATATTTTTTCCAGTAGTTGTATGTGTTCTGGAGGATGACAGACCTTAAATCTTCCATTTTGATGGAAGAGAAATGTGAATGTTTATCAGATGTGGTTTGGAGTGCATTACAGATTTGTCATCTGAATTTTGAGATAGTGAAGTTTATTTTGCGCCCCCCCGCCCCATCCTTCCCCCTGTATTGCCCCAGTGCTTCCAAATTTTCTGTTTATGGAAGAAAGGGCTGCCTTATTTCTTTAAGCAGAAAATTAGCAGTTGAGTTAAGGCTCATGGTAGCTGATAAATGTTTTAATAATCAGCCTTGTGTAGTTCTTTTGACTTCAAAATTAAGTCAAGTGGCAAACCTCCAGAGTTGTGGTTAATCATATGCCAGTAGCGAGACTTAATTGAACAGTACGCAAAGGCAAAGGAGTTAAAGAGAAAACAAGTGGAATATTCCTGAGTCTCAGGCACTGTCAGCATTTCAGCCACCTTGCCTTTAAACTGGAAGGGGGAAGGTGTGGTTAGGAAGCAGTTCTTTACTGAGAGTGGTGGGGGGCTGGCACAGGCTGCCCAGAGAAGCTGTGATGCCCCATCCCTGGAAGTGTTCAAGTCCAGGCTGGATGGGGCTTTGAACAATGTAGTCCAATGGAAATGTCTCTGCCCATTGCAGGAAGGTTGCAGTGAGATGATCATTAAATTTCCTTCCAAGTCAGCCCATTCTATGATTTTATGAATGTAAAGCTTAAAAGCAGTATCTAAAATTAGAACTTCTAATTACAATGGCATAAAAAAATAATGACTTAAAACTGGGAGAATTAAAAGTTCAATTAAAATAACTTTGAGGTATGTCTGTGTACTTACTAATTGTGTTAATTTTGTCCAATAGTAATTATTTTAATCACTGCCACTCTGAAGAGTGCTCTTAATAGACTGCGCTGGCATCTTCCATGTATGTGAGTTCTGTAATTTGTGTTTTAAATACTTGGCCTAAAAGTTGAGAAATCCCACCCCAACCTAGTCTCTTTTGAGGCATTAACAGACTGCCTCAGAAATTAAATGTAGGTGGGTTTTTTTAAGTGATTAGTAGTGTTGCTTTCCTCGTGTCTCCTCAGCAGCTGAGAAGGCTGCCTAGACAAGTTTGGCATAGGCAGTAACAAAGCCATTGACTTCACTGGTTGTGGAGATAGATGACACTGATGAGGAGTTGGGAAGCTGCTCTCCTGATAAACGCAAGAGACAAGAACCAAGTTTACGGTTTATTCTGCAATAAAATGGTTGTGAACAGGAATTTTAACAAAGAAGCTAGCAGAGCTGATTGGGAAGACATACAGAGAATGCTAAAGGACTGTTTTCATATAGCCAATGCCCAGAGTAGAGCTTTCCTTTAACTGGCTTTTAATATTAGTGTTGGACCTAGATGATGTTGCCAAAAAACGTGTCAAAGCTGGTGATTTTGTGTCATGGATGCTCAGATTGTGGGTATAACAGTTCCACCTGTTGTTCACACTGCTGTCCTTACCAACCCATCTGTTTTTCTCTTTCCATCAGAACTCTATTATTTTCAGATATGCTTCTTGATCAGAAACCTTCAGAGTGTAATTTTACTTACAATGGTCTAAATACTATTTTTTTCTTTCAATATGATTTCCCCTTTGCCTGTGTCTCTTTAGTTTCCACAAGTTTTCATGTTAAAATTATCCATGACACTGTGGGCCACTGTTCAGACATTTAATCCCATGAGTGTGAGTGGAGTGTGAAGATGTATGGAGATACACCTGCTCAGAGATTTCAGGTGGAATGTTCCTCCTGGTCTTTATTATGGAAGGCTTATCAATCACTAAATGTCAGCTTGTTTCTTAGCAGAACTGCATTCCCTATGTTAGTAGCTGCAAAGATATAAACCAAAAAGGGTCAAAGTAAGTTCAGAGGTTCCAGACAGACACCCAAAATGCTGTTGTGGTGAAAGAAAGGACAGAATTAGTGAGCCTTTGTGTCATTTCCTATATGAAAGGCAATGTTATTTTCTTGAGATTCTGGAAACATCAGGATGTGGCCTTGTCAGATAGCCTAAAATTGTGTTTCAGATTCAAAGCCTCATGAAGTCAGGAAGCTTTATTTCATTGCATTAGTGTTTTTGTTTGTTTGTTTGGTTTTTTTGTTTGTCTTTAATCAGGTTATAAATATTTGGTGACTAGACTGTATTTTTCATAGAGAAAAAGAAAGTCTTCGTATTAATTAGGAAGAGACAAAGTTGTTTCATGTCTTTCTGCTAATAATATAAAGTTTATCCACAAATTCTTCTGTGAACCCTGCTCTCCTATATGCTGAGTCATTATTTCGTATGTTACAATGGTCCCTGCCCAAAGTGTAAACCATGTTTTGTGTTTCTTGGAAATAACAGATGCTGGAATCAATTTTGACAGATAGAGGTCATAATAGGGTGTGCATTATGCATGTTGGTAGCAAAAAATAACATTTTTGAATCTCTGCATGCAACTCTGAGGGTTATTCAGTGTTGTTTGGAAATGCAGAGCTGCTGTAAAGAATACAAATAGTTTACTTTTTTTGTTTCATATATAATATATATTCTAACTTACTATGTACTGTGTTAATTCTAAATTGTAGCCTCCTTCCTTGATTCATAATTATCAGATGAAATACTCAGATGAATGGTGTGATTTATGAAAGGTTTTATTTTTCTATAATATAATCTAATTGGTACTTTATGAATCTTGACTCTTATCATGCTTTCTGTTTTTCTCATGAGCTCCAATTTAGATCTTCAATTTGTGTTAGTTCTATGACCCAGAGCCTGGCTATGAAGACTTCTCTAGGAATCAGAGTTTTTTTTCCTGGTTTTCAAGTGACCTAAATTTTAACTATTTATTGGTGTCATAACTGGATAAGTTTGGTTTTTGATTTCCATGTTGGAAACTACTAGACTCTTTTATATCTTTAAATTAGAAAGTTTTCTGGTAAAAAACTTTGTCATTTGGAAATCTGACTTAATGGAGGCCAACAGGATTTTTAACATTATTGATAATACATGAATGAAATCCTGATCTGGTCCTTTGTGTTAGAATTTTACCCTCTTTTTAACATGTTAATGAGTAACATTTTAGTGCCAGATATGTTTCCACAAGTTTTCTGCAATTGTCAGGTACTGTCAGTACTGCAACTATGTACACTGCAATGGCAGTGTCTCTAAATGCTTAATATATTTCACGTTTTAGTCATCAATGCATAGAGGTTCTATATTGTTTGTCACAAATAATCCGTAATTATACTCTAAAGCATTTCTGGTTTCTGTAGAACACCACTTTTTCTTATCTGCATTATTGAATCACAGCAAGTCCTCAAGATTCTTGATGAGTATATTTGTTATGAATCCATGTGCCAATTAAAAAATGAAATGTCAAGATATACAAGGAAAATATCCTAGATCTTGCCTGTCTGAACTTCTGTAAAGCAGCTGGTGTACTGCCTCAGAGGAATTGGTCTCTTATGAGAGGAAGCTAAAAGAACTTGGCTCATTTAGCCTAGCAAAATGAAGGTTAATAGGGTTATGATTGCTCTCTTTAGTGAAAAGAACTATGCAGGCTCCTGTTTCTAAATGGATGTAAGCTGGCCATGAACTAATTTACAGTGAAAAGTGGAAGATTCTTGTGATTTAACCCCAGCCAGGAACAAAATGCTAAGGTGAGAAAACTCTCGAGTTGAGATAAAGACCAGGAGTTGAGATAAAGACAGTTTAACAGCTAAAACAAAAGCTGCACGTACAAGTAGAGCAAAAGAGAGAGTTCATTCACCATGTTCTGTGGCCAGTCTGGTGTGCAGCCATCCCTGTGAAAGCAAGACTCCATCATTTGTAAAGGGAACTTGGGGACACAAATGCCATCACCCCAAACATCCCTTCTTTATCCTCTTTCAGCCCACTGTATATCCTGAGCATGATGTCATATGGAATGGCTTATCCCTTTGTCACTTGGGGCCAGCTGTCCCAGCTACGTCCCCTCTCAGCTTCTTGGGCACCCCCAGCCTACTGGCACAGTAGTACAAGGAGCAGAAAAGGCCTTGACATGGTGCAAACAAACCCTGTTTTCAGCACAAATTCAAACCATAGGTACTCTTACTGCCTTTCCTGAAGAAAATTACCCCAGCCAAAGCCAGCACAATTTTAGGTGCTCAGAGGATAGAATCCTAGAATGAACAGTTGGAGCAAACACATTTGTTTTAGGATAAGCTTGTTAAACTCATAGATGGTTTGAGATAATTGGTGCGTTAATGATGGATAGGTCTCGATATATCACACCCCAGTGTTTGTCCTTTGTATATGATAGTAGGTGAGGACTGACCAGTTTCTGCCCTGTTAAATATCCACCAGCTCAGTGTAAATCTGTTAAATTCTTTCTGAGCTACTATAATCAAATCTGTAATTGCATGCTGAAAAGGAAGTTAAGCATTCTATTTGGAGCTTTTTGACTCTTTCCCTCAATTTATTTTTTTTCTGTACCCCATTTATTTTTTCCATGCTTCATGGTGATGTAAGGGAAGTTCTATGAGAAGAGCACTTACCCATAAAAATTTAGCTATTCCAGAATAATACGTACTTGCTTTTGATTGATTATTCAAAGATTTCATTTAGTCTTTTGTTCCTGAAAAAACTGATTAAAGAAAAAAAAGTCTAAAATTATATGACAGGGATAAATTCTTTTGATATTTTCATATAAATAGCAAAACATGTTAGTTGTGCCATCACTGCTCTTATATCTTTGATTGATACAGGCTGTATGTGCATGTGTGTTGTTATTGATACTGAAATGATGGCCCTCAGTGACTCAGACACTCCTGTTGCTAGAGTGTGTTTACCGTCAGTTGTTTTACTTTGAGCTATAAAATGCATTTCAGAATCTGAGTCAAATCTAATGTGTACTAAAATAATTAGCACCAAAATATCATTTCCCTTGTTTATCTGTGCATTTTTTTATCCATGGCCTTGAAGCTAGCACACAGTATCATTATAGAAGTGTCTGAATGAAAGAACGACATTGCAGTGTCATTGATTACTGTACATTGTTGTAGCATACTGGAATCCTGGCATTGTATCCCTGTTATTCCAGGTGCTGGTTTATGTGAGTGTGGTGATAGTACACATACGTTGTGCTAGGCAGCGAGTATTCATAGCAATGACAACACTGACTGCAAAGAAGGCCTAAGTAGGCCAAATACAACAGCTGGATAAAATAGGTGGTAAAATTACAGTAGAAAAATAAGATTTGTGTGTCACCATAGTGGAGACCAGCTATAGCAAGCAAATGAGCACTGTAGTTATGGTTTCTGTAGGCATTACAACAAACAAGTTTTAAGGAAGGTTCTGAAGCAAGACAATTAACTCCATTAAGGCCATAACCCAAAAGCCTATTTAAATGATAGGATTATTTTTAGTGATGCCAAGAGGTGTTAGATAAAATCTTCCAACACTGTATCTGCCAAGGTAACTTTATTATCAGAATTGCCATAGGATTTTACAGGATCAAGCATACTGAATTATGCACAAATATTCTGGGCATGGTACGTTTTAACAGGATTAATTCTGTGTTACCCTTTGAATAATTCCACTAGTTGACACAGCACAATTTCTCCTTTTTTCCCATAGTTCTCTTGCCCTGATTTTCAGAGATGCCATAATCATAATTACCAGTGGAATAGAAATAAAAGTTACTTTTATTCATGTTTATGATTAATAACTTAAGCACTATAGTATCTTTAAAAAACACCAGGATTTTCATTGAAAAGTACATGATTATTTCCTGAGCATATTCTCATGAGCTCAGTCCAAGGGTAGGGCTTTAAGTATATTATACCTGCACACTAAAAATGTGATAAACTAAATCACCAAATACATGGTTTTATAATGTGAATAATTTTTTGTGGATTTGTTTTGACTTCCGTTTATGTCTCTAAGACGAGTACTTGCTTATAGTTTGTTCATCACATATGCAGAACTATAGTTCATGGTCTGATGGGGGATTTCCTTGCATTAGGACAAAGTTGTCAGCTTTCAGTAGACACTTCTGTTTGCCATGCAGTGCCATGGAGCATTTGTTGATGCTGAATCAGTATACGACGGCATGAAAGCCTTCATCTGAGAAACAAAGTCGTGTCTAGTATTTGCCTAAGTGGAATAATGGCTTACTAATAATTAGGTGCTCATTTTAAGTGTGCCAGATAACTTTCAGAAACAGTAAAAGTTAAGGTGTAATTTGGGTTGGGTAATGTAAGAGCTGGTATTATGTTGCTTAATGTTTCATCAGCACTTAGGATTAGTATTTATTCATTAATACAGAAAGTAGTAATTATTGAAGGTGATCTCTTTCATGTTTCATACAATTTAGAGGAGATCATGGATATTTGTGTTCGTTGCCACCTAAATTACAGTAGTGATCTTGCAACAGAAATAAGTCTTCTGTGGGCTTGCTGATCCTTTGTTGTTACAATGAAGTTAATGATGACCTTCCAGCAAGAAACACGTTAAATATGGCAGCCCAGCAACCTTGACTTTGCAGCCTGTCACTCTTAACTGTATTTATTAATATACATTCTTGCAAAACTCTTACTTAACCGAAAACTGTCTGGTTAAGATTTGGAATTTATGTACGCACTTAATGATTTTGAAAATCCCATGTTTAGTTAAAACCAGGAAAATTATTCTATAGTTTTTTTCAAGATAGATGGAGAGTAATTAAAAATAGCTCTGTTGTGATAAAATGCTTTCCTTGGCAGTAAATAGAGTGCAAAAAATGCTTTTCTCAAAGCCTCTAAGTCTTTAATATATTTGTTATGGAGTGGGTGATGTTCCACTTGATTTCAACTATTCTTCTAGTATCAGAGCACAGTCTTTGAGTGCAATACACTAGCTGTCCATAATGCTTAAATTTTTTTTTTTTTTTTTTTTTGCCAATGAAGTTATAAGAGCATGGGGTTACAGTATCCACAGTTTTATCTTCTGACTGGAGATACAGGGACTACACCCCCATTTGATACATTCCTGTGGGGGATTCTTGAACTGTAGTTAAAAACACTACTTTATAACAGTGCAGTAAACAGAAGTGGGTTACTCCCTTAAAAAAAATAAAAAATATATATATCTCCCCAACACAGCTTGGTTGTCTAGATGCAGTCAGTATTGATGTGGAAGGACTAGTATGCATCTAGAGTTTTTGAAAATGAAACCTTCAACTGATCCAGGCTTTGCTACAGGCACCCAGAAATACTGTCATACCATGAAAATTAAAAAAATAAAAATGTTATGAGAAACCTAAAAGAATTGTGATCCTTACTCTCCTGGCCATGTTCCCATCAGCCGCAGGTTTTTGGTAATACCGTTCTGAAGCAGATGAAATTATCCATATTGGTGTCTTTAATACTAGCACATTGCAATCTTTGCCTTGAACTATAAAGATAGCCTTAATATTTAAACCCTATGGAGAGCCAGGGGTGCACATGTACAGGGAAGAGTCTCTATAGGCATGAAATCAACTTCATCCCAAGAAGAAAGAGGGATACAGATGTTTTTCCAAAGTAATTATTTTCTATGCGGTTGTGCCTGGTATATTACTAAGTACGAGTGCCTTAGTCATGTCACCTGCTAAAGACATAGTGTTTCTTTGCTTGATTGCTCTCATGGTTTTCAGATTCTATAGATTGTTGTTGAATAGAAATTGATTCTGGCTTTTGGGAATTTTCCATTTGTTTGTGTTATTTATTTTTTAAATTTTTTTTTTTCCCCCAGGTTTACCAAAAATGCAAGTCATTCGGAACTACAATGGAATCCCACAGCCAGCAGCACAAGATGGGCCACCATTGCATATCCAGATTGGGGACACTATTGAACTCATAAGAGGAGATGCACACAGCCTATTTTGGCAGGTACTGTATCATTTAGCAAATGACTATATTCTGTTTGTCCAGATATCAACTTCTTATTGATATATTGCTGTCATAACTTTTTCTTTTTGAACAACAACAAAATTTTTTGTGGTTTATCCAAATAAATGTCTAATACAAGTAATTTTGCTTTTAAGTTGCCAGTAGTTCCTACACAGTGTAAATCTTCATTCTTGCAGCCTTAAAGTAAGTCTTGGTGAATCAATCTGCAAGAACATGACATTGGTGGTTATCCTAGTGAAATTATGAGTTAAGGAGAGTGTTTGCACAAAAAGCAAAGTTTTTGAAATTTCAATGTCTGATTCTCTAACACAACATAAGTAAAAGCTATGCTGGTAAGACCCAGTTAGTGAATATAAGATTTATAGGGGAGGGAAATAGCTCTGCAAAACAGAACCACACCTAAACTACTTGATGCTGGCTCAAGTCAGTTAAGGATAGGGGCTTTTTATATACACAGGAAAAGTATATTCTATTGATGGCAAAATTTGCTGTCATGTGATTCGCATCACTACTTTTGTTACTCAAATTTCTTCTTAAATGAGAACTATAAACGTTGGAAATGCTGACTTGCATTCACTTTAACAGTAAATGCATGAAAGTATGTCTCATTTTTCTTGATTGCTTTCTTAATTGTTTGCTTTATTGGCTACATGGAAATAAAGCTAAATAGAAGAAGGATCAGGAGATGAATAGAACAAGTGGAAAATATCTGTCGTCTTGGATTGTTGTTCCTGTGTTAATCTTGCTGATCTTTTTTTTTTTTAAAGCTATAATAAGGTAATGAATATAATATAAAAACTGCCCAGTCTATTTAATGAGTTAGGTCATACTTTTTGTTGTTTATTTTGCTTTTGTTTTTCTGGCAACAGTTAGGATGGACTCTTCTCCAAACTCTTGGATGAGTGAACTCTTCTTATGTTACTGTATCATCCTGAACATTTAATGGGGGGACTTTATATATTGAAAAAATATGTAAAAACTTGTAACCAAACCACCTTACCCCCTCCTAAAAAACCCTTCAAACCCAAAACAACTCCTCGCCAAAACCTCCCAACCTGTTACTTAGCAGACCATGGGTATTTTGCATGAAAAATAAATAAAAATAGAAAATAAATCTCTTCAAATGACAGCATTTAGCCTGTGTAGTTTTGTATGTAGAGCTTGTTTCTGCAAGGTCTAGAGTTCTGATCTAGAGAAGCATTTAAACCTGCTCTTGACTTAGGACTGGCTAGAAGGTAATCATCTGACTAATACAATTAGTACAAGCCAAAATTACTGCTACCACGTGGGACTGATTCTATTGCCATGTTCATACACATCTGTCAACTCAATTTACTGGAAATTGTCTTAGAGGTTGTTTGTAATTATCATGCTAAAGAATTTAGCTAGAATCTCATTGTGTTTTAAAAGCAGAAACCAGAAAGTGTGTGAGGCTTTTCCCTAGAAGCCTTAGTAATAGATTTGAATCCTAATGGCAATTGTCATTTCCATTAGCATCATTCAGGAATTTTTTCTCTCTTGTCACAGACTGTTTAATACAGATTTTTCTGAGTCTTTTAATGACATCGGCATTTTAAAATGCATATTAAGAAAGAGCCTGCAAAATGCGATTTATATTAAAATCTTTATTATTCAAGAGGCTTTGTCCCACTAAACTAATATTACAGTGATTTTGCTAAGTTGACCATTTAGAAATTCAAGTGATTGTAATAGATAAGTTTGTGTTGTTTAGGTAGAACTTTTTCATTTTTACAGCACAACAAATAAATAATACAGGTTACTGAGCAGTGCTTGAACTGTAGCTGAAGTGCAGTCAAACATATCTTGATAGACATTAATATGTTTTGTTCTATGGTTGGTCTTACTAAGTGTGGTATCACTTGCTATTCAGGTATGATTAGTATTGAAAATAAGTATCACTTGGATGGCAGACTGTTTCAGAGCTCTGCTTAAAATTAGGTCTATACTCAAGAGGGATTTGTATTTCAGGAGTAAATAGAATATATGGATACAAGGGGTAACCTGTATTCAAGCAGATGATGTGGAAGAGGGTAAAGAAGCTTCGCTGAACACAGTTTCAAATCTATAAGGTTGTCACTTGTTTGCACATAATTTTTTTTTTAATATCAATGGTATAAAGCACTTTTAGATTATATACTGCCTATGTGCTTTTCCCTCTCCTCTGCTGCCTCTGCACTTCTTGGTATTTTTGGATAAGGTGGTAGCTACTGTGTGTGATAAATTGCATAGTGATCTCCTGTGGAGAATGATGCACTCACTTATTGTGCTTAGGATAGCACCAATCAAAGAATGTTTTTATTTTTTTCATAAACCCTTGTTATTTTTTTACATCCCGCTCCACTCTTTTGAATTTTCTGAGTTATGTTTTCTGTGGTGGTATTATGGTAGAGTTACACATTTAGTGTTACAGAAACAAAATGAACTGAACCCCTGAAGAAATTTCTTGCATGTTTGAGGGTTTTTCCCTTTTTAATTTTTTTATGTTGCAGATATGCCATTAAAAATAAGAATGTTAGTTGAAAGATTTTAATGCTTGTAAAGTACTCATGCTTAATCTTGTTGCCTCTTTAATGCTGAGAGTATATTATATTTACAGTCAGTATATTACATTTAATGGAGGTTAAGTATTTATCTGCTTTTAAAAAATCAGTTAAATTAAAACATTTGTTTGCCTAAATACACATTTTGATGCCTTCATTTTATGAATCTGTGTTCAGGAATTTAGGTATGTGCTCTGTTCTGCCTTAAACGTGTTCACTGCCAAATATTACTAGGAATAAAAAGATGTTTTGAAGGTGTTCTTCAGGAGAGCTTGGTTGGTGTTGAACTGTGTGTTAGCTGCTGATGCATGGATGGTCTGGTCACTTTTGGTGCTTAGAAGCCAAAGAAAATTGGTGGCCCTATGGGAGGACGTCAGTTCTGTTGCAGAAAAGGGTCAGTTGAGGCTGTGCTGGATGCATTTCTGCCTTTGGTCTCCCAGCATCTACAGCACGTCAGTACACCACAGTCAGAGAGTCATTAATTCTGTGATTATTTCCCTGCCCAATGGATTTCCATTGATGTGCATCACCTAGGGAAATGCTCAACATAGAGTCTGAATTGGCTATTGGATCACTAGCTGTGAATTCTCACTTAAGTTTGGTCTCTCAGGTGCTGCAACCACCGCTGCGCAGTGGTGTAGTCATTTTGGGGATCTGCAAGGTTGCAGGGTGGCAGCTTTCTGTAGAATGCCAGCTGAGGAGGAAGTAACTTGAAAGGAGATAATTAACATTATGAAGATATCAGACGCTGGCAGACATTGACAGAACTGGGAATCATATCCCAATCTCTGAGCTCTCTTCTTGTCTCTTATCTCTCAGAGTGTCACATCTATCACTTAAAATTATTACTTAATTATATTAAAACCCCAACAAAAAAACCAACAAAACCCACAGAAATATTGAGCAACACTTTATTAGAACAGCATTTTATTTTAAAGACTCTTGGTTATACTTACTGTTCTAAATCCCTGAGCGTGTATTATTATTTACTGTTAATCCCAATTATGTCTCAAATATGGAATTAATTTTTTTTGTAGGGAAGAAATCTAACAACAGGAGAGCTTGGATTCTTCCCAAGTGATGCAGTAAAACCTAGCCCATGTGTAAGTACAATTATTCAGTTCTGCTTTCCACCTTACTGGAAAACTGCCTGGTTTATTAGTTGATCAAGATCTTACCTTGCAAAAATAATATTGTTTCTACTTCCTTGGTGCTTTCATAGTGGCTTCAGTATTGCTTAAAGTAGAGTGTTCTAATGCTGTTGTTTATTGGATATAAGTAGGACATGTCAAGCAAATGGGTTTGATAAGCAGGTTTAACTTCGGGGATTATTAATAAATTGAACAGTCTGAGGAGTTTCCAGAGAGTAGATCAAATACATTTTATGTGAAAGTACACTTTCTTCCTTCCCCAGCAGGAAGGTGAGAGTGCTCTGGCTCTAATCTATTCCCCAGTCACTTTGGGTTAGAGAGAGGGATTACAACCTAAGTAGTAAGTTTAAAAATTGCAAAACTAATATAAAACTTTGAATTCTGACTGCTTGATAAATTTTCTTTTTTCTTTAGATTCTTATCTGTTTTTATTTCACACAAGAATCTTCTCAATCTAGAAAAGTTTGTGCAAGTAATAAGAAAAATAATTTTATAATATATACTCAGGAGTTTTATGTACAGATGCGATGATGCATTAATATACTATACACTTATTCCTTCTCTGCCCTCTGTAACACTGTGTATCAGATTACTGGCTTCCTTTGTTAATTGATAAAATCCCATAAACCCAGTAATGAATCCTATTCCTTACTTTGCTTTAAGGCAATTTTCACGTACTTTAACCTGATTCTCAACAGTTTGACTTATTAATAGAATTGCTTTTATTACAGCAGTCAAGATATGCCACTTCAATGGCTTTTATCAGTAGGTGGAATCAGCTCTTAGTAGCTGCATTTCAATGTCTTTAGGGCTTATTGTGCCTTAGTTTCCGGAACAAGTATACATGAGATCCTAAGGAGTATAAGTATGTTAAAATACCATAAGACATCTTTAGTACCCTGTATTTCCAGGATTTTGTTTGAAGAGGGACACACAGACTATTTGTAGGTACAAGTTGTGTTAGATTGAGTGAGAGAGCAAATCTGAAATAAAGATGAAATTGTTGTGTGAATTTAACTTTCATCCCTCCACCCTTTGTTTATTGTTAAATTTGTGAATTTCCCACCCCTTGCTTATTGTTCCAGGGTGGATTTCCCATTCCATGGTGTCACTGTGAGTGACCCCATCAGTCATTGTGTAGTGTCATTGACCGCAACTGTAGCAGCGTTTTTAGGAATCACCAATATACTTTAAAAACACTGGCAGTGAAATATCTGAAGTTAGGAAAAATGCTGCTGGGGTGTTGTGAAGGTCTGTTTCTAATGGTAAATCTTTCATAAAATATACTGTTTAAAGGAGTACTGAAAATAACACAGTTTTACAGAATGAATAAATACTATTCATGAAATGTTACCAACTGGTGTCATGATCAGAATAAAAAGATAAATTGATGCTTCACCCCTGTTAACTTGGAAGGATGAAATATAAACATCTTATGATAAATGATGCAGTTAAAGATACTGAAACATCAATCGGGTTTTAAACATGCTATAACTTTTACTGTTATTATTAAGTCTAACAGTCTTTACAACCATCTGATATAAAAATGCCCAGAAACAGCATAAAATCCATATATCAGAAGACTTTAGGAATGAATATTGAATGAAAAACTGCTGAGCTCCAGAATATCTATATTCCAGACTTTTCACAGATGTACCTATAAACAATTTTTTCCCTTTAAAATAGGTAGTATATGTCAGCAGACATTTTATGCACTATATGAGTAACAGCTGTTTCTTCCTAGCTTTCCTCCATTTTTCTAATTCCTTTAGAGGCATTGGATACATAGCACAGTATGAGCCAGGAGCTTCTGGAATAACATTTGATTTTATCCTTCTTTATGCCAATGAACAACACTTGTTATATGAATATATTTGTCCATTCAAAGTTTACGAAAGCAGCTACTCAGCTATCATATAACTGCTCTGGAGGATGGACTTACACCATCTTTGAATTTTTTATCTTTTCCAGTTTATTAGCACTACTCGGCAAATTAGAAAAATTTAAGAATATCTTGCAATGTGTAAAAACCTTGTAATTTTTGAAATTGTGGCCTTGAAATGTGTCATTTGGTCGATCCACTAAAACATTTCTCATAGGAATTGTCTGTCAGCCTATTCATAATCCGTTAACTTTTTTCCAAGTCTCCCCATCAGAAGCAGAGGTGCCTGAGTAGTGCTGTCAGTATCTGCAGGGATGTGAAAGGCCATTGCTGCTGCCAGGGTAACACCTGGCTCTCTTAGGTGCCCTGTACTCCTCAGGGGTTCACGTGCTGCCAGCACTGCAGATGCTACTGTGAAAAGAGCCCTTTGTCTACACTGGTTGGGAATAATGCATGTTTCCTTTTTCTCTCTCAAGAACTAGACTAAATGACTGTTTAATACCTGTTTAGATTTACTGCTACATAAGCCAAATGCTCGAGCCTGGTTTTGTCACAGAGAACTTTATTGTGTTCCACACTGAAGTTTATTTCAAGGTCAATTTTAGAGACTTGATAGAGATCTTGGTTGATACCTGAGGTCAAGACAGTGGGAGTTGGAATTGATGGCAATTTCAATCAATTTAGGTTTATAGACCTTTATAATAATATTTTCTTGAATTGATTTGTTTTTGGAAGTCTCTTCTGGTGACATCCTATATATCATTAATAAAAAATTGTGAGAAGAATGTTACTGTAATTTCTTCCTTATTAAAGTCCAGAAAATAAAACATTAATTGGTTTTCCTTGGAAGAAAAAAAACAAAACATGTTTGCTTACCTAAGAATATGTGACCTTAAGTTATAAGTGTGTGAGATTTATGTTAACCTTTCACTAAAATCCATTTTTCAGCCCTGTGCATTTTCGCACATTGTTTTAGAAAAGTACGGTAATACTGAGTTATCACGCACTAATGGGAGATGATCAAGGTGAAATGCTCATTTTCATAGGAATTGCTATACTGTGCATCTTGTGCATGAATAAACATTACCTATGCATATGTTTGTGTACATATAATATCTATTTTGCAAGCTGATTACAGTTTGCTTAATTTTTAAATTTAATTTCGGAATCAAATGGTGTGCTTAGCAAGATGCAGTACAACAGTTACCCAAGTCAAATACAAAGGAATGAATGATGTCATAGGATATAAGTTGTGGAATATCCTCAGGTCTCTCTGAAGATTACGGACCATAATTCCCAGTGGACTATCTAAGGCCACACAGTACTGAATACATGAAATTATTTTATACATCACCGTAAATTGGTTGCATATTTTCGTGATACTTTTGTACAATACAGAGCATTGAGCTACTTTGTGTATGAAATTTGAATATAGGCACTGTCAGAAAAGCTTAGAACAGTTCTGTGAAGTAAAAATACCCAAAACAAACTGTCACAGAAGAAAAGAACTTAAAATATTCCGTACTACTTTCAGAATGATATGGAATATGTGTCCTTTTTATTAACTTCCTTTAAAGAAAATAGACTTGTAGACAAATTAGATCACCTGGATATTGATAGTTAGCTCAGTCTAATTTCTGGTTTTTAGAAAAAAAATCTTGATCCTCATTCTCTGTATTTTTTGATATCCTAGGTTCCTAAGCCAGTAGACTACTCTTCACAACTGTGGTAAGTCTCTGTCTTGTCTTACAAGAATCTCTGAAAGAAGCAGTCACAGAAAGCAACTGTTGACACTACAATTTAAATTAGATTGATTTAACCTTTCTAGGCTTCAGAAGAAGACATTGTGTAGTGCTTTGGGAAAGCAATACCATGCATTGCCTAAAAGCATTTTTGATATAATAAAGTGCTTAATGATTTTTGATGTTTTGTTCACAAGTCTGTGGCTGTACAGCTTTAGTCCCAGAGGTCTGAAACAGAACAATGAGAGATGATTATAATATGAGGCATGGAAGTATATCTTACATGTTAAGTGACTAAAGGAAGGAATAATGTTAAATAGATCTTGTATCATGAATAATTCTGCATTTCCTTAAAATCCCCCACCAACATTGAAGCTGTAGAGATACAAGTGGCGCCTGGGGATATGGTTTAGGAATGTCTATAGTGGTGCAAGGTTGATGGTTGGACTAGATGAATCTTGAAGATCTCTTCCAACCTTGATGACTCTGTGAAAACGCTAGTGTATCAAAACTGCAACCACTGCTGCTCTGGGGTTTATGAAGTGTGTCAACTCTTTCCCACAACTCAGAAAAGACGTGGTGATTCTGCGAGAGCAGAGTAAGCATCACGTGTGTTCTTTCTCTGGCTTTATGCTTTGTCATTTAGACATGAGTTCTGACTTCCTCTTCACTTGCCAAAAGTGAAATTAGGGTCACATATCACAAATAGTGATTTTTCATAGCAAGCCAAGTAAAATGTTTATTGTTTAAGACTAGTCTTTTGAATTAATTTCTTACATTTGGTCTATTAATAATTTTGTTAGAAGAGAGCATATTACTGGGATTAGTCTTTATCTTCTATGGATTTTTAATAAAGAACTATTTTTTTACTTAAAACTCCTTTCTAATTGGTTGTGATGTATTACTGTGAAATTTTATGTCGTGGTGACATCCTTTATAAAATGGTAAGATAAGTATAATTTCCCTGGAAGCTAGGTCACTTTCTCCATTTAACAGTTTAACCTCTGGTTTTGCAAATGAGTGTCTGCTGACAGCCTCTCATGATGTCCTATGCAAACCACAAGGCAGAGCAAGGGCACAAATCTGCTTAGGCAGCCAGGCTGCAGAATCAGTGATTTATTTGTCTTAGCTTTCATCACTTAGCATCAGCTTTTTCTAATTTGTGGGTTTTTTGCCGATTTATTTTTTTTTCCTCTGGATGTTGGGTACACCCATTGCACTTAAGCTTTTAGAGGTTAGGTATAATTATGAAACCAAATAAAATACTGTCTTGTGTAAGTAGCAAATTTTCATGTAGGTCTTTTGTTGACCTGATCTACCTCTGGTGGCTGATTGTCCATTCTGTTATGATAAAACTCCTTAGAACTCAGGGAGGTTCAGAGGTTCTGGACCACTGTTGTATTGTTTCACTTGCAGCAAATGATTCAGATAAACTGGTTGTTTTTATGAGCTTCTCAAGCCAGTAGTCATTCAGCTAATGCTTGGGCTCGAGCACTTTCCTTAGCAGATATTGTATTCAACGTGCATACAAGTACTTTCCTAATTAAGAATTCCACAACCCCCAGCCATGGAATTTTGTCATATTTTATTCTTCATTCAGAAATCTGGAAGTGGTATTCAATTGCAACTGATGTATTATTGGTTCCCATTATATGTAGAATATTTTCACTTTCTATTGCATATTTAATAGACCTTTAGAGATTTGCAAAAAATCATAGGCAATTTTTATTTTCCTTGTTACAGGTTTGCAGGAGCAATGGAACGATTGCAGGCAGAAAGTGAACTAATTAACAGAGTAAATAGCACTTACCTGGTGCGACACAGGACCAAAGAATCAGGAGAATATGCAATTAGTATTAAGTAAGTGGAAATGGAATAAACTCTTCAAGAAAGTTTTCTTTTTCTCATTTTTGTCTAGATACTATTTGAAATAAATGCGGAAAATAAACTGCTGTTTCCATTATATAATTATATCCAACCTTTAAGAGAGTCAGTATAGGAAAACGGAAGCTGCCATCAAAAAATACCCAGGATTTCTAGAAGGAAAGAAGCAATGGGTTTATAATGCTGATGCAGCAAATTTGGGCTACAAAAATAACAGTTGAGTGTGTTGGAGAAGAGTCAGGATTGTTTGCAGTACAGTGTGATCTGTTTCACTGACTTCGGTGAGAACTCAAAGCCCTTTGCATCTCAGACTATTCAGTAAAATGTGGGTTTATACATTTTGTGGTTACAAATTATTGTTTGCTTTCATGTTGTTTATCAATATGAATATAGAAGCAAGAACTACATGGGAATTCCCAATTAGAATAAGCAGTTAGCTGTGACTGTTTTTCTGATTACAGATTATTTCTTTAGCTGTACTTTAATAAATATGTTTGTTTGATTAGATGTCAACTTTGTTTTGGCACAGATATACATTTTGTGTTAAGAATTTGTGTGTGGTGTTCTAGGGGCATGCCCTCAGGTAATTATTGATTGTGTCTGATTAAAAACACATTTATATTCATAAGTTATTCATTGCCCACAGGTACAATAATGAAGTGAAACACATCAAGATTTTAACAAGAGATGGCTTTTTCCACATTGCAGAAAATAGAAAATTTAAAAATTTAATGGTAAGCATTGATTAGCTTTCTAACAGTGTGAGATTTTCTTTGTAGCTCTTTCTGTTAGAGAGAGCTACTTGGGTTTGTGAAATTCCAGAAAGCTATGAAAGATTTGAATTGTGTCCACTCCTGCTAATAGGACCATTTTTTATATTTATGCTTTTAGCTCTAAGTGATAATTTTATGTGCTTAAAACTACATATTTATTGTTAGGACTGGACTGTGTCCCTTGTACTGAAGTGAAGAGAGGAGGAATCTGAATCCCATGCATCAGCCCACTCTGGAGTTAGGGTGAATCTGGAAAGGAGAATTTGTTGTCTTTGGAAATCTTGGTTTTCAGCAATCAATTGGATTAAAATTTATGCAGCAGCCTTCCTGCATGCATACTGAAGTATATGAGAATGCTAAATAAAAATTAAGGATAATGCAAAACAAGAGCAGGGAGAAGATTTAAAACCTGGAAGCCTTAGAAAATTATTTTAGTTTGACCACTGATACTCTGTAAAACCAGAGCATCCTAGAAGTGGGGAGAGATTAAATGATGATCTGTAAGTGCTCATTAGAACAGGAAGACCATAAATTTCTTCATGAAGAATGCACCAAGCTGTTTTTGAACTCTTCATTTCACACTTATAATCCAGTGACTTGTTTAGTTTTAGGGCTGAGATCTTTTCATTGGTTGGCAGCAGAAATCATGCTGTTGCTCACCTACACGAGTAGATGGCTGCTTAGTCTGTGAAAGCTACAAATGATTTGTTGGAAACTGATCTTGGCAAAACACGGCAGCTGGAGTTTCATGCTGCCAGGTGTCTTGTCATGGCAGTGATGCAGTTTAATACACTGGTGCAGGTTCCAAAGTAGAGCACAAATATAAATAAAGGACAAAGTTGGATGAAAAATGAACAAAAAGAATATGCATTGCATCACAGAATTGAGAGGATGGAAGAAATTTTTAGCATAAGGACCTCACTGCTACCAACTTAGCCTTGCTAACATTCAAATAGGAAAGAATTGTTTTGTAACACAGATTTAGGGTATTATGAATTCTGCCCTTGAGAGTTAAATAGACGAGTGGTAGTGTGGTGTTTGTACGTGCTGTGGAACAGCTGCTTTGTTCTGGGTAGATGCAAGAGAAAAAAGTAACTGAAAGAAAAGAGGAACAAAAGTAGTCTGTGTAGAAGTGGGAGCAGAAGAGAGACAAAGGCAGCATCCATAGAAACATTAAGTAGTGATACGAGTGACACAGCGTTTTGTACTGCTTTGGAGGGAAAAAAGGTAGAAGAGCTCTTGTGTCTGCTTTTCATAGTACATTTGAAAAAGTTTCACCAGAGTAATTAAAATGTGCTGAGTGTGTAAAGCAGGGTGCAGTGGAAGGTCAGTTCAGCTGCTGCTGTGAATCAGGGTAATGTGACAGGCTCCTGAGGAGCCCCATCCATGCTGGCACGGACTGCTTACCTTACTCATGTTTGCAGGCTTGCTACTGTGATGTGAGCAATTCATGTTGTGGGTGCTATCAGTCAACTGTTTTCATGGAAGAATGGAATTAAAATATAAGCTTTAAAAGGAACTGAATCTGTGACATGAAGGGATTTTTTTTCTTTTTCCTCAGTTTAAAACCATTTTACTTATTTTGCCAACAAACATCTGTCTATTTGGAATTCTAATTACTTTTACCAAACAACACAATTCTTATAGACTTACACTGTGCAAAAAGATAACAAAAATTTCATACTGATTATTTTCCATTTATCCAGATATCCTACTTTGAATGCTACTTACTTACAAATCACACAAATTTGAATGTTTGGATATTCAGTGATGATATGGGAGTAAATTTCATTGCTGACACTCTAGTTTGTATCATGTACTGATACAAACAGCAAAGCCCACAGAGTTCTTAGTATCACTGATGTAGGCTATTATAGGCTAAACATTTTGGTAGCTTTTTGTGGTGCTGTTTTTTTTCATTTGTTTTGGTTTGTTTCCTTGGATGTGTGTTTGTTTGTTTGTTTTTCTGGAAGGAAATGATTAAACACAGTATGATCTTCTAATTTTGAACTAAGCTTGGCTTGGTCAACTGTGATTTTGGAAATCTAAATATAAGTAAGTAGAATGGAGTGAAGGGTTTACAGTAAATACATTGCTTTGTGCTTGCATTTCTGAAGAGTGAAATCCCACATTTGAATGGATCAATTGAAGTATATTTGCTTTGAATTGTCTGGTCACTTTTAATCTTATTCTAGCTCTGTGTACAAACTACGTGATATTGACATTTATAGGGCTAATTCAAATGTAACAGACAATGGCAGGGGTTCTGACAGCATGAGCTGTAAGAATTTTGATGGGTGTTGCCTTCTTTAGAGTAGGAATTCGAGTGACTTGTCTTTTTGGTTGCATAAACTATTTCAGCTATTCTTTTATATTTACATATATGAATTTTTGCATATATATATGTAAAATATTTCTCTGTGTAGCTATGAATGCTTACATAGATGCACACATGGGGATGTGATGAAATTTTTGGATGGGGTACAAGGAGAATGTGAAATGGTGGATTTTTCAGTCAGTGTGCACTGTCTGACACCTCCCAAGCCAGCCCTGCCTTGAAAGTTTTACATTGTCTGAGTATCTACACGTTAAGTTGCTGTTAACTTACAAGCCATGTGCTTCATTTCAGATCTATGTAATTACAAATACATTTGTAGATAAACATCATTTATCATTGCAAAAGAGATTTGAGAAAACAGAGACATTTACCTCTCCATCCTTAGCAAGCAGCTGACCTTGCCTTCTGCCTGACTCCAGAAAAGTGAAGACATCCTCTGCCTGACTTAGAGGAGCAGCAAATGTTGACTCTGACAAAAAGATTTTACTCAGCTGATTTTTGGGATGACTTTTTTCATTTGTTTTGTTTAAAATCTTGTAAGTGGTAATATGAAAGCTGTCAATTTTTAGGGTACTTTATATTTTTAAAAATAAGCATGTTCTATGGGATGTATTATAAAATAAGATTACTTGCATAATAAAACTGTCATGGGCTGTGCACCAGAATGCTGAACAGTATGTGATTTCAATTTCCAATGAAAGTGTTTTTGCTTTGTGAAAGGAACTTGTAGAATACTACAAGCACCACTCTCTCAAAGAAGGTTTTCGAAGTTTGGATACTACTCTTCAATTTCCATACAAAGAATCTGAAAACTCAGTGGGACAGAGGAGTAACAGAACAAGTGGCAATGGTGAGGATTATAAATTTTTGTATATTACCTTCTATCACATACATACATATATATATATATATATATTAAAAGGACAAGGTACTTGGAGCATCTTCATGTTCCATTTTTGACATATAACCGATTACTATGGCAATGCTTTTAGCTAGGATTTTTTGAAGCTAAGCAGATTCAGATCTGCCAGGAGGTTTATAAACATGTCTAGCAAGCTTGTCTTGCTGCCAAACTTAAGATCTCCCCAATATTCAAAAAGTCTATTAGATAAGCTGGTGAGAGATTAAATTGCATCTTGCCTAGTTTCTTAAGAAATCTGCATACATGCAGCTACAAGTGTTAATGTCTCTTACAATTTCTAATCCTTAAAAGGAGATTTAAATAAATCAGTCTTTAGCATAGCCCTGTGATGCAGCATCTCAGTAATACCAAATAATTGTGTCAAAAAAATTTTAGATTTACTATATCATAATTATTTTTTGCATGTTTTTTAACATGGAAAGTTTGGTAGAGTTCCCTTACTAAGCTTCTGAAAGTTTTTGAACTACTGTGCAATGTAAATTGCAGTTGAAAAGTTGTGAAGTGTAGAAATGAACTGAGAAGGCTTGCAATGCATATGCTGTCCTTTATTTAAGCTGTTAAAATTTAAGTGGAAGTTAGCATGATTTTTAGGACATGGACAGGTTTAATGTTAATGATAAAACCTACCACATGGCTGGCTTATGGAAAAAACATAATGTTTCTGTCAAAGAGCAAATACTAGATTTGCTGTTTTGCAGTCAGTGGCTGCATCTTTGTATTGTAGCAGATAATAAGAGGAAAATAAAAATTAATGGGGATTTTAACAATATGAAGACTGCTGTAAAAGCCCAAAAAGTCCAGTCTAGTCTTCGTCACTTTCATTTGCTGTGTGTGTAAGCTTTTTGTTACTTGCTTGCCTCTTACAGAAACGTTATGGAACACTTTAGAGGATTTCTTCCTCTGCTAATTAAAGTGAAGATAATTTAGGACAAATGATTGTAAGAAACCAGTGTGTTCCTGGGCATTTCATTTACTTCTCTACCTCCCAATTCATCTTCTTTCCATTTCTGTTCTCCTTCCCAGGACTTCTGTCAGTTGTTTCCTCTCTGTGCTGTTCATGTCCATTCCTGGTGAATTTCTCTGCCCTGTCCTTTCCAGTCCCTTTAGCTCGTGTCTCCCTATGCTCTCACCATCTCTTGTGCTTTCGTCATTCCTTGCCTCTGCACAGTGCTGAGGCTTTAATCGTTGAGAGGACATGTCCTGCTTGATTTACTTTGCATTTGAGTTGTTATTGATTGTGAGCAGAACCAGATTTTTTTTTCCTTAGGCCAGTTAGAATGTGTCTATACTGTCTACCAACTTCTTACTCCGCAAGAGCTCAGTCATTTCCTGCTTTACAGGATACAAGATTTATGGTACATCCTCATTAACTTCAGTCATCACACAAAAGAAAACAACATTTTCTCCAAGATCTTTTAGCCAGTATGTGGGAGAGCAAGAGAAATTACTGAGGCATGCTCTCATTTTAGTCAGGGGGATGAAGAAGTGCATCTGTGCTACAGTAACTATCTGCCCTTTGATGCTACAAACTGTGCTACTGGAAACTGTGGGCTTTGTCTTGACCAAACGGACATGAAAAACCTTTCAGTTCCCAAACTCCTCATGTAAAATCTGATAGATTTCCATAGTTCTGCTGCTTTGTCTAGATTGACTCTGAATGACACTTCCTTTTATGCATTGGACAGTAAAGTGCTTCCCCATGAGTGTGGTGATTTATTTGTTGTGTTTTTCCTTGTTTGTTTTGTTATGTTTGTTTAGCCAAAACGTCCATAATTAACAGTCCACCTATGGGTTACTCTGCTCAGCTTTTAAGCTGTCTAGTTCATTTTACCAAGCTGATGGAAGAAAGGCCTCATGTCTAGGCTGTGTGAACCCTGCTGGACTGAATTTAGAAAGAATTTGGGAAATTTAGATTGCAGTTTGGTTTTGTAGAGGAAGCAAACAAGTTCTGTGGGGCAGCAGTTGGATGTGGAGTTTACTGATGGCCCTCAGTGAGGACCACCACACAGCTGATTTTTTGATCTCTTCCCACATAATCCAAGTGCAAGAAAAACAGTTGCTGGAAAGAAGCCAGACAAACTAGCTGAAGAGAGAGAGGGGCACTTCCCCATATTTTTTTTGATTTTGCAACTACTCAGCACGAGGCTGAAGCTAGTGAATGCAATGGGCTTTGACAGTTTGAAGCTGATTTAAAGAAGGACTTGGGTTTAACGCAGTACTTTTCTCCATACTATGCACATATCTGGATTTTTAAATGAAGCCATCTTTTGAAAAGACATCAGCTTTTTTTTTTCCAAAACAGCTGATCTTTAGGATATATAACTCACAGAATAAGTGGGAAAAGTATTTCTAAAAAACATTAATGGAACCACTGCAGACTTTGACTGAGACTTATCATTTTCTGCTGCCAAGGTCTTTGAGCTGCTGTGAAAGTGAATGGCAATACTGAATTGACTTTACTTCCCAGAAAAGAGTAAGAAGGAAGTATATTAACTTTTTTTGGTATTTGTTATGTTTTCGTTTAACCATATGGGGGAAAACAAACAACTGGTATTTCATTTAACCTGTAATTTCTAATATGAATCATAAAAAGTCACCTTGTAACTTCTTAAGTTTTCAGGGAATTTGATTCTTGCTTCAGCATCTACTTGGTTTTTAGAATAATTTTTTAGACTAAAAATCTCCATTTTAGTGGGATAGTTATTTTGCCTTTCCAGTTTTTACCTTCCCACTTGGGTTAGAATTTTGCTTTTTAGTCTCCTTGTCTTGCAGAAGTCACCCGTGTTGTTCTCATATTCATTGTACACTTTTAATGTGATTGTAAAAGCTGTCAGATACTTTTTTCAACATAGAAATTCAAGTTAATTGGGAAGATTTTTTGGGAAACAATATATTCTTGATTTTTCAGTCTCAAGCTTTTCTAGACACACACAGTATGATGAAGTTTTGTTTTGCTACACAGTAAAATACTAATTCTTAGATTAGATTACAGGAATTATCAACCAGTTAATGAAATAAAGGCAAAAAGGGAAGAATAGTGGAGTAGAATAATGGCACTTTATTCTGATTTGCTGATGCAGAGCACAATCATAGTGAGAAATTTAAATCTTTATGAAGTGTAGATTTTCAAGTAACCTAAATCATGAAGCCAAGTCCTTGAGTGATATTTTTCTTTGTTGGCTAACTAGGAGTAGGTATATTGACTAGTTATGACATCCTACTTTTGCTTAATGCATTAACTGCCTACTAATGCTTAATGCATTAACTGTGTAAAGATATCTGTTAGTAAAGTGAAACAAAACAACTATCATCCCAACCCTTAGGGAATCAAAAGAATTCAGCCTTTCTGCTTAGAAGCCAACTCAAATACCCTCTCATCAAAACAGATCAGTTATATGTAGGAATCTAGTAGGATTTCCTTGCCCACATAGGTTTATTTGTCCAGAATTTGACACATAAAACCAAACCTACAGCTATATCAGAAAGAAAAATCAGGATAAATTCTGCTCAGTCAAGGACCAGCCACCCCCCACATAGCACCTAACCTGGGTGTGTTCCTGTGGGCTACTGTTCCACTCTGCCATGGTGCTTCTGGAGAGATAAAGGCAGATATTTGCCTCTAAGAATAGGCACTGCTTTTGAGTCAAGTGGCCCTTTTGATGTGGCACAATTCCCCACAGAGCTGTCGCTTGGGAATATTGTCTCCAGTGTAAAGGAGCCCCTCATGCACCCCAGACAGTCCATTCAGTGTTAGAGGTGGATGAAGTGTCGCCATTGTGAAGAGTCAGAAGGAAGTTTCCAGAGTGTAAAGGGCCCTGGAGCATGGTATTCTTGTCCTATGAGACACTAACCTAAAATGCTGTTGGTTTGTGTTGTGGGATTTTTTTTTTTAATTTCCAAACCCAAGGTTTATGAATACAAAAATACAGTATCAGTCCTGTTTATTTTATTTATCCTTGTAGTTTTCTTGTCACAAATGTATCTGTTGTCATCCAGGTAAGATGCACAAAACTGTACCATTACCTCCACCAAGGATTCTTGCATAAAATTGTTCTAGTCATCATTCCTGCAAGTACCATTTTGAAGCAGAATTATTGTGTTTCATGTGTAGTCAGAAGAACAAATTCAGAGAAGTAGCTGTAAGTGATAAATATAACCCTGCTACTTTTTGAAGGAAAATTCTTGTTCAGTAATTACAGATATTATTAGCTATAATTTAGAGGGTGCATTATCATTTATCCAGTTGAGATGGATGTATCTCCAAATCACAGCTGGGAGCAAAGATCCCAGCTTTATTAGACATAGACACTATATGTCTTTATTGCCCCTTCAAAAGCGGGACAAAATGTGAGAACAGATCAATAAACTATAGTTTCCCTTAAAGCAATTTTAGTTAATTTCATCTAATTTTTGTATTTAAAGGTACATTGCCCCTAGTTTTGTTGACAACAGAGCAAGAGCACCTGCAGCTTTCACCCAGGGAAGCTGTTAATAGGAGCTTAGGATGATGTGCTGGTTCTGCCTAGCCAAGCTTAGGCTTTTTTTGCTTGCTCAAGGAGTTTTTTGCAAGTTGGGGAAACTGCAGGTATGAGCAGTACTGTTTGGGCCTTAGAGGATGTAGTTTAGCTGTGGAATTCCTATTGATGTTAATGATTAACAGGGCAGAATGCATCCTTTTTTTCCATGCCATAATATGGAGTTGACTCCAGGTCAACTTACACTCTATCTTTATTAAAGGCATGTGACTAGTGTTGCTGGACTCACGAGGATTTATGTATGCATGAGTTCTTTCTTTTGTAATGGTAAGAAATTGGATACACAAAGAATTAAAAAAACTTTTGTTAAATCTGAAGATATTTGCAAGAGCCAGCAGTTACAATTTACTTCTCTGAAACCCTAAATGGGTGACTTCTTCCTACTTTACTCTTTGAAAAATGCAATTGTTAAAAATTTAATCATAGATCCAAATTTTCTAGTTATTACAGTCAATTTCCTTGCAGACATCCTTAGTAGGGAACCTTAGTTTCCTTATTATCAATGAATTATACAGTTAAAAAACTATTATTTAAATCTTATGCCAATATTTCAATGTTCTTTTGCTTTTCTCTTTCTCTTTTTTTTCCTCTAAGCCCCTTCTTTGTTCTGTGGGTTTTCTTTTGTAACTCCTCCAGACTACAGCTTTGTTCCCCCTTCCTCCACTCCTTTCTGGTCAGGTACTGCTTTACTGCTTTTATATTTCTTCTGAATTTGCTTCTGTTGTTTCTGTGTGCTGCAAGTGAGGGAAGGGACGAATCTAATACTTCAACTCTTCTCTGACTCCAAAAACAGAGTTATTACTTGTTATTCATGGAGTATAACAAAAATAAAACTCTTGAACTTTTGGATTATTACTGCTTATTGCAATAAGCAGTTTGAATAGGTGTTGCAAAGCTCAATAGTTGCAGCAGATTCCAACAGTGACCACTTGACTGTTAATTTGCTATGTAGTTGACATCTATGAGATATATCTTTTTAATGTATTTGTTCAAATGCACAAACATGGAAATCTCACTGCTTGTTGGTAAATAATATATTCGTCCCATCCCTGCAGCAAACCATACTGCAGTAGCATCTTAGAATACAGTAGGCTTTTTTTTTTTAGAGAATGCTTTCTTTAAATTCTGTATTCACATTGTTAATTAATTTTGCCCATCTGTTTTATAAATATTGTTTTCTTTATTTCCATTTAACCATTTCTGCCTTTAATGGATGCGATCATTTTAAACTAAGAGGCTGCTTAAAAATTCTAAAAAGAGTACCTTTGGTAGCCTGAGTCAGTGTATCAGTATGGGTATGACTTGCTCTGATCTCTAAGATCTCTGCAAAGAGGTGAAGCGCACTGCTGGACAATTTAGGAAGAATTTTGCCAGTAGAAAGGTGAATGACTTTGAGGAGCACATGGAAGGAGCTGCTGGTGTGGAGAGCGCAGCATTTTCTCACGTTACACTGGCCTGCCTTTGTGTACAGGGGTGGGGGACGCTGGCTGGCTTGTGCAGAGCAGGATTGGGGCTGGCTTTTGCTCTAGGGAAGGGAGGTGTTCAGTGTGCACAAATGCAGATGGAGTCATCAAGATCTCAGTGGGCAGTATGTTTTACACCTATCCCACAGAAGTTGTCCAAATTATTTAGTGCTCTGAGAAGGACTCTTGGGGCTTTCTGTAGTTTTCTGAGGGGAAAAGGATGTAGGTGGCAGCTCAGTAGTAGAATGGTTACTGTGCTTGTGCTGAGAGCATCTCTGATGACCCTTCTCTTGATTCAGCCCAGAGATTTCAATCTCCATGTCTTAGACTGCACTTGGATGTTTTGCCCCTCAGTTTCTTCCATTTCTATGCCCTTACATATAGATATTTTTTGGGTAGATACTTCCTTTCAGTAGTCACAACAATGACTGAGAGCTAGAAGGTGCCCTTCCAGTTGACATTTGCTTTTATAAAGGGACACATCTGTAGAAAAGATGAATAGAAAGCCGTTTTGGTGTAACTGTTTGCCCTGTGGTCACGAAGCTCAGCTGGACTCCCTGAAGCACTCATGTCATTTGAAACAACATGAAGGAGTTAGTTTTTAGCTCTTTGCTCAAGGAAAATACTGTGAGCTTTTGTCCTTTTGGGCAGGGATAGGAGAGGACATCTTGCATTCAACTGCCCCGTACTTGACTGTGAATTCCATTCTTAGTGAAACTGGTGTCTGTTCCATGAGAACAAAATTGTGAAGTGGCCCATGTAATAAAGCAGCAATCAAGCCTCAGTTACTCTATCACACATTCCCATATATTCCCATAGGTGGTTTCAACAAATTATAATGGCATTCCTTTTTTTCATATGAAAATCTGCTGTATCAGAAGATTCATTAATAATTATAACAATAGGTATCAATTCAATGTCTTACATATCACAATATGCCAATTTAAGTATTTCATTACACAAGTACAAAATATTAAAGGAAAATACTGATCTGCAGTACTTAATTAAGCTTATCTATCCATTTTGTTCTGAGTGTTAAGCTGCATTGCTTCATATGTTTGTAGCAAACCTTCTTTTTAAAAATAGCCCAATAATTTGCCTACATTAAAAGACCAAATACTTCTTTCATGATATTACAAGTATTTTTTTTTTGAAAATATCATCAGAGCTGGCTTAGTTCTGCTGATATGGAAGCTGGTATCACAGAAGAAGGTTAAGCTGAGTGCTGACTCCTGAAGGTGCTGCCTGTGCCTGGATAACAGCACTGAATTTTGGTGAAACAGTAAATGTACAAGTAAATGTACATGTCTTCAAGGAGCATGGAAACTAATACACAGGAGCAACCCTCAGGGCAATTGCTGCAGATTTATGAGGAGGCAAAAGCACAAGGAGAGAGAAACAACTACTCTCAGCTTTAATAATACTATGTTGACCTTCATGGAATTCAGGCATGTGAGCTAGACCAGCCTGCTGTGATCACATGGAACCTCTGTTGTTTGCACCCCAGATGCCTCATCAGTGGCTCAAACTAGTATTAAAATTCATTTGCAGCATGTGGATTTCACTGTTCATGTCCAGCACACTCCAGTGTAAATCAAAGCTGATTATAGTTCTGTAGTCATCATCTGTTTGCAGAAGGAAAGGCCAGAATAAGTAAAAGCATATTATTCTCATTCACACATGTGCTTTTTATTCACCTCCTTTGGATTTCTCGCTCTCTTTCCAGTTAGTTCTCCAAGTATCTCCCTTCTATTACAAAAGGTTTATTTATTACTGCTTTCTCAAAAGCTTATTTTCTTGTTTAACACTTTCTCTTCCCCCCCCACCTTTAGTTTCTCATTCACATTCATACACCTGTTGGACCCTTTCTTTCCATGGATCTCTGCTGTTAATCCCATTCTCTGTCTGCATTCTTCCTGTAGCTATCCTCTTTCTGTCCTTCACTCAGTGTTCCTTCTCTCTCCCATTTGTACAGTTGTCCTTTCCATGTGTTTTCTTCTCTCAAGTTTTATTTATCTTGGGGCAGCACTAATTGGGAATTCAGGACTGATAGTCTCTACGCAAGTTGTTTTTGTGACTGTGTCAGCAGAGAACTATAGTTAATATTTTTTTCCAAAATTAGCACTGTCATTTTCCTGTATTCCATCACTCATCTGGCATCCTTTTATATATTTCCTATCATGAGCTTCACTTTTATTTGAAAATATGGATCTTGGATTCTAAATTAATCTAAATTCTGCTACTTTCTGCCTCAAGACCTTTGAAGATATATGGTTTTGATATCTCTTGCTTCTTTCTCCTTTTCCTCTCTGCTTAGTGACTTAAAAAGAGTTAAAAGTTCTCCTTTCCCTCAGATGTGCTCCTTTTTCTTCTCTATCCTAATTTTTCTTGCTATTTTCCATCTTTATTATTCTTCTACGCATTTCTTCCCTTCTTCTTTCCCAGATTTGTTCATCTTTGCTTCCTGTAATTTTTCCTTGCCTCTTTATCTTCTTTCTAGAATCTGAAATGATACCCTGCTCCCCAGAATCACTCCTTGCATCCTGCAATGCTTCTCCAAATCCACCAGTGACATTGCTGCATGCCTGTAAATGGTTACTGACCCTCCAATCAATAACTGCTCTTTTTTTTTTTCTTTCTCTAAAACAATTGCTGCCCACGATGTGCTCTTTCCCTGTAAAATTGACTGCTGCAATGCTAATAAAGTGTAGGCATTACATTCATGTCAGGATGTAAACAAGTAGCATCTGCATCTGACTGGCTAAGAGAAGAAAAAAGCATGTTTGAACTTTGATATGCTTAATACATCACCTAGATTTTTGCAACACAAACATAAGCTATAAATTGAGAGGCTGATTCTCTGTTACATGGCATCTTTTACATAATTTATCAAGGGTCTGATAGACGTACTCTACATAAGCAGTCAGGATTGTTGGACTAAACTTGAGTGACAAGGTATAAACTAGGACATTATCTGTTGTCAAAACTGGTTTTTTAGGCCTTCTATTTCTGTGATATATCTAATATTTTAAGTGTGGTATTCCTTGTTAGTATAAAATAAATTGCTTGTATTTTCTCTTTAAGCTGAAAGTATTTGAACTTATAATGATTTTCAGATATTTAATACTATTATGTGTCTGTGATCCAGTGGAAACTTAAACACCAGCAGAACTGAAACTGTTAAGATTTCTCAGCTCATTTGCCGAGTTTTGGGTTCCTGATTTAAATTAAAGGCAACTAGAAATGAATTCTTAGTATTACATTGTTGAGGGCATTGCTAAACTAGAATCTTAAAGGCATTTTCTAATGAAGATTGGGCATTTCTAAGAAATCTGAAAGGGTTCTGAGGACAGAGATGATACTAGGTACACTATATCAAGTCATCCGTCATGATCATATGAATTCTTCTCAAATGTTTTCAAAGGAAGCTTGCCTATGCTCCTGAACTCCTCTTACAGTGATTTACATAGGAAAACAGTGGCATTGATGGGAAAAAAAGCTGAAAAATGCCTCGGCCAAATAATCCAACTACAAAATGCCATGGAGTAGTAGATGTTCTTTCTAAAATGCTCAAGCCAAAGGTCTTTTATCTCTTAGGCCATGCCCACTGTCCTCTCACTGTCCTCAGACTGGAATTGTTGCAGATTTCTTTTGCAAGTTTGGCCATTCAACATCAATGTTGAAAACATAATTTCCTATAAAACTATTTGGAAAAAGGAATTGGTTTTTGAAGTGAGGCTTTTTGCGCCTTTACTTTTTAAAAATTCTTAACAGCTTTTTGTGGTTTAAAATGTCTGGGCTTTACATTGGCAAAATTCTTCTATATTGATGTACCTTAAAGCTTTAAAGTATTAATTTCACTGAACCTTAATTTTATAGAAAAAAATTCATTGGGGATTTACAGAATAAACTCCTGAAAAGAATAGATTTACATCAGTCAATATTAATGCAGATTGTGACAAATGATCCATGGAAATTTCCTGTAGAAAGGCTGTAGCTTTTCGCTCATGCTGATGTTAGCTTCCACTTTTAACTGCATTAATATTTAACTTGGGAGTTGTTTTTTGAAAGAACAGCACCTTATTCTGTTTGTTTTGCTTCATTAGAGGTGTAAAGTTAAATCAACTGTAAATGCTAATAATTCTTTTGGAAAGAAATTAGTGACCTGTAAAATATGTTGATGCATATAACTGGCAGCAAGTTTTATTATGAAGCACAAGAATAAAATAATTGCAAATGTATTTAGCAATCTCAGGGTGGGGAATATTTTATTTATGCTAGTTTGATTTTTCTTCTAAAAGTAAAGGGGACTATTCAAAAAACCACAAAAAAATCCCTTCAACTTTTGCACCATTCACCTATTTTTAAATCTTCTTGATCTTTGTAGTGCAGCTGTTTTGCATAAAATGAACGCCAGTGTATGTTGCTGTGGAATCCTTGTTTTATATTTTACAGTATTTGCAGTATGGTAGCCTTCATTTAACCAGCCCTAATAATCTCACCATCTGCTTCCTTTCAGTGCTGAGCCCGAAGGTGATAGGCATTGCCATAGCCAGGTATGACTTCTGTGCACGAGACATGCGAGAACTGTCCTTGCTGAAAGGGGATGTTGTCAAAATTTATACCAAGATGAGTGCCAATGGCTGGTGGAGAGGTGAAGTAAATGGAAGGGTAAGACTATTTTTTTTCTTTTCCTCTATTTCTTTCTGCCTTCACTGACAGTGATTTTGTTAAAAAAAAGAAGAAAACAAAAAAAGTGTGTTCCTACATTGTGTATTTAAATTCACAAGATGGAATATATTCTCATCTTTGTTTCATAGGAGTGAGGCAGAATTCGTGCCAGGTAACTTTCCCAGCATCTAAATTATTGGTTATTTAATGTGACCTACTAGGCTGAATATCTGGGCATGATTATATGGTTGGAAAATAACCAGGATTAATAGCACTGCTACAGTTGACCTTTCTTGAACTGTTTTGCACACAGATATTTGGGGTCAGGTTCCTGGTGCTGTGGAAGTCTCTTCAGCACTTTACCACAGAATGATTTCCCACATCTTTCTGCCAGACTACAATGCAATGGGATCAATCACCTTTTTATAGAAGGCTGCTGCTTTGATCTCTACAAATGGGGCCCAGATGAAGTGACATACTTAGCAGGGATTTTCACCAACTCACTTTACACCCCACTCTGAGACTTGGAAGTGAAGTTTCAGTTCTGACCTATAAAGGGTTTACTGTTTCAGTCTTAGTTTACTGCCCTATAATGCAGATTAGTCCAGGAGCATTTGAGACTGATGTTTCCATGTCTAAAGTGCTGAGAAGCAGCACTTTAGACATGGAATGTGAGGAATGTGAATGTGGAAGAATGTCAAGGAATGTGAGGTGGAAGACTGTAAATTGTCTGGAAGCTGGAAATGATAGTTGCAAGTGCAGTTGAAGTGAATGTTCAGACTTACTGCTGTATGCAATTTGGAGAACCTTTTTTATTGTGTACATGAGCTTGGTGATGTTAAACGGCTAAAGCTAATTAAATAGTCAATTAGACCAGAAGAGATAGGGAAGCAGAAGTAATACCCATTGTGCTATATACATTTTACATGTGAAGGAAGCTGAACAACTCATTGTAATGCAACGGCCCAAATTCTAAAGGATGCCCTGTTACATGCTGGCATTCCTTGGTAACTTTCATAGCCTGGACTTGACATTAGAAACTCACCTCAGGAGATACTTTGGGAAGATAGTCTAAAAATTTCTGCATTCACCCCTTCTAGTCATGCTCTAGGTTTGGTTTTGAGTTCTTTCATGAATGTTAAATTGACTTTAGGTATAAAAAAGTCTGAAGAAACCTAAAGCAAATACATAAAATAAGAAATATATGACATTGCATCACTGTATGTCTTACATAAACCTTATTTGGCATCATTAATTTCAGAATGTGGATAACTTTACAACTTCTGAAGTGTAGGACATTAGACTCTGCTGTCTGTGTCATGTGTAACACTTGTTTTAGTGGCAGTGAAATTCATCTCCATGTAAAGCAATCAAATCAGTCAGTGTTTCCTTTATAAGAGGATTCCCTGGACCTCACTGGAGCCTGTTAAAAGTTTAACTCCTTATTCAGAAAATAGTAGCGTCCTGCCTGTAGTAAAACTACTTCCACTCTTGGCATTTTTCTGAACTTTTAGACTTCCAGTCTGGGCAAATGTGTTTTAGATTTTTTGGGGGGAGGAAGTAACATAGAGGGTGTTGGTCTCCAAAATGTTATTTTCTTAAGGTACTTACCCTGGCTGTGTCAGGTCAGCCAGCCAAGTTTATCTTTGTAATCTTATTAATATATTTACTGAGCAGACCCATCCTTGTTGTGCCTAGCTCAGCCATTAATAAAACCCCTGTGCATCTCATGTATTATTTTGTTCTGCTTTTCCCCTTTTTAGGTGGGCTGGTTTCCATCAACTTATGTTGAAGAGGACGAATGATTAAAAACTATCCTCTGCTGACCAGCAGTTTCAGGGATTGTAAAAATTTATATCTTCAATGTGTTAATGGTTTTGTTATGTATTTAAACAGCAACATTTTTGTCTGTCTGAACCTTCCGGTCTTAATGTTGGGATTTACACAGAAGTTTGGGCTGACAGGTTATTACCTTACCCAGAGCTGTGCAAGAAACAAGCTGCCAGTTTGCCATCACTGGGAATCAGTACAAAGTCCACCCTCACCTTCCCAGAAGATCTCTGGAAAACAAAATTCTTTGTTCCTTTTCATTTCACCCTGTACTACACCATGAGTACTAGCAATGGCTGAATATTTAACATTTCTCTTCTAGCTAAGATCTGTGATGGTACAAGGAGATGAAGGCTTATTATTCCTTATCACTGCATGCAGAAAACAGATTTCAATCATTCCAGTGGGCATAAAGTACAGTAAGTCAGTAGACTTGTCTTGAGGCATCAAACTACTTTACTTATCAACTTATAAACTGTTTTACACTCACAAAAACATTCTGAGGGAAATATGTAGTAAATATGAGTAGCATTCATGCATATGTTATTACTGAACTGCTACTTTGAATCTTGCCTAAATATTCTAACAGTATGTTTAAAGACATTCTGAAAAGGCGTAGTGATGTGGTATTGCTTTAAAAAACATTCACAAAGTGGAATTGTGTGATCCTTTTATTGTCATCTCAAGCCTTTTTATTTGAGGTTTTTTCATTTAAGCATCTGACAATAAAAGTGCAACTGGGGGATAGTCATGACTATATGAGTTAAAAGTTTTCGGCAATAACATTAAATAAATATTGCAGACCTCTTCTGAAGGAGAAAATACTGTTGCAAGATCATGTCATTTCTAAGGAACAAAAGTGTTTATTTTAACCTCTTCACTGATTTGGACGAACTTTGATGCTTTCAATTCAGTACTGTCTTTTCCTTGTTAGACAGGACTTTGTCACCTTTTGTGAATGCAAATGGAACTTGCAAACTTCTTTCTGCCCTTTCTGTTCTTGTTTCCTGGGATGTTAATGGCAGTTCAATGAGGGAGTTGTCTTGTTGCAGTGTTCTCAACATTCCCAAATGTGTCTAGGTTAGCAGGCATGAAGGATCAGGCCTTGTAAAGTGGTGTCCACTGCTTGGTGAGGCAGTGTTTAATGTAATTATGAAGAGGCAGAAATGTAGTCTGAAGCTAAAATAAATGTGGGTGATGTCTTCAGATGTGCAGTTTTAAATATTTAAGTAATGTCACACCTGGCTTGAAAACTTGAAAGATAATCAAGCTCTTAAATTAAGTTAATTCATCCTGTCCCATATCCTTGCTTTTGCTTTTGCCTGTCCTCTTTTTCTGCTGGCATCTTAAAATTAGTGTGCACTGACACTGCATGATTTAATACTGCAGTGTTTTCCCAGTCTACAAGCAAAATAAATCTCCACTATTTGTCCACAGAGCAGAATCTGCTAGTATGTATTTGGGTTTCTCTTTGGCTGCCCCCAGGCTTCTTTGCTTTTTTCTGGCCTTTCATCAAGAAGAATCAAGCACAACACAGAGAATTGACAAAATCCCCTTCATCTCTTCAACCGTCTTCCCATCTGCTACACCTGGCAGGCAGTGCTGTATGACCAGGGGAGAGGGAGGAGCTTCTCTTTAGAAACTTGGCTTGAGAGATTCAGCCTTGCAGATGAATTTCTGCAGATGCTTTAACTTTTCAAGGATTTACCTCAAAATTATGTAAACTGTGATTGTGTTGAGTACATTACTTGATGGAATAATTGAGAGCATTTGTAAATATGTAGATGATGCATAAAAATTTTGTAAATTATGTGTACAGCAGTGTAGGCTAGAGTATTCAGTCTTTGATCATGTTTTGCCATGCAGTTTGATTGTCTATTGTGAGCTTAATCCTATATTCCTTAAGTAGACAAAGATGATTCTTTCCCAGTTTTGCCTGCTTAAGGGGTAGAGGAATAGGCTCTAGGTTTGTGAAGTGTTTAGTGCTTTACTGTCCTATAGTTCTGAGAAGAGGCAGTTTAAATTCAGTACAAAAAAATATATCAGTCATTTTCAACAGCTTGGGTTTAGAATATTCTCTCCATTTAGAGTATTCTCTCCATCCTAAAAATGCTGTAAAGCTTTTAAGCAATTGCTGAGTCCAGTAGTCATCCTTTGAGAAGAATGAAAGCCATAGGTAAACTTTACTTTTGTGGCATAAATCTACATATCATTGTCTGTGTTTAATGCCCTGTATTGATTGAGTTAATGCTGCATCTTAAACTATATTTTGAGTACCAAAGACTTCCTAAATATTCTGGAGTGTCTCTTTCATGTGCTGCTTTTGCCTGTATGGAGTTGATTTTTGTCATGCAATATAATGGAGTTACATTAATTTTAATTTGTACTATTTTGTAAATATGTTAAATATAATAAACTTGTTCAATTTTTTTCTTTAATGACGTGTCAAAATGTGTAGTTTGCTACTGTGAAGGTTGTGCTTCATTTGTCTCACCACCTTCTCATTGTGAGAAGTTGATAATGGTTTGTTTTGGTCTCCAAGATTTATATAATCCTTATTTAGCTGTAAAACTGAGCTGTGAATGTAAGTGGGACAGTATAGCTTTCCTTGAGAAATCCTTTTTATTGTCAGGATCATATGCCTTGTACCACATCCAGGAGGGTGTTCAGGCTTTTTTTGTTTTGTGGTTTTTTGATTTTTAAAAATTTATTAGTATATTTTTAGCTATAGAGAATCAGTCATATACTATTGATTTCTGTCTGTCAAAGATGATACTTGTAGTTTTTGTTTGAACAGAAGTTGTGCTTAAAAAGTTTAATCTGTAACTTTTCACAGCAACGTCTTTTCTCTTCCACCTTCTTTTTTCTTCCTCTCTCATATGTGAATTAACATATAAATTCAGGCTGAGTTGAGCTCAAGTCTGAAAATACAGTCTCTGTCTGATTTCATGGGCTACTTGATAACCTTTTCGTGATGTAGCCCATTCATGTATTTTTTACAATGTAACATTCATTATTAATGTCTTTATAAAAATATTTCTGGACAGGTGAATTAATTCAGCAAGGACAGTGATGATTCAGTTGCAGTGTTGGTTTTTTTGTGTCCCTTTCATTTTTCAGTAACAGAGATTTTCTTGCAGAACTGCCCTTCTAACAGATAATTATTAAACCTAATGAGGCATTTACACTCTGCAGATGTAAGGCATAATTTTCCTGTCACCCGTGAACATATCACATAACGAAGAGTCACACCTAATGTGGGATGCAAAAATGTGTCCCAATTAAATGCTCTTGTTAAGAGTATCACACTCAGTCACAGACATTCTCCTTCCCCTTGTATGTGAGAAGAGATGTGTCCTCTGATGGGTGAGAAATTGAGAAACCACTGTAATTAGGGCATGAGAACCACTTGTGGCTCTGTTCTCAATAGTTTTTTTTCCATTGTAAGGCTTGGAAGCTGGAAAATCTCAGCTTGTAAAAATCTATCTTGACAATAAAAATTATGCCAACCAGGATTCCTTTCCCCTTTGCCTCACAGGGAATCTTGAGATGCTGTGTGTGAAGAAGAAGAAAAGGATAATTCTCATGGTTTAGGCCATTTCTAAAGGTGAGACAGAAGTACATCTAGAAAGAGGTGGTGCTTGTTTATACAAAATACCCAGCCTCAGACTCAAGTTTTGTACTGTTGACTTTAATGCTCAGTTAAAAAATATTTTTTTCTAGTAATTCTTGTCTCCTTGCTGGAAACTGGGCTGCTGATAGCCTTACATTGCTATTTTGTCTGACATTCAAGTTGTTCTCTTCAGAACACTGCTTATTTCATTTGAGTGACAGAGGAAGCACTCCCTCCTCTCCATTTTATTGTTGAGCGTGGTATTATATGACAGAGTATTTCTTTGGTTAGTTTGGGTCATCTACTTCTTTGTGTCCTCCAAACTGCTGTTCACTGGGGGTCATGGCACAGAGTTAGAAACAGAGACAGCCTCGATGCAGTGCAGTGCTGTCCACCAAGAGCTAAACCCTCAGTGTGTTGTCAGCACTGCTTTTGCTGCAGATGTACAACAGGAAGCTGTGAGAGCTGGGATGATGGCAGTCAGCACCATCTGGGGCACACTCAGAACAGGCACGAAGGGAGCTGCCAGGCAGGGATGCTCTGTGTGTGTGTAATGCTCGTCCTGGCCCAAACTACTGCAAGAAGCAGGAGCCAAGCTGTGAAACGTGCTGTGGAATTTCAGCTCTTTCCTCCATGTCCACTCTATGGAGGAGGGGTAGTTTGGAGTAATTAAACTTCCTAAAGCTGTGAGATGAGATGTTAATCATATCCACTTTCTCACAAAATGCTGAAATGTATGATGCATATATAATTAGCGAAAAGAAATATAGAAAGGATTAAGCTTCAGAAACTGACTGCGGAAGGGTGATTCATTGCATTATCTTAGCAACTTCCTTTGAAGAACAAAGAGCCATTTGTTTTTATAGCAAATGAAATTTGGGTTTCTAATTTAGTTTTATAATTCCTGATCTGCTGTAGTGTATTCTGCCCATTCATTATGAGGATCTCTGCTGCTTGCATGGCTGTGAAGTTTTTATTTAATAAGCCTCCTGGAATATTTAAGTTATTGGTGGTTTTTTCTGGGTTCCAATTTTCTACCTCATAAATCGGGTTTTTGGAAAATATGTGAGTTTGTTATAAAATGTTGCAATCTGACCTTAAGTAAACTTACAGGTTCAAAAAATGGCAGGTTTGGAGGTGGCTGTTTACCAAGGGGCGTCAGGCTGGTTTGCTTCTTTCAGAACTGTTTTTTTTTATATTGATAGTGTAATATGTGGTTTTGGGAAGAACAGAAATAGAGAAGACCGGAAAACAAAAAGTTGATACCACACCATATGTGTTCAAAACAACCTGGTATGTGGTAACTTTTCTAAATGATTGCCCAAAATATTATGTGTCTCTTGATAGCATTGGGTTGGAAACAGAAATTCTCTTATGTCACTATGGGGGAAAACATTTGCTAATGTGGTCGTAATCAAGGACTCTTGCACTTGGTACCAGTCTTACCAGATAACTCTCTAAATCTGTTTTCAATTAGTTGTCTTTTTTCCCAAAGCAACTGAAAGGTCTCAAGGAGATGCAGTATTATTTCTAGGATTATAATGCTTACTTGTGCATAAGGCTAATGGAAATATGTATAATTGAAGAAACCTTTTCTCTGGTAGTTTTACAATTAATGTCCTTATGGCATGTAGCTATTAATAATGTGGAATGTGCCAGGAGATCCCCACTCTACTCAGTTACCTGGGTATGTACAAAAATCTTTCCTACCTCTTCTCCCATCCTCGTTACAAAGTTCAGCTGAGGTATGGTACAAATCCCACAAGTATTTACACCACTGGTGGGGAGGAGAAAAATCAGACAGATAATAAAAGCAGTCATGCATGATTTTTGTTCTTGTAGCATTAATTTTTATTGTTCAGGAAAAGGCAGGATGGGGTTTTTGTTAGCTTTTGTATCAACTGCTCTATTCCCAAGAAGAATTCCAAGTAGAGGATGCAATAGCAGTTTGATATTTGATTTTGAAAAGAGAGATTTATGGTTTTTGCAGTTGTGTTTTAATGTAAGCATGTGCATTGGATTGGGTAAAGATGGAACTAGATGATTAAGAGGCCAGTTGATTTCCAAATCAGTATGGTAGGATATAGAAAATTAAACTGTAGAAATCTAAACAAAGTCTAGATTCAGCTTTTCAGTCTTTGCAATTTTGATTCATACTTTAGGGAACATACCCCTTTTCTTTTTTTAAATTCTCCTGAATATGGGAATGCAGGTTTAGTCTTCCTGTTACTGGAACTTGATTACAACTCCTCAAATTTTTACAGTAAGACCAGATGCATGAAATCCTCTTTATATCTTCTGGAACATGCTAGTAAACATTTTCTTTTATGTATATCTACAGGTATACAAAAGATTGGTACAGAAAATATTTGATCATATTTTTTTTATTTTATGTGGTACACTGAAGAGCCACATGGCTGTAGAAAAAGTGAATTTCCAAAAGCAGTGGTTCCTGGCCTGCACATTCTTCCTTTTCAAGTCATCAGTGGTCTCAGTGTGTCTCTAGGGAGTTAAGACACCATCCTCAGGGATGTCCTTTTCAAATGTACACTTCCTCCCAAAAAATTCTTGACAAATACTACTTCTTGGTTGTGTCTAGAATATATTTAAAATATTTTGAGGTGATATCATTCAAGTATGGGCTGTGAGTGGGCTGGAGGATTGGATCACCTAGATACTGATAAACTGTAGTTTAAGAAAGAGTATGCAATTAAATATCCATGAAGTTTTATTTACAGGTGGGAAGAATTGTCTGTACCAGTTAAGACTGGGCAACTTGTGGCTAAGCAGCAGTACTGCTGAAAAGGGTAAAAGTGAACCATGGCCAGAACAGAAGTTGACAGGATTTTCCTGTGAAGAAGGTACATACTGTCTTGATGCCTAGTAATGGGAACATAATCTATAAAATGGGAAGTCATAATTTAGTTAATTTCTGGTAAGACTCCAGCTTAATTGCTTTGTCCAGCTTTGGCCACTAAGCCCTGTATAGGATACAGTCTCATAGAAAATATTCCTAAAGAGACTTAACAAATTTGAAGAAACTGGAATTGTCTGAATGGAAGTATAGAACAGGCAAAGGGGGGTGTGGCAATAGCATTCAAATGACTAAAATGCTTTACATAACTTAAGAGACTGAACTCTTAGTTCCATCCCAGTCAGTTCAGTTAATTAGTTCAGTTCCTAGTCAGTGTGAACAGTAAGAGAAAAAACAACCTTGAACTGAAGAATGGTGATTCAGTTTTTAGGAAAGTTTTCTGAATAACAAGCTGCATAGACACAAAATTATCTGGGCGAGTTGTGGTATCTCCAGCCCTGGAGATGTTTCAGATGTGGTTAGCTAAATATCTGTCAGGGATAGTTTATGTGAAGGTAGAGATGCCCGAGATACACATCATGTGTTCTTTGCAACTCCTACTGTCCTACCTTCCTGTAACTACCTTGCAGCTGTGCAGTGCTTCAGTCAGCTGCTGTTTACCAAAATCTCATAGAAATGTTTTATCAGTATGTAGAGGAAAAGGTAAACGAAAGGTACTAAGATGAACATCCATAGCTAGCAGGCTGGTAAATATGCAGAGTTTGAATGTTTATGAATTAAAACAGTTTCTTCAAGAGATGCAATTGGCTCATATTTAGCTCATAGTGTAAAAATGTTGTAAAACCACAGTCTTTAAGACTTGCTTCACAGTGGGAGGCATGAGCTAAAGAGCATTGCAGTTCACAGGTTTATTTTTGATAGAATATACTGTTGCTGCAACATATGTAGGTTTGTCAAAATCAAAACTTTTCTTAAATATGTATTGATTTCAGGGAAAGCTTACAAGAAAGGCACCTCAGGTAAGATGTCTTTCTACTTGGTTCTGAACTTAAACAAAATGGCAGACATGAGAAAGAAATTACTTCACTTCAAGCATTGTTCCCTCAACTCATCAGAGACTACATTTTTATAAAACAAGCCCAGTTCATTTAGATCTCAGGCAGAATTTGCAGAAGTACTGTAATATTAAAATTTGTCCATAAACCACAGAGTAGCAAACAAGCCATCAGCTTGACTGTACTCTTTGTTGAAGTCAAATGGTTGAATATTAGCACTAAGATTAATTCTACTTGGTGCCTGAAAGCATAGTTTTCTTGTTTGACCTTTTCTAGATAAATAACAGCGTTTGCTCTTGGCGTGGCATCCTTTTTCTCTGTTCTAAATGTGTATAAGGAGATGTAGTGACTTGTCTTACATGCAGCTGAATTTAGTCTCAGTTTTCAGATTGTCACGAGTTTTTTGTAGTTAACAATAAAATAAATCAACAAGCTGTAGTCTAAATGAAATGCATGTAATAAAACCTAGCTATTTTCTCTTTCTGTCTCTTTATAATGAATGCATTGTGAAGAGAAGCTTTATTTGAATGTCACTGCATGAGCAGTTCTAATTACTAATAGAATTCATCAAACAATCTAATAGTGTAGTGACATTAAGTAATAATTAATGAACCATGTGATATGTGGGTGCATGAAGTGACAATGATTAACCTGTGGCCTAACAGGATGTGATTGGAAAACAAGTGGCATACGAGATGACACTTTGTTCTTCCCTGTGTCATTGGAGTTTGGCCTGTCTCCACTCACAAAATGAACCTGAATTCAAAATCAAGAAGCTGTTGATGTGGCTGGTGTTTGGAGCATGTATGTTTTTCACTACACTTCAGCCTGGGTGTGACATAGCTGCTTATTTTGGAGCTGATCCTTGTGTGGCTCCACATTACCTTCAAAGAGTTGGCAAAATATCAGGATTTTCTCTACCGATATATTAATTTTTTAATAAATTGTAAAACCTGTGTTATCTAGACACTGAAGTTACAGCTGTATTTGTGTGATATGAGGATGTGACATAATGCATTCAACTGTGTGCACAGAATATTCTTTAGCTAGTGCTGAGAATCTTGCTGCTTCTAGGAGAAGAAATTGGTGGGAAAAATCAAGTATTTCACTGATACAGCCAGTATACTTACAAAGAATGTACACGTTTTTCCATTTTCCAGATGAACAATCAGTTTTCTTTCCAGAGATTGCTGTTTCTGGCAAATCTTTTATTCTCATTTGTGACTTTCTTCTCTGCCTGTGTAGTGTTTCTGTGGTTCCTTATGCTCTTTTGTATGCTTGTTGCTCCCCTTCTTGTCTAATGACATCAACAAAAGAACACTTCAGTCAATTCCTCATCCCTCTTTTAGGAAGCAGTACCAAGAGGCCTTTTTCCAGCATGTGTTAAGTTTTCACAAAGAATACCTTGCCTTGGGCAGTGGTTTCTTATTATACTTAACCAGTGCAAGAAACATGTAACTTTTATTTCCCCACATAGTCAGTGTGAAAAATGCTTAGTAGAGCATTAACTTCAGCTTGTTGAAGTATACATAATAGAACAGCTTTCAGAACACTTTCCAGCACAGAAAAAAGCATGGGGCGTATATATAAATAAAAGAAACCCTACGGTAGTAGGAAATTCAATGGCAGTAGGAAATCCAATGGCAAAACACACACTTAAAGTATAATCAACATTTGCTCTGGGTTTTTGAAAGTGAGCATTTCTAGCATATATTGTACTTACCACTTGTTTTCAAAAATATTGATGTTTTATGTTGCATGCTTTGATGAGAATAGAACCCCAAATAGAATCACCATGTCACCTACTCATTGGTGTTTTTTCTAATGGAAGGCTTTATAAGATACTCTGAGTGTGGCTTCTCGTGAGGCAGGGAGGAAAAATTTGTAAGAGAGAACTGAACACTCCTTTTAACAACCTGCTGTTGAGTAATGGAACTTTACAGAGTTTTTATATTATTTCAGAATATTTTGTACAGTTCTACTACTTAAATCATGCAAAAAAATAGGTTCTTGTAAGAGGGGGAAAATTGTAAACTCAAATGCCCTTTAAATGTATGTGGTTATTTCCAAGATCAGAATTCACTATTACACTTCCTGGAGTGTAGTTGGAGTCATGTTATATTTTCTTTTGAGCTTTTGAGATGAAAAAAAATGTGTGAAGCAGAGACCTTGGAGGATATAGACTATAGCCAACAATCTCAGGAAAAGCTCAAGCTTGACTAGAACTGATAAGTTCTCCTGTAACCGTAGATCTTTCATTCTCAAGAAGAAATAGACTGGTTCAAACTGAAGCCATATGATTCATTTAGGGTATGTGCTCTAGAGAATTATTCAGCTGCATGGGTTTTACCAGTGATGGTGCTTGAGGCCCTGTCTTAGAGTTAAGTCATAGTTCTCTGGCAATCACATAAAATAACTGTCTAGAAAATTATATTCCAGCATCTCAAGCAAACTGATCTCCAGTGCATAGAGAGGAACGTCAACATCCCTGTATCACATGCATGAAAGCTGAGGTTAAAGACATAACCCCAGAGTTGCACAGACTGCAACCTCATGTACTGCAGTGGAAGGTAAGCATTCCTAACCTTGAGCCTAAAACCCACAGCAATCCTACAGTGTCAGAAGTAACGCAGACCAGAATTCAAGATCTATTGCTTTTACTCAATTCTGGTTGTCTGTCAAAGGAAGTACTCTGAGAACAACTTTTTGTACGCTGGATACCTGATGCTTTTTTACAAACTCTCTAGGATGAAGAATCTGCTGAAAAAGTTTGAGGTGCATTAATGGGGACTGCTTCCTCCCTGTTTGTTATTATTTGTATTGGGTTTCTGATTCTAACAGTAAATGCAGAAGAAATCCAAGTCTTTTCACATTTGCTGGATTCAGTTACAATTTACCCAAAGAGCAAGAGAGACCTATTAGTTTAAAAGAGGCTACTTTGTTTCTCTGTTCTTGAATTAAGACTGAGAAACAAACAACATTCTTATTAAGCACGTTAGTGTACTAAGTAAAAAAGACAACACTCCATCTACGCACTTTCCTGATAAAAATGATGGTAACAACTGTCCTATGTGTAACAAAGTCAGAAGGTTTCAATTAAACTTGCACCTCAGTCCAAACACGCTAAAATGATAATCCTGCAGTTACTAGTTAGGCTTGTTTGTAGAAATGTGATGTACTAACTAGGTGAACAGAAGGTACAAACTGGACTACTGCAGTCTGTAGGTGCCCAGGCATTTTGTTGACTCGAAGAGAGCCAGTAAGACCTGATACTGCTGTTAGGGGAGTGTCAGACAAGGCCATATCCACTCTGAAGACACTCTAAATATTGCTGGGAAGTTGGAATTGCTGGTATTGTAGACATGGTCAACACGGACATTCTGTTTAAATCCCCAAGCAAAACAGTTGTAAGTCCTTCAGAGTAATGGTTGTGACAAAGATTCCACTTTCTCTGACTGTTTCCTTGCTCTCTAGTATGGTCAGGAATGGTCAAGGACAGACTCTTATTCTTTCAGTGGAGAGAACTTTTTACGAGTAAGTGCGTCTCCCTGGAGTGCCTTGGACAAGTGAGTGCTCACTGCTTAGTAGTTAGATAAGTGTTTTCCTGGCTTTTAGATTTCTTCATGTACCTAAGAATGTCTAGTATGTATACAGAAAGGATAACATAGAAAAAGTTTCTGGATTGGTAAGTGATCATGTTTATCAAATTTCTTTTATTTTCCTCTTATTTCCCATTCCTTCATCCTCCTCTTAAGAGCTGTTGAAAAGCTTGACATCTTTTGTGTTATTTATCTTGTCAGACTTGTAAAGTTTCTTACCTGACAAAGAATGTGGCTCAGTGCTTGCTGTGTGAGCTGCTGCCATGTTTAGCTTGCTTCCTCTGAGGCATGTGGTGTTACACTGGAGTCCCTGCCTGTTTACAGACAGTGTTCAGAGTAACTAGGAATCCCTTGTAAACAGTACTTCTCCCTGCTATTACATACAGATCAATAGTATTTTTGCAGCTGAGGAGATCATGTAGTTTCTAATATAACCAAACAGGCAGCAGCATGAAGATATCGTTGCCTAAAAACGGGAGCTAGAGCAAAACAAATGGTTTTATTGATTCTCCTAAGTTTAATTACATTTTCAAAACATTTCTACCCCATCACTTTCTTTGGCCTTGTGAATTGCTGGTACCATATAGGCATAGTTTTCTAATTAGTTTCTGGTACTTTAAGAACAAATAACATCAGACTAAAGGATATATTCAGCAGTGTTTATGCATGGGAAGAATAGATACTTGTGGTGAACAAATTACTATCCCAAAGACTTTTTCTCTTTTAATGTCTCAGTCTGCATAAGTGTTGGAAATAGATTAATTTAGAGATTTTGAGAATTCTGTTGCTGAAGAAAAGCGTTGGATTTGTGAGGGGTGGGTAAGGGCTGTGTGCATGCAAGAAAAATGATGTCTGTGAGTACGAGTGATGAAGCATTGGGTCTGAATGCTGGAGTATTCTAGAGGCCGAGTAGAATACAAAGGGATGTTTTAAATTAATTTTTAGAAAACACCTAGTTTCCAATTATTGCAGAACAGGAAACAGTTGATGAGTAAGGGGATGCTTAAGTTTTGAAGAGCTGCTCTGATGATACTTCCATCATCCATTTGCCCCACTGCTGCCACAAGGCTCTTTTCACATGTTTGGCAGTGATTAGTGACTAGTGTAGGAAGAACAATCCCAAAGCCTGGATTACCCAGTACTGCTGATAGTCCACTCATGATTTGGATCCATTTTTCCTCAAGGGGAGACAAGGACTACAACTGGCGCATTTGAATGTCGGAAATCAGACACTACTCTTTTACAAATGCATGCTGGAAGGTGTTTAACTCCGTTATTTTGTTATGCTTAGTGCAGTCCTATAGAGACAAGATTCAGGGGAAGCTTTTGATCAGAATTCTAATATCATAGCTGTAGTGGAAAAACTGTTACCTGGAGATTGCTGCTAGGACTGGAGAGAGGATAGATCAGTTCAGGGGCACTCTGCAGGGTACAGGCTAAAACTTGTACTAGGAGAGAGACATTTTAAAAGAATGACATATAATTCTATCACACAATGTCCCTGTAGGAAATACAAGTCAAGTGTACCAATAAATGGAAGAGGAAAATGCCATAGAAGGCAATAAATCAAAATGTAATTGATTGGAATATTTAGGGACTTTAATCTGAATTACGGAAAGTGAGACAATGGCATACTGCAGAAGTCTGAGGTTTGGAGGGAGAGACTTGGAGCACTTACTGTTCAGCCCTCTTCTTTACTTCCCAGAAACGGTGTGCTGGGGGAGCCCAGCAGCTGACCCTGAGGGACATGGCCTTATTGCTCATTTTGGAGCAGTGTGTATAGCTTCAGCGTTTTCAATAGTTTGACAGTTTAAAACTGAGGAATTAGGCCATTGAGCACTAGATTTGGTTAGAATGGACACAATCTAGGAGCTCGGCTGTTCTCTGGTTAGCAGTGAAAGCTCTTAATCACTGAGTCTCAGAATGCTGTAACTACCATTTCTGTTTGCTTTTGTGGCTTTTACTGTACTGAATCCTTATTAGAACTAAGGCAATGCCAGTCAAGCTGCTGATAATCCTGGTGAAGTTATACACTTCCATCATCTCTCCTACATTTTTCACTAATAATTTCATGTTTGATTTCGGTTATATTAACATTTTCAATTGAAATGGCAATTATTCGTTGTCAGAACCCAGCCATTATTCTTGTCAAAAAGACATATGATGCATTAGCTTGAGGGCAATTGGCAATAACTACAGAGGTGACATTCAGTTACATAGGATGGGCAGGTTCTACATATATCTTCCTCAAAGTGGTCAGGATTTGCATCCCTGCAGTTTGCACTTTTTAGGAGTGCTGCCCAACTAATTGTGCAAAACCAAACCAAATCTCAGTTTGACTTTGAGACCATTTTGCTGTAATTAACATCTGCTCTCTCCTAGTTTCATTGAAATCTTTTTATGTTTGTGTTTTAGAACTCACTGAAATGAGCTTGGTGTGAAGGGAGTGGAAGGGGAAGCACTTTGTTGCCATGTAGTCTCCCTAAGCATTTGTGATGACAAAGCTTTCTGATTACTGGGAGGCAGGGACCAAATGATATTTTCTTGCACCATTTCAGTTTGTGCAAGATATCCTTTGCTTTTCTAGATCCTGCTATCCTTCCTACTCAGGTTATACTTGCTTTCATTTGTTACCTCTCAAGAGAGATTTGGAACATGATAAAACATCCTTTGTTTTATTTCATTGCTACTGGACTCGTGGGACAGATTTTTGATGCATTCAGGAATTCCATGTAATTTCTGAATCTTTGGAGCTTTAAAAATCCAGTTCTGCTAACGCAGCTGAAAGAGGCCCTCGTGTTTTCTCTCTTAAAACAAGAAGAGTGGGAGTTATAGTCAGCTGTGCATGAGGGAGGGGAAGAAGTTACTGGGATGGTATGATGCAGAGGGATTTTATTTTCCAAAACCAAAAAAACTTCTCACCACAGTTTTTTTTTTTTTTTTATTTAATGTTGAAGTATGCAGTGTTCCTCACACCTTAACTGTCCATTTTCTGACATGGTTTGACCTGATACATTTTTCTGGATAAAATTGTGGCTACATTGAACTTAGTTAAGTGGCAGAACCCATGAAAGCTCCGGAAAACAAGATTTCACATGCTGAGTATGGATGCCTGGGTTTGTTAATTCTGCTCTCAGTGATTAGTATACAGACATTGTTAGCCATGTAATTTTTCTCTATTCTGTGCTGTTTTCTTTGCCTCATTTAGCCAGGAGAATGCAAACAATGGATGATTTTACTTTGTGAGTCCTTTTAATTTTCTGCATGTTCATACACAAGATTTCTCTATTGGAATACCAGTCACCACAGGAGAGTGATAAACATTGTGACATTTCAAGTCCAATGAACAGTATGATAATTTACATCTAATTACCTGAGCTAGTTGTTCCCATAACTTCCCTTTAAGGCTTCAGGAGGCTCATGATACCCACTCCCCTTGTTCTGAAGAGATCCTTGGCTTATCAGCTTGTGCCTTTCTGAGTTAGCTGGGTTTGCTAATCTTTTGTGCATATCCCTGTGTGTGTGTCACAGGCCTCTCTGACTATTTTATCAATGTGTCTTCTTTTTATGTACCTTTCTACTTGCTGGTAGTAACTGCCAGTCTGTTGTCAGCACTCACCCTCCCTCCCTGTGTGGGTCTAGTGCAGCACCACATCTTGTCTCCTTACAGGGAGTTCAGGGGTAGGAACAGACCATTCCTCCTCCTCCTCAAAGCATGTCATTACTGACCAGTTCCTGCAATTACTTGCCTTCAAAAACTAGTGCTTCTTATTTATGCTTTTAATTATCTAAGATAATCTAGCTAACCCAACATTTCCATGTTTAAAACTTCCCTTTTGGAGAGTGGCAGCTTTCAGCTGATAACCAGTGCCCTCTGTTCATCTTCAACGCTGTTTTCCACGTGATCATCCCCATGGAAATACTGGTCCTCATATGCATTCTCTGAGAACCCAGTGGCAAAAAATCCCTATGGACAGCACTGTGGGTATACAGGATGAATTTCTTCCCAGCTGTTACTGCAATGCTTCCACCAGCATATTTCCACCTCAGATCACCTTTAATTTACATCAAAAAATCATAAATCCTTAATGAAAAAATTCCATGTGTGTCTTTGGCAACACAGAAGTTGTGAAGACAAACTGGCTGCAGAATTTATACAGATACTGAGTTCCTAGAAATGCAAACAAGTATAATTGCCTCTTAATAAGATATGAATGAGTAGTAAATATTCCTTTTTTTTTTTTTTTTTGCGTGTTACAGGAAGCCTCTCACTCACAACCAGAGCAATTAGAACAAATCCCAGAGCTCAAAGGCTGTGGCAGTTTTCTTGTCAGTATTAAGTAAGAATGTATTTTTCTCCCAAATGAAAAGAAGCTGCAATTTATTGTCATGTGCCCATTTGAGAGCTGAGGGGCTGGCTTTCCAGCCTTTCCTTGCCCTGGGGGAGTTTTCCTGAGCCCATGAATGTTGTCATCATCTAGGAACACTCATGAGCACCTTTGAGGTTTATTCAGTCAGTGGTACATTAATAAGATGCAACTTGGTACTTCCCATTTCTTGAAATCTGTGGTCATTGAAGCTTAATTAACAAACAAGCAACAGTTCTTACCTGTTGTGATGCTTCTTAAAATTGTTTGCCACTGGAATGTGTTTCACAAAGAATGAAAACCCACAGCTGGCCAGTGAACAGTTGCACAGCCTTACAGTGCCAGCAAGAAAATGAAATTAAAATCATAGGCTGGAAGAGGTGAAAGTGCAGGTTTGTAACAGAGTAGAAAAAATAATCCAGCAATATTTTCTGGCTCTCTGAAGATAATGAGTGCAATGGTGCCTTAACTTCAATGGGAACAGAAGCAGACCCTTTGAGAATTAGTGGTGGGATCTATAATGTAAACCCCCTGCTAATAACTCTGTTAAATAGCTTTGGTGTTGACTACAGAAGTAGCAGCTGCACACACTCTTGGCTGGAGAAGGAGAGTTGGGGAGATGTGAATATATGTGGGAACATCTGGTGTAGAAACTAATCAAACTGCAGAAATTATTTTCTGTGTGTTATTCCTTGATTGTTGTTCTCTATGCCAGAAAAGGAGAACAGGAGGTGAGTGTCAAACCTCTTCAGACAGTGCAGAAAATCCTGCTAAAAGGAAGAATCTTTTTCTTCCCCTGAGTTTTGAGTTGTTTTGCTTGAAAATCAATAGCAAAACTTTTTTAAGAAAAGAAAAAGCAGTTACTCTTCATAGCATGGGCGTTTTCCCTCTCTCCTCTGCTAGGCAGGTATCCGTGCTATGCCTATGTATATAGGCAAACCCACTTTTTGTTTTCTCATTTCTCTTCCTGGCTGAGAAGACATTAGTTTTCCTTGTGCAGCCTGCTGCACTCAAATTCTGCTCTAGCAGCAGGAGTGGTTTTATTCCTGTGGCAAAAACCGAACTAATATTTAGTAGTATCAAAAGAATAACTGCCAATATTCCTGAAATTCTTATTTCAGATTAGATAGATTTACAGTTTTGAGCAAAATACCATCTGCTGTAGTCCAGTTAACCAAAAGCTCTACATTATTTGTAACTGTGGTTTACCTTTACAATCCGTGCCAGTTTGTCATACCAGAACATGATGCTGACACCACATCACATCGAAGTAAATGAAATAATCGTCTTGCATCGCGCAAGAGCTGTTTTGTATTTGCTTAAATTGCACAGGCATTATTCTGCTCCTGTGTGTGGGGATGCTACTTGGGTGTTTGGTTCAGCAGTGTTATGTCCCTCACAGCCACGAGATGTCAGGCTGAGGAGCAGTGCTGGGCTTAGAGTGCTCTGCCTGTCTATCTGTGTATGTGTGTTTAAGTGAAAATGATGATGAGAGTAACAATGAAATCTTGGATTTTTAAAGGGTGCTAAAGAAGCCAGAAGGTCAGTTCTTTCTAAAGCCCAAAGACTTTGCTTAGAATTATTGAAAACTCTCAGGCCTTCCTGTTTTGTGCTAAGACATGATTAGGAATAAAGTGCACAGTTTTCTCACTGTGTGCAAGGATTTGGAGTTTGGCTTCTTTTTTGGAGGTTGGCCCCACTGTCATCAGCTGGGAGTGGACCTATGTGAATAATGAGTCTGAAAATGCAACCAACACATGATTCTAAGAAGCCTTTATATAAGTATTACCTCCACTTGTTCAGCACTGTTGAAAGAAGTTTATAAAGTTCTAAGGTATGTTAGAAACAAGATGTTTTTCTAGATTGTGCAGGGGAGGAGGACAAGTTGCTGTTTGTCTGTGGGTGAGTTCTTTTGAGTTTTGGAAGACCTGCTCTTTTGCAAGACATTAAGCAGGCAAGACCCACTAACCAAAACCTGACCTGTTCTCGAGAGCAGTGGTGTGCAGCAAAAATTTCTAGGGGCTAAACAAAAAATCTTCTACTTTGGTGAATTACTTAAATAATACACCTACAGTTGAGTCCAACTTCAAAGACTGCCTTTGTCCTGCTTGTCTAAAGTCTATGCATTCCATTTTTCCCAGGTTTTGTTGTTTTGCTCCTTTAACCTGAGCCACTACAGAGAGTAGCCCTTCTGTCTGTGAAAAATTCCTAGCCCAGTGTGACAAGGATATGTCAGTTAAAAGTAATTGAGGATATGTGTTATGTCTTGAACTGTATCACAGAGTTGGAAGACATCTATGTGGTAAAGAAGTTTGTACTTTCAGACACAGATAACACAGAAAGAAGGTGGGAAAACTACAGGTAGACACACTAGAATCTTCCTACGTTGGTAAAAGTACATACCCTGGATGGAATAGGAATTTCAGAGATATAGAAAATGGTCAGGTCCATGTAGTGCAGTCTCAAACTGATGACTCATTACAACTTCTGGTGTAATTTATGAAACAGATGTAGATTTTTGAGTCCTTTTGTAAATGCATATGTTTTTGTCACCGAGGATTAACTGGTGAAGTGATGGGGAATTTGAGGCTATTTGCTTCTCTTGGTAATTTTGATTTATACTATTCCTTCTTAATTTAGTGTCAGTCATGAAGAAACCTGGGGGACACTGTGACCTCTGACAGATCATTTGGTGCTGGCTCACACTGTGTGTATCTGGGTACTGGGTTCTTAATAATACAGCAGCCAGCTCCTATGCTGGCAAAGATACAGAGAACATGAATGAATTTGAGACACTTGATTTGAATCATTTTATTTCAAGTCAATTTAGTTCACTTAGTCATGGAATCCTGACAAATTGGGCTGGAAAGGAGAAGGTTTCATATATCGGCCTAAAAACCTGAAATATCATTATTTTCTCCTGAACCCTTGCTGATTTTGTACTGCTGCACGTGTCTATCTCTGTTCCTTGTTCTCAGTGGAAACCAAAGACATCCTGGGAAGCCTTTTACCAAATTTCAAATGTTTCTATAAGAAAAATGATGCACTTTTAACAGAATGTGCAGGTATTTGTAGAAAAGTAAATGTGTTTCCCTCTTGGCTGTTTAGTTGTCTGTAACAATAATATCATAAATAAATAATGTTTCTGTGAGAGAGGAGATGTTTATCAGATAGAATACATGCCAGTTAGGATAACTCTGAACAAAATGTTAACATGGATTAAACAGGAAAACATGCTGCTGGCAAACAAAATGTTGGTGAAAACAGCTTCAGCTAGGGAGTTCCTTTCTCTATTGGATAGAAATGGTGCCTGCCATACAGACCAGCATCTTAAATTAAGACATTTGTCACCAGAACTGCTGGGTCTGTGGAAACATTCAAATGAGAATAATTTAAGTGCTGCAATAGAATAATGTACAATAAATAGTACATGGAACTGTACAAATGCTGCAGATTATAGTAGGATCAGAGAGATAATGCCGAAGGGATTACTTTTTCTTTTCCTGAAATTATTTTTCAATCTAATTTAAAACCTGATTCTGTTTTGTTGAAATCAAGGTGAGGCTTTCCTTTGCATTTAATGGATTCTGGAACAAGTTGTTAACGAATGCAAACTTGTCACTCCTTGGAGAATGAAACCTAATTGTTCACAGAATAGACCCACCATTTACACTCAAGTTCTGTGTTTTTTCAGAGTGCTTTGTAAGTGTATTTCCTCCTTCTCTGAGGCCTTGTTTTGAGATATGCAGGGTTAGCTCATCTTCATTTCACTTCCCCTTGGCTTCCTTTGCTAAGATTGACAGCTGAGGAAAAATCCACTGATAGCTTTTGTTATCAGCATGCACATCTCCATTAGCAGCTGTACCAGGGCTGCTGACTAATTACCAGACAAGAATTATCACTCAGAATTGCAGTCTCCAGACGTAATGACAAAGCCATGCCTGTCTCTGTTTGTCTGTCTCTCTGGTTTTGTGTTTTGATTTTTAAAGTTGAAGCGGGCTGGATGACACAGAGCATGCAGCTCACAGGTGGTACTGTTTCAGAGTGATCCTGCCTCTTCTTAGCCATCATAAGCCATTCGAGGAAAACACCGTTGGCATTATAGACTAGGAAGAAAAAAATAGACTAGAGGACTTTGTACATGGTCCAAGTTCAGCATGTGCTTACACTTCATTTTGTAAATATGGTTACCATCCTGAACTGACTTCCAATTCAGTCTTTAACTTCTGTTATGGGAACTTTACATTTGAAGTTTTCATCTCCCTTCTTTTAGAGACATTTTTTGGCTTAAGAGTTGGCACAATTTTATTATCAGTAAATGGCCCTAGTAATGTGAAAATGGAAAGCATGTTAAAATTCCTACTACAGAATCAAACTGATTACTCTGTGATTATCTAGTTATTTATTTATGTACTTTGTCAGCCCACTGTGCTTGGTTCAAAACACAGGAAAAATCTGGTTTAATTCAAATAATGCTTATTGGCTAAATAATGTACATTTGAAGAATCGGGAGAGGGAATAGAGTGGCAAGACTGTCTGAAAGCAGCAGAAGAAAATACAGAGACACTGGAGATAGCTGAATAATGAATAAAGTAAGTACATTCAATCAGTTGTTCTCTGTTGGCTTGAGGGTAATCTCTGCCATATTACGACATGCTGATTTATGGACTAATTAGTTGTACAAAACAAAAATATTTAGAGAAAATATTTCTCTCAAGCAGCCAGCAAACCAACTAAACAATAGGAAAATGGATTTTGTGTATTAAAAAATTAAATTCAATATATATTTATGAACCTATACAAAATGTAGAGTCTTTTTGCTACCAGATTTTCAGTAAGCAAGAAATATCTATGTATCAAAATCTAATTGGGTCAGTATCTAGACATTTTTAGAAGAAATTAAATGCCCAACCTATAGGTATTTCAGGCCATAAAAGATATTATATATATTTATCAAGTCATAATATTATTATTATTATGTGAGCTCTAATATACCCAGTTAAATAAAAATCAGACAAGGAGGGGGAAAAAGAAACCCCACTATAATCTCTTTATTTTGGAAGAGAATTGTAGTGCTTTTCTGTTTTTCTATATGCATGTCTTTTAATTTATCAGACTGTTAAAATGCTTCCAAATTACTTTGACTCATATATCACATCCCTTCACAAAACAGTAGTTGTGGTTTCCTTCTAGTCTTGAACTGAAGTGCCAAAGAGAAAAAAATCAAACCGGCAAAATCACATGTGAGTTAAATATCACAACATTGAAACTCCAATGTTTTGGGAGGTGTAATGTAAAACAGACTTGGATGGGATAATCTGGAGTAAGTGGGTGGCAAATACATGCAGATGGGAGACTATTTAACTTCAGATTTGTGTAATTTGGATGGAGTAGGGAACTGTAGGTCTCAGTGCTTATTGCGGTGGACGAGGTGTCAGAATTAATCTCTTTTTCTGTAATTGAGTTTGTAAGTCTCTCAGCATCTTCAAGCTTCAGTCCTTATGAATAAAATAGAAATAACATGCTTCCCTGCTTTGCAGTAGTGTCATGAGGCTAACCTCAGTACAGTCTGGCAGATATTCTGATGTTAGATATTGTCAGTAAATGAGAAAACTGTCAAAAAATTGTTCAGCACTCCATCTACATAGTTTAGTCATCGTTCCTTACGTCCTACTCAATGAGCAAATTGTAAAAGTCGTTGTGCCTCTACCAGATCTGGGAAGGCAAAAGAGCACTGCCAAGACTAATTCATAGGTACCAATCCACTTACTTAGTGCCCGTAGGAGACCTGCAGAGCAAAGTAAGAAAAGTAATTTATAAGGGCATAGAAAAAACTCTGACATGAGAGAAGAAAGCAAGCTGAGTATGGCAAAAGAAAGCAGTATAATAAATGTAACTACCAGGGTGTTCTACATGCCAGTTCTGCCATCCTTCTAAGCAACAGTAATTAGTGGTAAGAGCTGTTAACAAGACATGCATCAAATGAGTCAGTGCATTCAGGGCCTTTCAGTCCCTTGTATGTGGTGACTGCAGATGCCAAGAGAAGGGAAAAGATTCTATTCTGAACACATTTAATCTTCTATGTCCTCATAAAAATTACTTTTAGGGATTTCACAGTTGTGTGGCAAAGAGTGAATGTAACTGCTGGCATTACACAGATCCTGGCAAGGCGATTCTTCCTGCACTGCGCTCACTGTGCTGTGGCCTGAGCCAGGCCTGTGATGTGTGGAAAAACATCTGCTTCAGGAACATCTGGACTAGATGGCCAGACTCGTGCGAATGCACAGCTGGAGCAAAGACAAAGCAGAAGTGGTGCTGATGGGCCCGGGCTCTTCCAGCAGGTGAGCGAGCAGCGTTTCACCCGGACAGAAGGTGAAATCCTCAAGTGAAGGCTGTCCTGTCTGTGCGAGGCTCAAGTCCTGCAATTTCCAAACCAGAGATTACAGTGCTAAAATCTGCACCTACAGATTTGTAAGAATGTATGTAGTACCTAGACTGGCTTTTCCCCTGAGATCTGGCATATTTTGTCTGAGCATGGCTTATGTTCTCTTTCTTCTCCTCCCCATGTTGGGTTTTCCTCATTTTAAGTCTTTTATCAAGACTTAACAATATGGTAAGTCTTGATGAAAGTGGACTTTTTTTTTCCTTTTTGCTTTGTTTACCTCTGGATTCTAGTACCTTTCATATACGCTTCTGTTTGGATTGAGGTAAAATTTGTGTCTGATTGGTAGTAAGAACAACATTTTTAGTTCGACTTGATCTTGCTAATCTGCATCTTCAGTAACCTATTTCTGCTGTGTGGGCTCCAACATTCATTTCTGTGTTTAACCTTTTAAGTTTCTACACTGTAAAGTTGAAGACTTTGTTTTAATATTTGAATTCCATTTCCCATGAATGCTTTTTAGTGCTATTAGATGAGCAAATCTCAACTTATAAATGTGACTGTTGTTATATTTTAACTTACTGTTTTTTGGCATACATAGCTTTGAGCTGAGCGTGTATTTAGCAGGTCTGTTTGGAAAGAAGAATGTAATACACTTACTATGCATAAGGTCAGTAAAACCAGCAACAAGTAAACAATGAAATAATTAATTTTATTACTTGTCTAAATTTATTAGGGCATTTTTCTAAATACATTAAATTATCCTGCAATTAAGATGACAATATTAAGTTATAGGAAATAATTTATGAGATATCATGATACTTAAAAACATGATTGTTAATCATTAATTTATCAACCACTATATGTTGCTTATTCACATTAAAATACCAGTACAAGAACACTGTCTTCTTTATGATCTTGGTATTCATAACCCTTACTAAAGTCATGAAAGAATGCAGTTAAGTAAGAATAGTTACCTGTTGAGGCAAGGAATAATTTCACACCATTTGGGATACATCTGTTTGTCTTGCTTGTTACTTGTGAGAACAAATTTGGTTTGATCCTCATTATAAAATGAGGAGGTGTGAAGTTGTATTTTCTAACTAGTAATACAGGCTATGCATAAAAATATTATATTACATGTATACTAATGCTATACATAGTGGTTGCAACCAAAGCTACCAAGAAGTTTTCAATACTCTTGTAGTGTAACACTGTTAATATTCAATGTGCTGTGAAGCTTGATTATGGTGCATTTGTTCCTTGACTTTGCCAGCTGCTTCTTGGGTTGTTCCAGGCAAATTAATTTACCTCTCTGAATCAGTTTCTTCATCTCTGTTAAGAAATACCTGAAGTATCTGAACATTTCTAGACTGTAGAGAATAAAAGTCTAGCCCTATTGTATCTTTGAGGGTTTTGAAGTATCTCACTTGTGATAATAGAAGTGCTTTGACTTCAAGTGTCATTAGAATCTTGTAAGAATGACTTAGCCTTGTATTTATTTAGTTATAGCAAGCAAATACATTTTTTCATTCAGTGTGTTTGCAGAATCCAGTCAAAGGGACCCAAGCCTTTGAAGGAGATTTCTTGGTACTGTCAATTGCAAACAACTAATATAGGCAGGAGCCACTAATTTTGCATCTACAATTATTTGCAGGTGCAAAGTGAACCATGTTCCTAGTACATTTACAAGACCTGAAATGTTTCCATTTATCTGCTCAGGTAACACTGAATACAGCCTCTGAGAGATGTGAAAGCATCAGCTAGATCAAGGCTTCTTTAAATCAGGGAACTTAGAATATGCCTTACACAAACTGTCAGAGTAAAGGCCTGAATGATCTACATCTCATCAGCTGTTTTTGGTAGTTTTGTGGAGGAATGGTATTGCACTTGTGAATGCAGAGAATGTATTAATCTCAATACAATCAATGTCCTAACCAGAAAAAATTATTTTAAAAAATCAGTTCATTCAGTGGAGCTGAATCAGAAATCAGATAATTTTCTTTTTGTTCATTCATGAGAAGTCATGTTCATATATATAAACATTAGAATTTACTTACTTGTTTTTGGATGTCACAAATACTTTCACTGAGTACTCGGGTGAAAATGACACAATATGAGAAATGGAAAATACTCATCCCAAACTAGTTCCATTTTCTCTAAACAGATAAGCATAGCGCCAGAACCCATCTCCGACCCTCTTTCCCCAGAAAACTATTACTTCAGTTTCTCAACAACAAGTTTGCTTCTAGTACAAGAAGTGTACTTCCAGTGAGAACACCTGAACATGTGTCCAGCAGTTCCACTGGGCAGCACTGTGTACTCAGGAGGTGTCTTGGAACTGGAAGAAGCACACCTGCAAAGACAGAGGCCAAGGCTTTGATGGGGGAGTGATGCCTGGCATGTGCCCGTGTAAGCTGTGCCCCTGCTGCCACCTTGCTGTGATGCTTTCTCTAACTGGGCTGGCACTTGGGTTCTCTGCCTGCTGTGGGACTCCCGTTCACTGCATTCCAGGGTGTGATCTTTATCCCAGTCCTCCTCAAAGATGAGCACTGGATAGCAATGTATGCAGAAATTCAAACCTGAAGACTACAATGTGTTTAGATCTTGATTGCATAAATCAGTCTTCCCTGTACTATTTGAGGCTGTAAAAAGTCTCAAGCAGTATTTCATTGTCTGTATGTTTGTGTCTGTAGAGACAATGATGGCCAGAAAAACAATAAAGAGAAACATATGCTTTGTACTGGAATTTTATCTGTTGCCTATTATGGCAAAAGGGTGTCTTGGTGAACATACTGCCCTGGTGATGAACTTGGATTTCATTAAATGAAATGCACCATATGGTGCAAAATGCTGCCGCTCTGTTTGTTTTGCATATACTTATATCCTCTTCTTTTTGATACTGTCTGAGGGTGGGAAAGGTATTGTTGGTGAATACAAAACTTCTGATTTATAATACTAGATCTGCATTGTAGTGGATAAATGTTTGCATCCGTAAATTATTAAACTTACAGTTTTTCTTGGGAATGAACTGATTATATCTTAATATTTACATCTTTAAATTATGCGAGGATAAACATGAATGCTAGGCTGAAGGTTGCCTGAAAATCTGGTCTTGCATATTCTATGAAAAATATTACTCACATTTCTCACAGGTGAATAAACTGCATGCATGGATGAATCTAGTTAATTCAATGGTTTAATAAACCTAGAATCCCAATGAGGTTAATAACAAATCCCCCTGACGTCTCGGAGTTATAAGAAAGATGTATAAAATTACATGCAAGCAGAAGAGCTCTTTCTAAATTTGAGGAGTCTTTTGCACATTACTTTTTTGTTCTGTTCACTACATGAAATAACTTCACCTGTGTCTCTGTCATGATAAAGTATTAGATAAATTATTTTTTGAGGGCAATATGTGGGGTCAATTTGCATCTGACTAGATTTTTTTCCAATTAGATAGTTTGTTTTTGAAAGAATTAGGTAGCACAAAGACAGGTGTGTGTCTCCTAATTTCCCCATGAGAAAGATGGCTGGTGTGAAGTGGAAATTTCTGCAATTCTCTTGTCAGGGAGCAGCACCTTGTCATAAGCTGCCCCATTTTCAGATGTTAAACACTTGTGGATCCTGGATCAGAACCACTTCTCTAGGTACAAACACAGGAACAGCAAGTTGACTAGGACTGACTGATTTACCAAAGCAGCTGGAACTATTATAACTGAATAAATCTATGATGAATGCTAGTTTTAGGGTCACTGTACTGTGAACTATAATCTGGGCAACTAAACAATCTAAAGCCTGGTCAGTTCCTGGATGAGAAACCTTCCAGGAGAGAAGTATCAGACAGAAAATGGTAATTGTGTAGTAGGTTTCTTTTGCTGTGTTTTGATACAGAAGCAAAATCCTAGGCTGGGGATTGGATTGGCCTTTTTCAGTATCACGAATGTGTTGTTATTTTACAGGCATTCACAGGGAGAGGATACCCATTCCAAGAAACCTCAATATGTTGGAAGAGGTCTGTATTTTCTGGTGAAAAATAAAGCAGATGCTGCAGCTGCATGTTATCATAGAGAGATCCTGCCACGTGCTCAGGAAAAGGGATCTCTTGTTCTTCACAGCTTCTGAAATGGGGAACAAGTTCTGCCTTCATTTCACACTGAGTTAAGTAAAAAATTGCAGGTAAAGTAATGCTGAGTGCTGTAAATATCTCTCAAAGACGCACACATAATTTTAGAAATATACTTGGAATGCAGTAGCAGAAACTTGCCCTCAAATTTTCATTTAGTAAAGTTCGGTGGAGTTTAGAGGAAAAAAAAATGAAGCTGAAGAAAAGCCTGATTGATAAGAAGACTTTCCACTGAATATATTCCTCTATAAAATTGTAATTTTATTAATAGGTGAGGGAGGATAAAATGCACAAAATGGTAGCTAAATACATGGAAAGCCATATACTCTGCCCTGGTTTAGAAGATCCCAAGTATATGAAATTGAAATGTAGCTGAGTTGATTGTGATCTTATATTCATTATACTTCAGCACTGCTGGCAGAATCCCTTCTGACCAAATGAGCATAACATGCTTACTTAGCACTTTCACAAAGCCTTGAGTTTATAATCAAAATTGAAGCACTTCTTTTGCAATAATTGCACAATCTGAATTTGTCTGTGGTAATATAAGAAAATTTTAATTCCCTATTTTAATATCAGAAAGCCACTTAGTTATAGGTAGTCTCCAGCTCTGTATGGCACCTGTATTAGTATTTATATTCCTCACTGAGTCTGCTCAGTGTACTCTTCTGTTTATTTCATGAACATACTTCCAAATTATACCTGCAATTTCATGAAGGCCATGGCTGGCAACCATCTAGGCACTTCATTTCTCTCTGCCTTATCTTATTTAGCCCACAAACGAGTTCAAGTGTGAACAGCAAACTTTCTACATGATGGAGGGTCAGGGTGACAGCCTGAAGAGGCAGCAGCTTGATGTCATCACATATTCATAGTATTCTTTTAGAATCCTATTTCTTTTTAGAGATGAAGACCTGTTTTCCCTACCCACTTCTGGAGGCTGGGTACTGTCCTGCAAAACTTGCTTCCTCAGCAGAAAGAGGTTCTCCAAGAAAGCAGTGCCCTAAATTCTGCTGTTCACCATTTGAAAGAGGCAGCCAGGTAGAATTTATTTCTCTCGGGAATTTTTCTTTTGCTGATTAATTGTTTTCCACACTAGGCTATTATGTTGGTAAAATATTTATAGCCATTATGATGAAAATTGCCAGGAAATGAATTCACACAGTCCTGCTACCTTTAGATTTTTTTTTCCCAGGACTTCGAAACACTGCTGTGGTTTTGGCTTGCCTCTCTAGTCTTGCTATTCTTTTCTGTCACACTCAGTAATTGGCCTAATAAAAGGCAGTAACGAGAATTTATTACACCTTGGGTGATACTTGAAACAAACTTTATTTGCTGGAGCAGCACTTTTTATCTACTTGCTGCTGTATATTTTGACAGTCCTTCTAAATATTAAATCTGATTTTATTAAAAGTTAAATCTTGGTGCTTTTTTGTGATTGCTGCTGTTTTCGCAATTTCTTAAGCAGCCTGCTACATATATAAACATATCTTTTTAATGAAGCTTTTGGAGAAATAATGTAAGCTGTGGCTCTATCTACTTACTGCCAGAATCCACAAAAAAGGTAGGAATTAAAGACCAGCTTCTATGATACCTTGTAATTTATTTTGGAATAATGCATGTGATTGATTTAGAGAACAAAGATGAAAATTATTCAACTTTTCATACCTTTTTCAAGGTTGGGATTTGATGAAATCTTCCTCAAGCAAATGACGCCCTTAACATTTTGAGTTTGTGAAGTGAGAGCATAAAATTAAAGCCAGGTTAGAGTTTTATGATGTAATTTCCACTTTTGAATCTGGATTTCCTCCAGATACTGAATGGAAAAAACATTACCTTTTTTTGTCTGTTTGTTTTCTAAAAAGGCCTTAAGAAATAGCAATACATCATCCTGGAACTGTTTATGCAGGAATTTTTATTCTTTGAAATCTTCCAGTGTTAAAGCAACAAGAAAACATTTATAATGTCCTTTGGTGGAATCTTATTACACTTGTTATATATGTAAACTGATATTCTTTGATGCCAGCACGTTGCCCATACAGAGAAATCTCTGCACAATTAAATGAAAAGAAAAAGAAAAGGACTAAATAAAAAGTAATAGTTTTCTCTTACCTGATTAGAATTAAATACATTAATAAATTGTCTGGTAACACAAATAGGCAATAATACAAAAAATCTACATTGTACATTATTTCAAGAAAAATAACTTCATTTGAATACAAAAGGATAAATACACTTTTTGTCCTATAGCCACTCTTGTACAGTAGGTGAACACAGCATCTTACTGATGCAGTGCTGCTAAGGTATACAAGGATATGACTGGCTTGAGTTTTATTGAGGGGGCTGTTACACATGTGCATCACTAACATCAGACAAAGAAATCTTTCAACCAACAAGGGTTACAGAGCAACGTTCACTAAAGCACAGGTTGGAAAGGATTCGGGGATTGAAGCAGGCCAATATGGCAGCTTTAACAGATTTCCTTATACCCACAATGCACTGACAGCAAAGAATGCCTTGGTTTGGTCAGTCCACACACCGGGCAGAGGTACAGGAGCGCACCAGAGGAGTAGCGAATGTTGTTGGAGTTCTCTTCCCATTCCAGGGGCTGTCAAAGCCATGTCAGTCCTGCAGCCAGCGCTGATTGATGTGACGGAACGGGCAGCTGCCACCGTGTCTCGAGTCACAGGGGAACAGTCTCGACTGGCAGCCCTGTCCGTGACTGAGCGATATGGCTTAGTTCAGTTCGGCCTTCTTAGTTTGAATGTGGTTTTGTTTTACTCTTTTCTTCCCTTTGGGNGGGCACTGGCACCGCACGTTGTTGATGCAGGTTCCCCCGTTCTGGCAGTGCAGCAGCTCATTGTCACACACGTTTGCTGAAAGATAGCAGGGGAAGGGGGGGAGAGAACAGAGAATAAATGTAAGTTCATCTACAGCTGAAATGCACTAAAACCAGAATTGAAGCTCCGCCTCCCTCCTCTTCCTGAGACTTGGGGCTGTGCTTTTTCAAATTCTCGGATTTTTTTTTTTTTTCTCCCTTAAGGCTGTATTCTTGGAAAACCGTCTAATTCACTTAACACCACCGACTACGGTATTGATTAATTTTATACGAAGGACTATTTAATAATGAAATAATAAGAATATTAACACATGCCTTGTGCTAGTGTCTGCATCTCTATAGTTATTACTGAACTGGAGCTGTAGGTGATGTGTGTTATTTGAAAGGGGCAATGTATCTAGAGCTTTTGGAAACCGTGAGCAGTGGTTAAAAATGCAATATGGCTTTGCTGAAGTAAAAAGATCTGCGTGAGAGGGCAGGGTTTTATAATCAAGAACTGCATGTATTAATGATCTGAAAAAATTATGCGAAAAAGATAAGGCAAGCACAGGCAGGAAATTCAGCATGCGGCTGGATGGGGATTATATGGTGCAGACATCTGGAAATAAAAAATAATGTTATTTCCTTTACAGATAAAATATTTCATCCTAATTAGATTTGCTACTTTGGTACACGGCATCTTAAAGCTATCTTAGATATTGTAGCCTGATAATAACTTCAGAAATCAGATTTGACAAGGGAGTTAAGAGGAAATAATACAGGCAAAACTTTTAGACCTGCATAATATTTTATAGTATTTGAAAAGCTGACAGCTTTACTTTGTATTCCTTAATATCAAATCAAATACTGAAAATGCAGAGGTATGAGCGACATACTAATTAAAAGTGTCAATCTGTGTTTTGTTTCAGATGATATCACTAGTATGATATGTGTTGGATTACAGCTCTGCCTTCCACAGAGAGGCAATTTTAGTAAAGGACTTGCACCTATAATCTAGGTAGAAGGTAACAGTAAAAGTTTTAAGTTAGAGAATTAGAGAAAAGATTATTTGGTTAAGAAGCAGACTCGACATCATATGATGTTTATGCATACCTTAGCATGAAAATACTCTAAATAATTCAGAATAGAAAAAGTATGGTTAATTTTATCTTAAACATTACTGTTGATTGGTGCAAATATTAATTTACTTATTTTTAAAAGCAGTCCAAATATCACAAAAACTACAAGTGAAAGAGTCCAGGTTCTCAAGTGGTGTAGTTCTACATAAATTTGTACAATTTTGTGCACCACTAACCTCACTGGTAATCTTATCTGTCCTGGCTGAGTTTCAGAAAAATAATTTTCTCAGCCTAGACGGTCTCTCCAACAACTGCTTTCTGATGTTCTGCATCCAAGTGGGCCAAATAATGCAGTATGTTGGAAACTTGTAGATGCAATTAAGAGGGGGACCGGTAAATAATGTTTTTTTCGTGATTCCTTTAGCAATCGAGGGTTTTTACTAAGAGCTATGGATATATTATTGTTGTCCAGTTTCTGAATTGCAATGGAAAAAGAATTAGTAGTAAGGTACAACAACACATTTTGTTGATGATTCTAGGTCAGAATTTTAATGTTCTACACATACATATTAGAAAAAATATGTAAGAGAGAGTAAATCACCACCAAATAAATGTGATGAGATTAACAACCCAGAAAATACCATGGTAACAGGCAGAAAAAATTAACTGTATTTTAAAAGTCAATATTTCCTTTACATCTCTTATAACTGAGGCTATGTATCTTTGAAGTTGACTTTATTATTCAGATTGTATCTATTTAGTCATCTCAATATGCAAAATCAAAGTACTTTATCTGATGGTACAGCTACTGGATCTGCATGTTCTAGACTACTCATTGCTGGGGTGCTTCCTACAGCTCAGGCAGTGAAAATTGTGAAATATCTGCCCCATCAATACAGACCCTTGTTTGCCTTGACAAACTCAGTGGGAGTCAACAGATCATTAAATACCACTTCAACAGCAGAGGAGATGTTTCACTTACATTTTGCCTGGAATAATTTATCCAAATTTTCTCAAATATTGAGTAAACCATATTTTTTTAAAATGTATTAGAAAATATCTTCCCTATTTTAAAATTTATTTTTCAGACTGTAGCCTGTTATTTGAAGAGGCCTTTAGCCCAGATCTCGTCTGTACTTGCAGGTGGTGGCTGGAGATGGGGGCCTGAAAAGGTGTTTTGCTCCATGCTGGCTCTTCTGCCTGACACACATGCAGACTGCTAGCAAATGCTTCTAAACACTGCCATCTACAAAATTCTAGATACAATGTTACAGATGCTGATTTCTAAATCAGACCATTTCTTTCTCATTAGGAAGTTTTTGGAATGTGCTTAAAGAAGAGATGGATCAAAAGCTTCAGTATTATTCTTACATGCTTTTAAATGTTTGCCCACAGGAATGCAGGTACATCTAATTGTTCTCAGCAAAATACTGCATGGCTGAAAATTCTGGAATTGTTGATCTCTGTTGATCTCAGCTTTCCTAATTTTGTGCTTGCATCTCTTTCTCTTGCACACAGACATGGATGCACATATATGTATCGTATAAATAGCAATTTTGGGCTGGAAGTTAAATGAAAAAAATCTAGAAATGTCATGAAATCCCATTATTTTTTGCCAGTTTTGTTTTAATTTTATTCTGACCAACCCTAACACCATTTTCACCTTTCTGAAAGTATGGTCAGGATTACTTTCAAAACTTTAATATTGCCTAATAATAATCGGAATGGTATCAGGTTCCAAGTTCTGACCAAAGAATGAAACGTGGAGAAGTGACACAAGTAAAAGACCTAATTCTGAAGTCATCAAATTGAAGACTATTGAGACCTGTGTGGCTGAACTAGCTGTGGGTTTGCTGGCAGATCTTCCTTAATTAGAAGCCAGGACATCAAACTGGTCACTTAAAAACCAAAACAGGTATCTCATTTGTTTTTGAGAGCTTTGCAGGCCTTTTTGAGGATATTTCTGAGCACAGTCTCCAGATCTGTGCTACTGCATGAAGTGAAATATTTAAAGTAAACTAAAGGAAATCTTTTAAAGTTATTATCATAATTCATCAATTTACAATCTAACTATGGTCCAATTACTGGATCCTTGAAACACATCACAAAGGAGACAGAAAAGAAGACACAACATGCCTTGCCCTATGTCACAAAATATTCTTGATCTTTAATTGCAATGTTAATAAATTTGGGAACAGAATAAAAAAGGAAAACAAGGCAAAAATACCCATCTTTGAGCTGGCTCAAGGGGTAGTCTTAGCTTGTCATAGATGTGCTAGTGTTTCACAGAATTTATACTGGGTATTAAATGAAATATTGTGAGTAACACCACTGTTTGACAAATGACTACTTTCCTCTTAAATGTTCAAATCTGAATAATACATGAAAATTCCTGAGTCTCTCCAAAACTCAACTTTGCAGCTTCTTGAAAGAAAAGAGTTGGAGAGCTCTGGCTGATTTTAGTTCTGAAGCACTAACAGAGACCGAGAAGCAGAAATGCAAGCATTGCTCTCTTCAGTCTGGAGGGGCAGCTCAGGCACCGGCTTGTGCTCTTGGCTCAAGGGCCTTGTGGTTACTGTGTCTGGGCAGCTGCAGAGTGCATGCCCAGGGCTTTAGGTCTGCCTGCTGCCCAGACAGAAAAACAAGATGCTACTGTACTTAAATACAGTTTCTTCTACACTCTTGTCTTTCCCAAAGGCCATCCAAGAGGGGAGAAAATAAAAATGGTACCATTCTTTGTGCTACCTTAATTTTTTTGTACAGCTTGCCTACCAGTAGCATCTTATTCAGGTGGGACAGGCTATTGACACACTTTTTGACCTGGGGTAGAAGGTGTTCTCTTTCTGCATCAAAATCTGCATTTATGATGAAATTTTCTTTGTGGGAACAACATGAAGATCATTAATGATAAAGTCACAGAAAGAAAAATTTTTATTAGAGGTCTTTGCTTCCTTTCTTGAATTCTGAAGAGTTAAATTTCAAGCAATGTTTTTTGTCTATGTTTGCTTCTATCACTGTTTTTCTTCAGGATGCAACTTTTCTGGCATCATTTGTTACAGCCTTCTCTCTCCCTCTCTCTCTTTTTAAAACCATTCCTTCACTTTCCTCTTTTTTGTCTCCCAGATCATGATTGTCACAGTCCCTGGACAGGCTGGTGGTTTGACAGCTCTGAATATATTACACAACGTATTTGTCTTTTCTAAAGCATTGATGCAAGCTTTGCTCCGACTTCTGCAGTGAATTTTCCATACTGTTTTTCAGTGGTTTTTGTGACTGGCAACACTGAATTTTTGACCTTGGATTCCATCCATTGTTCATAATTTTGAGAGCATGCAGCTCTCATGGCTGAAGAAATTATTCTTGGCTGTTTTTTTTCTCTAATTCATTTGTTTCCTTGGTACTTCTTATTTAGTAAAGAATATTACTTGAACTCATGAATGAAGAAGATTTCAGCACACATGCTAGCAGAATATTCTGTCTGTGCATAAGTGAGAAAAAACCCAGCATAGTGAAACCCATGTTTTCAGTAATGATGTTTATAGGTAACTCCGAAATATGCAGTGGCTATCTATATATACACTGAACAGCATATTGAAATGCCATGAAAAAATTGGGAAGTTTTGTCTCACTGCATAAATAAGTTCAGTAAATCCAGGCCAAGCACAAGCGATTTCTTGTCAAATGCAGAATTAGTTCCTGTGAATACTATGAGGAGCCTGTAACTAACGTGCATTATTCTCTAAAAGGGTGATCATTTCATCAATAAATGGTAAAAGCAATTTCAGAATATAAAAGAAATTGCACTGAATGATGCTTGTGTGTGTGCCTAATAAGAATGTGGGCATCTACACATACATATATAGCAAGAAAATCTCTGCAGGTTTTGTGACAGTATTAGCAGTAAAGTTGTGACAGTATTAGCAGTATTTTTCCCACAGTTTGTCATATAGACAGATATGGACATGGGGAATGCAAAAGACTTTGTCTCATTTGAATGCAAAGGTGTGAAATTCTTTCCAGTTGTATCCAGTTGCACATAAGTGACCGCAATCAAAATATTTCAAATTGCCAGAGTCAGCAATGAATATCTTCATTATTTGGAAAAAAGTCCTAAAAATAAAATATATACTTGCTGAGTGTTGAAGATCTCTATGTGGAACTCCACTGACTCATGAGATCTCACTCATACAGCACAGATGTCAGGTAAGAGGATATAAGGGCATGGGAAAAACAGAAGTAGTCAGGCTTCTCCTGAAAGGTTACAGCTATTGCTGTTACCTTTTGTGTTGCAGAGCACATGACAAAACTTTTTGTCATGTGCTTTTTGTTTTTACAGCTTAAGTATCTTACTCATTTGAATAACGAGTAATAACTGAGTTGAAGGCTTTGTCACTGAGATTTCTTCCCATGCCTGTCTTCAAATTAATAGTGCTTATTTTACTTATTTTATTCTAATTTTTAGAATTTAATTTATTGTTACCATTTACATTACGCCAAATGGCTTTAAAATGTTTTGCTACCATGTGTATGTGTCAGTGTTGATCAGACTTCTTCAGTGCTTTGAATCCACAAACATACCTAATATGAAAAACAACTACTGCTCCTTATAAATGAGGTATTCATAATGACTTCTTTGTTTGGAAGTGACACTAATTCAACATTTGCTGTAGTAGTAAAACTATCTTAGGATACTGTCAAATCAAGAGAAGGCAGATGCTTTGATACCATGAAAATAAAACTGATTTGCACTTATCTACTAAAGCACATTAAGTTAAGACAAAATAAATCACTGCAGACATGTACAAGCCTAAAGCGTATCTTACTGTGTCAAAATTATCATCACAAAATGACCAACATTAATACAAAGATCTCTGGTGCAAAGTTGAAACAATGTTGTGATGAATTATACTGCCAGCAATGCAAGGAAATAAACATTGACCAAGTGAAAGTAGTTTCTAAAGGCAGACATCTCCATCTTGACTTGTCTTAGAAATGCCTGTTACAAGCACAATTGAAATTACACTTTTTTATCAAACCAGTTTTATTAAGTTATCAGAGTGTAAATGAATAGGGGAGTAATGGAGATATCAATGAAAATTTCCAGTAGAATTTTTAGATTGCTTGCCTACATATAATTTCTGTTCTCTCTGCACAACTCTCAGTTCAAAGCCAAGCCAGTTCTAATCAAATTGCAGGCGAAGTCTTCAGAGTTTCTACAAGAAGATGTAGCTATTACTCAGAGTTCAGCCCAGCACAGCCAGAGAATAGATGGTGATTCCTCTCTCCTGCAAATAGGCAGCAATTTATCCTGGCATCCACGTGGGTAAGCTTAGTTGATTATGTCTCACCAATGAAAGTGCAAAATCCTGTACAGAATATGTGGTGGTTTTTAACCACAGTATGAGGATAGCTGAGGTAGAAAGTTACTGTTTTTCACAGGTTGTGTCTGTGCTTTCTCATTTTTCATCTCTATTCTGAATCTAAAATCCTTGGGTTTAATTAATAAAAAATAATGAGAAGAAATACATCTAATCTGTCAAAAGGACATAAGGGAGAACTGAGTTTTGGAATTGATACTATTACATGATAGCCATAGTAGCTTTGGTAGAAGCTACACGTGATTGTGTATTAAAATGGATGAAAACAAATCCAGATTTAGTTATTTAAGAATTACAGTTGAACTAATACCTTCCAATCTTCCTTGGTTTCAGGAAATGAATGATTTAACCTTTCAGTTTTCTGATTTTGATGGTTCCAATTTTATACGTCTACAAAAGAGGATGATTCCCAAAGTGGAGGGAAGAAAAATTTCCCTATTCTTTTTATGGCTTTGCTTATGAAGGAGCACCACTGAATTGGTATGACCCTGATCATACTTTAGGGTAATCTCAGGAGAGCAATAAACTACATATCAGCTTTAGTTGCTCAAAAGGGAGTACATGCCCCTATCATTCATATTCCACTTACAAAGCTGTAAGCTGCAGTGCCATTATTCCTCTCTGCCTGGAGAAAAATGAACATTCTTACATGATCTGTCTTCCCTTTCCTTAACTAGGAAAAGAAGCAGTTATAACTACAGAGTTGGGTGTTTTGTTTTTTTTTTATCTATTGCAAACAGCAAGGTCAGGGTGTAGATGTAGCCCCTATCGATAAAAACTGGTTAAGCACAAAAAGTGCCCAGATGCAAAAGATGAAGTCATCGAAAGGCCCTATAAATGACTGGGGGATGGAATTTGGTTCCCTAGATAGAGCAGCTACTGCCATTAGCAGTGCCAGAAGGCGTTTCAGACGTGCCCACGGGGCTGGCAGGTGTGTCCAGGAGCTCTGGAGGTTTAACTGGGGAGCAGTGCTGGGGACCTGGCAGGGGCTCCTGGGCCTGCTCTGCTGGCAGGCTCTGCCTGGTGCAGCTTCCCCATCTGAGGCACAGCTTCCCTGCTCCAGCTGAGCACTGCAGGCTGTGCCTGAGCCCCTGCTGCCACTGGAGCTGCTCTGCTCCCCTGGCCTCGGGGACTGTGTGCTGGGAAACTCCCTGTCCTGCTGTCCCTCACCCCTTCTGTCCTGCTCTTGGCTCGGTGGCACTTTGGGGAACGCCCAGCTGCCACTGCTCCTCAGACATCTATGGCCAGTTCAGTCCTATCCAAAGAGCTGGCAGGGTGACCTTGCCTGCACAGCAGCATTTTCTGCTTCCTGTGAAACAACAGGGTTTTCTTTGAAGTTCCCAAGAACTGTGAAACAGACCTGCAACAAGTATTGCTTTTAGAGAGCTCAAAACCACAGGAGAAAGTCTGCAAAGCAAACCAAAGCAGAATCATGCAAAGGTCAGCAATTCAAATACATGATTATGAATTATATAAAAGTTTGAATGTTCCTGCATCCTTGGCTGCTAAGGTGTTTGACTTGCAATAATGTTATGGACACAAAAGAATGCAAAGAATTTGTCTTTGTTTACAGAGAAAATAGTTTCTCTTTTGGCTATTCTTCCCAGTGAACACTACACTGATGACTTTCAAAATCCATGAAATAGTCCCAAACACTTGTCACTTTATTTGGCAGCAAAGCCAGACAAGATAATCACAACTGAAAATACTTCCCAATCATTTAGGGGATTATAATTATTCTAATAAGTATTTTCCTAAATTTTTTTTAGGGAAGGAGTAAAAGAGAGTGACAGAATATGTTGTTAATGGTTTCTGTTGATAATCACTGCTATTCTAATATTATTTGTGATCTAAAATAATTTGAAAGTTGCAAACTTTCTTCTCACTACTTCGACTGAAAGCCAATTGCGTGGGAGCTTTTGAACAACTGGTAAAAAACCTACTGGAAATATATGTTATGATCGACTTCTAAACTACATAAACTAGCATTTGTAATGGAAACACCAACGATCTTTGATTGCAGTAAATATCAAAGGTACTAAATTGGGACGGTTATGTAACTAAATAGAAGTGTGACTTATCAGCTCTTTTACAGTGACCACAAGGAAAGGTAAAGCCAAGTTTGTATGTACGTGTCATTATGTATTCCTTCTATGTGCATTCGTTGAAAGAAAGGTTTAAGATATCAGGACAGTGTTCTCCTACAGGAGACCAAAACACCAGCATGCAAAGTTAATGGTGTAGAATCTGTCAGGAGATGAACATTCAGAATTCAGAACATTAGTTACGATGCAAAGGCAAAGGTAAAACATTTGCATAATTCCTACAACATGTATAAAGTGAGGGATGGGGTTTTTGTTCAAGTAACAATGCTGGAAATCAGGAGATCTTTCTGAATCTACACTGATTTATTGTTTTGAATGTGGATGAAATGCTGTGGAGTGCTTTTGCTGAGCCAGCTTTAGAATGGGGATAAAAACATTTCCCTATAGGTGTCAAAGCTATTCAAAGTAAAACTTCTTATTGCTAGTGAACAATGGGGAAGTTAATGCCAAGGAAAGTCTAGTGAGTTGCCTGTGCAAACAAAAGGAGGGAATGATGCAGGTTCTGTAAATTCCTGCTCTATTTACTCCATTGCACTGCTGATTAGATAAATGCAATAGCAGAGTCGATTATTGTTTCCAGGGGAGTTTGCTGACAGTCAGCTTTAAAAAGGTTTCTAGACTATGAAGTTTAAAAAAGGACTTGTTTTGTTTGTCCAATCTTGTCCAATCTTGTCATATGTGATTGCATAAAATGATTAACTACTCCGAAAATCTCAAATACCAATGTCATGTATCATATCTCCTTCTAATCTCACCTATCAGAACTTCAGCTGCTTCATATTCATACATAAGGAGCACAGTAAAGATTTGTAAATTTTTTATCCACTCTGCTTCATCTGTCCTATAAAAATATTACCTGTTATTGTCTATTTTTGTATTACAGTAAAATTAAAAAATTAATTCAACAGGCAGATTCTTATATCCTAATTCCTGTCTGAGGTATACCAGATGATAACATGCTCTCTTGTGAGAGGGATTTTAATTGCTGCAATGCTTTACTTTTCCACTCTTTTCATCAGAATACCAATAAGATGATTCAAACAGCTGGCATGTAGCACTCTGCAAAAATAAGAACTAATAAATAAATGTATCAAATAATTAAAGCTATTAGTTGCTTTGTGCTAGTTTTCATCAACAGTATTTATTGCTATGCACAGACTTGCTTTGGGTTATCATTGTGCATTTATCTTCATGACAGGGCAACCATTAAATGGGAAACCCCAGATAACAGATGCTCTCTTTCCAACACAATCTTCCTCAGGCACACCAGTTTATCTGCAGTTTTACCCAGGTGTAACCAGTGTCGTAGTCTTAGCCAGTATTTTTTTACCTGAAAACATTTAAAAAACCGACTTATCACAATTCATCAAAATTGTCTGTAAGGCATTCATTATTACACACCAACCAATAGAGCTGAAGCAGGCATACAGGCAACCTACAGATTTTTCACAGTATTATTATGCAGGCTACCACTAATAAGTCATTGCAATAGTAACAGCATTACATTAATCTTATTTAATAAACCTGAAAGTTTTGCTACAATGTAGAAAAATACCTGAATAAACATAGATCTTAGAGAGTACATAGCATGGTTTGTTTAGGATAATGTCTGAAAAGTTCTTTCTATCAGTATACAAACTAAAGATAATGTCTCTAACCATATTGACATTACTTCCTATGACAAAGTGTTAAGATAATTCAGGATATTAAAAAGACCAGAGGTAAAATATTCTCATGAGTAAGATCTGTTTCCCTGTGAGCTTTATATGGTTCTAGCATTACTTTTGACATGCTGATTAACGTACTTATATTTCTGTTTATCAATTATGATGCACAAAGGTGTTAAAATTTAATTATTAATGAAGACTGAAATAACCTGGGATCCTTGAGGAATAGATAACTGTCAAATGCATTTTCACTTCAAAGTACTTTCCTTATTTTGTTTAAAATTTTTTTCTCCAGTTTTTAGTTTGTTAAGTCATGCCACAGTTGAAAACCACCAAGGATATCTCCATTACTTGTGATCAAATAAATTACTCTAGATAATGTGTTAGATATTTTCTAAAGATATGTTCTATCAATAGCTTTAAAATTAATGATGGAAAGAAGTAGCTGGGTTACCTAAAAAGTCTTCCACCTGCACTTAAAACTGAGAAACCAAGACCTTGGTCATTTTTTCCTGCTCCTGAGAGGCTGTGTGTACAGCAATGTCACAAACTTCTGGTTTGGAAAAGGGTCACACAAGAAACACTCAATTTTTATGAAAATGTACTTTTAGAATGTACTTTTAAAACATGATGTCTGGCTATTTATTTTAGAACTCTCAGTGGAAAAGACAAATTCCTGCACAACAGAACTGGGATGATGATTAATCTGTATTTCCTGGCAAGTTTATCTCATTGGGTCCAGTCCTATCATCTGCCCCAGAGAACCCTCTACATTACATAATATGAACTCCCACAACTCCTATCACATGCCTGTCCTTCTCTCCCAGCAGCCTTGGCAGTGATGGCAGTGGAAATCTGACTGATCAGATCCAAGCTCCTTGAGAACTGTGTATTCCTTGACATCGACTCCTGTGGCAGGAGGGTATTTGCAACAACGCCTGTGCTGCTGGCTGCATGTGCTAGTGGAGGGCAAGGAAAGGCTGCCATTCCAGGTAGGATGAATTGTAGGCCTGGAGCCTTGTGAGGGACAAACACTGGGGTAAACAGCAATGGAGCCTCCTCCTGCTCCACGGAGCCCCAAGGCAAGCAGGGCTGGCAAGCATGGCCAGCCAGCACAGTGCCTGCTCAGGGTTCAAACACAGCCCCAGAGCGAAGTGAGGGTATGACAGGAGTGTGAAAGGCAAAGGTTTTCTGCTGTGAGACAGCATTTCTGAAGTGGTAACATGGCAGATCTGAGTGGGATGCTCGTTTTCTGAAGACTGCCAGAAAGCTACAGAATGAGTAGCTGTTTAGCTAAAACAGCAGGAGGAGTGCTAAAGGGAAGTAGTTGGAACTGGAACAGAGGGGTTTGGGCTAAAGCCAGGGCGGGTGGGAGTAGGTGAGGGAGGTGCTCAACACATCTTAGCTGGCTCAATGTTTTGTATTTGCAAAACACTCAGGATCCTTCTAATGGTGCAGTGCAGCGTGGGCTGCAGCATCATCACTAAGTTGTCATGTTGCCACTGAATAAAAGATATAACTGGAGTACACTTCTCTAAGGGTCTTTGCACTTTGTTTTAAATCAGTACGGTTTAGCATGAACTAGCAAAGCTCTTAGGTCGTTGCAGAAAAAAATATTGCAGTATATGGCCTTATTTTGACAGGTTGTGTAAATATTGACCCAAATTTTCATACCTTTGCAGAAGTTATGCAGTGTACATGCCACCTTTCATATTTCTCCCCAGTTGCGTACCAAAGGGCACGTGTACAAACGTAATTGGAAGCATTTCAAAGCATCCAGATCAAGTTTTGAGATGCTTGTGTTGCAGTTGTAATCTGTCTCTGAGATATGTGGAATAGGATGTTCTTTCTGAGAGCGGAAGCCTCCTTGCAGAGAGCTGTGCTTTGCTGCATAATGTCAACATAATGGAGCTGATTTAAGGGTGCCATGCTTGCCCTCAATATGAATTTCCTTGCACTTACAGCCCCAGTTTAAATCTCATTGTGGGATTCTCTTGATTCTGAAATCAGTAGGAAGTAAGGGTAGGTTTTTGAATTTTGTGAGAGTAACTTGTCCTCCTTGGATGCTAGGCACTGCTTATTGCCTCATGATCAAAATGCAGCTTCAGCTTTTTAAAGGAACAGCTGCATGTGATGAAACTCTTTACATTCCTTGGAAATGAAATTATAAATTCTTCAAAGTAAGAGTCCTGTTTCAAGGATCCTTTGGCTTAAAAAGGAAGTTGAATTCCCATTTAAAGTATGTGTACCATTCAGAGCTCAGTGGTGCAGCATCTCATTAACAGAACACCCTGCTGAACTGTCTCCCATGGACTGCTCTTTCTGTACTGAGGACGCTGGAGTTTGTTCTTCCTGCACTTGTCAGCATATTTGGGGACGGGGTAGTGCATGTGGGGAACAAACCTGGTAGCTCTTTATTTTAGCCCCTGTGTGCCCCTATGTGCCCCTGTAGCTGCTTGGTGCTGTTTCTTAAACACCTATTAAAGGGAGAATTCCTCCTCCAAAGAGATTATGGCTGAACTCCTTATAACTTAGAAGTTTTGAAGGGCAAGAATAGATCCTTGAGTCTACTGGAAAAGGTTTCATATTTAAGCAGGAAATAGAGTAAGAATAGGGGCTAGTGGTGGATACTGGTTCCATGAGCTGAAGCAATGTTTTGGGTTACCCACAGAGAGATTTGTAAATCTGGAAAATACATATAAATGTCTTAAAAGTGTGGAAGATTTGGAAAACTATTCCACTCAGTCTCTAGAAAGGGAATAAAATGAATAAATTGATCTACAGACAAGTGCAAATCAAAATATTTGGTCTAGATTCAGCCAGTGGCATCTGTGCAGTCATTACACATGGCTTTCCATGTCTATCTGAACACAAAGACAGACAAGTCACTGGAAAGAGAAAAAAGCATATAAAGAAGTACCTGTCCAAGGTGTAGTTATAAAAATACAACATAATTTTGGGTATAACACTTTAATCAACCTGAACCTCAGCTGCCTACTGACATCAGTAAATTAATGAATGCACTGCCTTTAATATAATTATTTCAAGTTGATTTCAGATACAAGCAGTCTTCTATAGAAATTAATTACCAAAAACTCCATTACGATCAAACTCTTCCCCCTTCTCTGTAACATTAAATTTCCAGCACTGTTACTTATCACCTGGTGATTACAGGTAACAATTTTATTAACAATTTAATTATTCTCTTTAGAAACCAAGGTAATTATAAGAGCTTGGCTTTTACCAAATGTCTTTTTAAATGATTTTACTACTGACTGTAGCTCAACGTGAGAGAAGAACAGCCCATAATCAACAAAACCATATCTCAAAATTGTTCAGAGATGGAAGAAATCAAAAGAGCAATGCTGTTAATATTTTACTGAACATCATGGTACTTTTGTATGGCTATGAGTCCCCTCTAAATACCGACGGAATCCTGTAAAGCTCTATTCACTTTCACAGTGAATTTGTGCTATAAAAGGTAGTAGTCAAAGATCTGACAAAAGGCTGGACTGACATTTTATGAGATTGAGCTTTTGTTCCTGGTTTTATCATACCCATGTTCCTTGTCAAGATCTTTTCTTGCGTGCTTAACCTGAAGAGGAATTTGAAATAGCTGGAAGGGCTGTTCCATGTCTCAGGTGTATGGATCTGGGAGAAGAAGATCATGCAGATACTTTATAGAGAGAAATGCAAGGAAAAGCTGAAGGGGGAGAATGTTTGCAGGTGATTTGGTGAGCTGGTTGTATTTGAGATGCAGAGTAAAGTGAGTATATAAAAAAACCACAGCTATTTAAAAGGATTCTTACAAAAATTACATTGTTAACAGCAGATTAAAAAAGTTTTTAAGAAAATACATTTACAAAGGATAAAGAAAAATGGTGCAGTTATGATGAAATGACGGAAAAAATGAAAGAGTACATGTTCTCATAACTGAGCTGTAAGAACAGGTTAAAGTACTAAAGGAGGCCAGAAATGAGTGAGCAATTTAGTAAAGTCATAAAAATTAGCCATTAATTTTTTTTTTCCTAAACATAGGAGAAGCCAGAACTCCTTAAAAGGCTGTAGGGCAAACAAATGCTTTGTAACATAGGGAAGGGAAAAATCTGTTAACTGTGGAAGAGCTTTGGGAACTTCTCAGACTCCTGCCTACAATGATGAGGGCATGTTCTGGAGGTGTGTCTGAAAGTTTATACAAACCATTATTTAAAAATGGAAGTAGTCTGTTGCATCAGATCACCAGAAGCAAATATTATTGGTCTGCGAATTTTAAAAAAATTGCAGAAACAAAATTTTCACTGCTGCTTCTGATTTTTATAATTTAATTTTTCTAATTGGCAGGATGGGCTTGATTAGCAACAAAAAAGGACCTGTGGCAGGTGTGATTTTTATCAAGATTTTCAAGGAGATGGAGACGAACTAGAGACTGGCAAGCAGAACTTCTGCAGCAGGTAAGTTAACAGAAATTATGATGGATAACAGAATTAGCAATTAGGTAAGTGAACATGATGCATATGAAAGAGAAATAATAATGTACAAACCTAATAAAGTATTTTTTAAGGAATCGGGTAAGCATGTGGATGCAAAAGATCAGGTTGACAATGTATCTTACTCTACAAAAAGTATCTTCCAAGATCCCTCAGCAAGGATCTTTTTTTTTCTTCTCATTTTTTTTCCATTTTTTTCTTTATGGAATAATCATAGCTTGAGTAATAAGAAACAGGCTAAGAATAGATGCCAGGAACTATTAATCAGTCTTATGAGGACTTACACATATAGTATTCTGCTAGGAAAGTGAGTGAAGAATGGTGTCATAAATTTGCTTAGACTACAAAGGTATTTGGGCTGTAAAGACCTTCAGAAGAATTTCTAAGGTGCGGGTGACAGAAATTGTGTTCAAGAGTAATGTATTCCTACAGATAGTTGGCTTTACCATTTAGAACAGGCACAAAAAGAGTACAGGTTACTCTATTGAAAATGTTGACTTAATGCTCTTTATCAGTCAGCAAAGCAAATAGATTACTGAATTTTTCAAGACAAGGAAAAGAGTGAAGACATCACAATGTCTATATAGCTTCATGATGTGCCCATCTCTTGAACACTGCATGAAGTCCTGATATTGAATAGATGTATATATATGTACTACTACCATAAAAGGTAGAATGAAAGGCTTTCACATCTATAGGCAGGCCATATAAAAGGAGAAATTAAATAGATTATGTTTCTTCAGTGTAAGAAAGGGAAGACAGATTGAAGGAAAATAAAATATATTATCTGTAAATTCACGGATGTTATGGAAAAGTTGAATTGGAAATGATTATTCATTTATTCTTCCTCTAAAGAACCAGGAAGGACCAACCAACCAGTTAAACAAAGACATTATAGAATTACTATTACTATTATTACTATTGTTGTTGTTGTTGTTGTGAACTTGTGCCCAGAACATCTGGATAACAAAAGTATGAATGTCTCAAGAAGTTATTAGGCAAATTAGTGGATGACAGACTCACTGAGACCAAATAAATATGAAGATACTGATGAGTTCTTTGCCTGAGAAAATCTTTAAGCTGCACCTTCCAGCAGTTGGATGCCTCTGCTGTCTGAAGCTCATAGAGCCTGCAACTGTCACACAGAGGGCACTGGTCCACTTCAGAACAGCTTCAGCTTCTGCTGTGAGATGTCCCATTGTCTACAAGCATGCAAGCATGAAGATAAACACGACTCACAGGAGTCAAAGGTTTTGAAGACCCACTCTAAAAAGAGCCAGGTAAAATGGTCAGAAAATAGGGTGAAATGGGAACTGGGAAATGTAAAAAGGCGCTTCTGTTAAGTGAAGAGCTCAGATCTTGAAAGGTCTTGATTATATTCAGAAATTCTTTGCTGAAGTACTCAATTTGTTAAAACTAAGTAATAACTCCCTTAATTTGACTAAATTTCCTTAAAACCTTCAGGCTGAAATTTTTTAACCTCACCTCTAGAGATTACTCATAACAAACTGTCAGTTAAGACATCCAAAATATTTTAAACAAATACGTCAAATAGTAGTAGTATGTAAAGAAGGTCTTGAATTCCTTAGCTGTTAGATACTACAATACTCAGCTCTGTAGAAGTACCCATCCGACATTAGAAAAGCTAATTACTTTAGGATTGCATCCATTCAGAATGTTTAAATTCAGAGCACAAACACACCTTAACATCAGGTGTGCTCCTGTACCTAAAGTAACTCTGAAATCCATTGAAAGTACAAGCTAGTCTTTTAAAATTTAAATTTACAGGTGGACAAAATCATAGCAGACCTACTTCCATGGTATCCATTTATTCATGTGTAATTAAAAGGCTTTTTTTTTTTTCACTTTTAATACCACTGGGGGAGCTTAACTTCTTTTAGTGGAGGCTGTCAGCACCTTGCAAGTTAAAACCCATCAGCTCCTTCTAAAGAAATTTTGGTTTCCATACTGTTGTGTTTGCACGCGTGTAAGGGAACAACAACTACCGAAGCCTTGATAATCAGCACGTGCTGGTGTCAGCAATGCCATCAGTTACATCAGTGCCAAGAGAGGAAACCTTGGCTATCTTTATTTGCCTTGTAATTTTTATCAGTAAAGGTCAGTAATTTTTATCTGCAGTTAAGGAGGATGGAGATCACTTTACTTACTCCTGAATGGTCCTTTTAAGGCCTCTTCATAAAAATGTCCCATCTGGGTGTGTCTGTGCTGCTATTGATCTCTTTATTCTGTCCCATAAAAAGGCAGTGAGCAGGCAAATTACACAGAAGTTATGGCCACTGAGCAGGCTTAAAAGGAATGGGTGACAGATTTTTCAGAGGAAAAGAAGTCCTGCTCATCACTGTTCAAATGAACATTTAATAATTCATAACAACTGAGTTATAAGTTTCCCCTTCAATACGTTTCCAAATGTGAATAGATTAAACAGTAATTGCTATCAAGCTTTATGTTCTATTTCATGTACCTAATAAAAGTTTATCTAGTGGAGCTTACTTTGTATCCTTTTGATCTATTCCTAACTGACTGCAATATACTCTATTAAAATATTTATCAATGTGCTATCAAATATTAACCATTTTAAAATCATCTGACTGAAGAAAACAAATAATATTACTTGCTTAAGTTTTCATGAATTTCCTGATACTTAGTTGTTCAGAACTCCCCCTTGATATAGCACTAAAAATACATAAGATGCTACAAATTGTATTCAGTGTTTTTGAATTGGGCTGTTTTGTAAATGCACTCTGCTCACATCCATCACCACCATCCAATTTGGCTCTGCATGCAGAATCCTAGTTTTTTTTGTCTGAAAGGTTATGAATCTACTTCAGTACAAGTGAGTATTAGAGAGTTGTTATTTTTTCTATAGGTTAGTGGATTTTTAAAACTATTTTAGGAGAGTACAGAATGTTAGAGGTTTTTTTTAAGGGTAACATTTTTAAGACATTTCCCTAATTATTCACCAGTTCATCCATCTGAAATTATGTGGCTTTGTCAGGTGAAATACTGGTAACTGCTAGAGCATAGAATACTTCTCCCCCAGACGTGGCACGGTTGCACGGCACGGCAGCCCAGCCCAGCCTGACTGGCTGCCAGGCTTCCATCCCTCCCCAGCTGAGCGGGTTATGCTCTCCCAGGGTGCTCCTGCTTGTTCAACCAGGGGATGATTCATATCACAGAACTAACATAGCAGAAAACTATTCTTTTTTTGTTAGTGTCCTGCTGAGTGAGATCTGAAATCATTCAGTGAAAGGTCAAACAACTGCCTGAGAGATTGCTAGGGGTGTGGGACTAAATAGTGGGGAATTGGGAGAAGAGGGATTGCAGCACTTGCAATTAGAGCAGTTTGGACAGCCATGAAATAGCAGCTTTGAAGCTGACACTTGGGCAAGATCAAGAGGAGAACAACCTCTTTGCTCCAATCCAATCCCTCACCTTGCTGGGGAAAAATTGTTCTGTTAAAGGTCAGGTGTATAAATGTTGCTACTGAACCATTTCTTTTTGCTTTGGAGAAAGCAATTCCTGATCACCAGGTTATCCGAGTAAATCTCCTGAAGAGGCTGCAGTCTGTCAGGAGCCTGGTGCCTCTCAATAACATGGTAACTATGCTAACTAGTCCTCTGTTTTGAGCCTCACTCTCTGCTTGATCTTATTTACCTGTTATTTTCTTTGGCTTCTCCACACACAGATATTACCTAATTCACAACCTCATCCTGTTCACAGAGGCCCTCCAGCACAGAGACACCGAGATAACGTCCTTGAGCTCTTCCCAGTACCCCTCCAGTCTATTGCTTCTGCAGGTTCTTCCATTTCCACAATATCCACACACCTTGTAGGCAGCAGTGCTAAAAGAAGATCAAGGCATGGTCTCCAGCCTAGATATGCTACAGGAATTATGCAGATCTGTATAACTCTCTGAGAGAGCATCTTATGTTTTCATCTCCTCTGTGCTCTTCATAGAGGAGAGGTGCCTCTCTTAATAATTTCTGTTAATAAACAGTGTTTGTGTTCTGACATGTTTACTCTGACTAAAATATCTTCTCCCCAGAGAGAGATCAACCTTCCTTTTCTCCTTCAAATCTAACATCTCATTAAAAAATAACATTCCAGGATATTCATACTTTGGTGAACAACTTTCTATGTATCTCAGTATCTGTATGATTATTCTGTGGGTTGTATATTTTGGAAGGAATGCATCAATAAGCGCATTTGCACTGTTGTTTCTCAGGTTTAAAAGACCCTGGTTTTAAAAGGATATTAGGGTGGCATTACACCTACAAGTCACCAGTACGCTTCCCCTGAGGCAAGCAGAAACAGTGTTTTGCATCATCTGAGGATCAGGTCTGATAATGCTGTAATTTTGTTTGTATTCTTGCCTTGCTTGTCTTACGTCTGTAAACCATACTTTGCTATGAGTTGCAGGAGTTGGTTTCTGGATTAATGTAAAGAGAATTATTCTGAATTTAAATTTAGAGCCATTTGAAGGTGTCTGTTTCTCTTGCATCCAAACCCTTGTACACACACACACACACACACAATTTCTTTAGTCTGCATAAAAACCATGTAAAACAGGTATTTTGAAAGCAGTATTTTGTATATAAAGACCAGGGGCAGATGACTTTCCCTGATGACAACAATGCTCAGCCCCAGCAGGACTTTATCCTTTTCAGTAAATTCTTTTTATATTTTACTTCCCCTTAGCTCCAAGTGTGGCAGTGTATTTACTAGTACCAATCTTGGCACCAAACCACGCCAGAACTGAAAGTATATACAGCACCTGTGCAGAGGGGAGTCCCACTGTATCCTGACCAGCTACCAGCATTAAAACTGCTATTGGTAAAAAGATATAAAAATAGATAGGTAGGTCTTCTATGGCTCCCCACACAGGCAGTTGCAATGCTGAACTGGAAAGCAGGGCATCTTGATTCTGAATTTCCATTTCCTTTTTTTTGGTCTTGTCCCCTAGGCACAAGTTCTATGCGTAGGTATTCGATACATCTGTGTACAGATGTGTAAAAGATCACTAACCTTCACTGGGGAGACAATTGCATTTATATGTATTTAATCTGTCTAGGAAGAAGTGCAGGATGTATTTTTTTGAAAAAAGATTTTTAAAGAATTAGATGGTATATGTATTTCCTCTTTTCTTGCTGGACAGTAAACCAAATCTTCCAAAAATAAATGTTAATATAAGTTCCAAGTTTACAATTTCAAGCTTGATTTTCTTTGGCAACTCAATCTGCTTGATGATTTTGATCAAATGTCCCAGCTTCTAACATTTGTATCACATGATAAAATCTACCCCCAAAAAAGCTCATATTTAAATAATCACATAATAACTTATATGCATGCTGTGACAGAATATGAATTATCTGACAGGCTGCAGAGTAATACAAGTTTAGTCTGGAAGGCAGATACAAGCACTGAGTCCAATTTGAGCATTGAAGATCAGAGTGCAATGCTTTGCCTGCTTCTATTTAAATGAACCAAAAAGGGTAAAATGAGATAGATTATTCAGACCTTGATATAAGGAATCTGGCTGAAAACTCATTTGCCAATTGTTTAAGATTAGCACCATTGAACCAAGATGATTTAAACCACTAATTTGCTATGGGGTGCCAGCTACCACTGGTAACTCACTCTAGGCCTTTGTAGTGCTATGGGTTTAATGTGTTTACTTGGTCTTTGTATGAAGGGAGATAGAGAATAATATTAGTCATTGAACCTTCCCTCACCTTTTCCCCCGTGAGGAACATGCCTAATGAAAATTCGAGCTGTGCTGCCAAACTGATATTGGCAAAAGAGTCACTTTTTCTTTGCCTGATTGGATAAATATGCAGCTGGTTTTGGAATCAATGCTTCTGTGAGTGAAATTAAAAGATGTTACTTTAAAATGTTGCTGTATGTATGCAGTGGACTTTAGTCACCTGAAATGTCATGGCCAAGAAATACAGAAGATGCAAGACTGTGAGCAGTACATGTAGAAAATCAAGTGAATGCTTCTACTTAACATTTTGCTCTTGTTAAATGTTTTTGTCTTTTCAGAAGTTCCTTTTTTCAAAAAACACTATGTTCAGTTTAAAACTGGCCCAAATCAACTGTAGCTGCAGGTTAAATTTCTTGCCAGGCTTGGAGCTTTTAGTTCTGTTTTAATGTTAATTTTTAAAGGAAATCATTTAGTTTCTGTAAAAGAAAAAATCAAATATACAGTATGTAATTTCTCATGTTCCACGAGTTCTAAAAGGGTTTCAGGACCAAACTGCTCTGTTCTGAATTAATTCCCTGTGCTTTGATCTTGCTGGTGAGGAATCCATTGTGGGTATGTGGCAGGGAGGCCCCGCTGCGCCCAGCACGTTCCCCGCACGCCCGGCGGCCGCAGGGGTTCTGGGGAGGGCTCAGGAGCTGTGCCAGGCACAGCCACGTCTATTGTGCCTCTTCTTCTGAGGGCAGCAAACCTTCCTGTACCAGCCAGACCCCGCTGACTGCTGCGTCTCTGCAGCACAAACCCTGAATGCAAGAAGATAACAGCTGCTATCACAGTGCTTTTTATCTGGGAGGCAAAGTCTAAAATTGCATCTGACCTCGGTGTGCGCAGAGACGCCAAGCGAGGAGCGCTCTGCCTGGATCCTCAGAGGGTTTAGATTAAATCACTAAGAGTGAGGTACCTAAATGAATAGTTCTGAGGATAATAGCTTCTATGACTTCTACTTTATGTGGTACAAAGTAGACTCCGAACTGTAATTTATCAAATGATATATTGCAGGCCTTATAAAACACAACTCGGCTTTTGTGTTGTTTTTTCCCTAATAGGTTTACTAATATATAAGATTATGACATTCCATTTACTTATAGAATCATACATGTAATTAAAGTAGCTAGATTTAAATAGATTTAAATTGTTTATTTATAGGTCAAGCTTCTGTTTGCTCTAGATCAATGGTTTTTAGCAACAAAGCTCCATAAGAATAGAATTTCTTAATAATGCCAATAGTCTATGCATAACAAAAAGTAAATAAGCACATATTGGTCCGTTGAGTGAGTGTGTGTATCCATCTTTGCATATCTATGTTCCTGTACAGCACAGGCTTAGGGAAAAGCAGATCAAAACCACATGCTACGTGTCCAGACAAATAATCTTTTTGAGCTTTGCCAAGGCAACAGAATGAGTTTTTATTTTTCTTGTATATTGGGGTCTGCTTGCTTGCCCAGTCATTTGTTTAGAATTCAATGGGAAAATAACAAAGCTAAAACTGACACAGTGCAAAATTAAATTAATTGGAATTCTGTTCCTCCATGATAAGACTTGAAATGAGATTTAAATCAGTGTGTGGCTGGTAAAACATGACAATTTGATGTCTATTCCATAAAACTGACAACCCCATCTAGTTGTTTTTCTTCTGAAATTGATCAGATAATTTGTTCAAACTTGGAGAATATCTGACAGTTACACAATCAGACTGAGATTTGTTCAGAACATTACAACATAGTGAGGGAAACTCAATTAGTTTTGTCAGCAAATATAAAGGCACTAGCTTGCATTTCCAGAAACTGTCCAAAGCTTTTACAAATACTCTTGATTCAGCTAAAATCAAGCTAATTATATGCTGGACTCAAAAACCTCATCATTAAAAGAACATTATTTGTCTTATAATATCCAAACCTGAAAAAATAGGAAATACTGAAATTAATAAGAATTGCTTTGACAAACTGGTGTATATATACTAGTGTAAAATTTGCTCAACAGTCCTCCAGACTTTTTCAGTCTCTCAGCTACTTAATATCTTTTTTAAACCCACTGTGTGGACACAGTGTTAAATTTTCTTCATTCAAATTCTATACAGAGAAGCTCACTGATTTCTGTTTTCAGTTTTTTTCCCTTGTAGTTCGGGTCACTGGAATATTTCCAATGATTCACAAATCCCAATGGATATTTTGCCAGTATCTAGGATAAGGTACAGGGTGGTGACAACCTTCTTCTGCTTATGGAGTGCATGGCACTCTTATTTCTGAGTGCGTTGTTTGGGAGGTAAGGAGGATCTGATTTGGTGAAGAATTAGTAATAGAGAACTTTGAAACTTGAAACATTGCTTCACCTGCTTTCTGCTGCAAGTCTAACTGCTCAATTATTTTGTGAATCATAACTCAAGTAGAAGCAGCTGGAAAATGAGAACACAGTCAACAACCACATATGAAAAGTATGGTTTAAATGTCCTGCCAAGTACAAAAAGGAGCTTGCTGGTAGAAGCTGAGGAAGTCTAGTTTTCTCAGGTTGCACTGAACAGTGTTGCCCATGCAAGCTTCCTTTCTCTTCATATACTATCTTTAATGCTAATTGGTTAATTATCACAATATTTCCTGAAATTATTTATTGGTTTTCTTTCCAGATATAATTTGTTGAGTTGTCACAAGTCCAGCTTTTCTGATTCAGAACTACTCATTACTTGGAGAGGCAGCGGTAATCTCTAGCATTATTGCCTTTTTTTTAAGAAAAAAATATTATATAAGATTTGCATTTGGTTTTGAGTATTTAGAACATTTGTATGGCTATAGACCAATTTTATAATATTTGTCTAACTGGTGTCACTAATTACATTTTCTTGTGTTTCTCAGTCTTCATCAAAAGCAAACTCTTGTAGAAATCTGTCTTTAATGTATGTGTGTTTAAGAATGCAGAGAGGCAGTGAGAGAAGGTGAAAGAAAAATGTGAGAAGACTCTCCAGTTTCTGGAAGTAGATAATCAAAACTGTTAAAAGAATAAATCTTAAGAATTTACAAACAAAATTTGCAGTAAAAGTCTAATCTGGTATATACTGAAGTGATATTTTTACTTGCTTGTTTACAGGACCCATTAACCAGAAGAGAAGCAAAATATATAACTAAGCATTGAATCAACATGTTCTAGCACGATTTAAGGAAAATTTTAGCTCTTATTTTTAAGGATGTTAAGTATACTTCTATTTTTTTCCAACCATTAGCTTTCATTTAGTTTTCACTAATTATTACAGGTACCAAGCCAGTGTTTTGCAGTTATTGTCCAGGGATAGTTGAAAGGTATGAAAGCATAATTAACTCAGTCAAGAATCTGAAGTTTAGGACAGAAAAAATGAACATGCAGAGAGATCACCTTGTTTCTTTTAGTAGTAATTCTGAATTTGGAAGTAATATGCTGATGTTTTAGTACACAAAACTTACTTCACAGTTGCCAAGACACGTGTCTTTACCTATGCCAGCGGGACCTCCTCCGGGTGTTATTAGGAGAGAGAGAGGGCACTGAAAGTGTATTGAATTAACTGGATGGCACAGTCAGTGCCCTCAGCTGGGAGTCTCCCAAGGTTCAGGCATTGTGGCACCGGTACAGCCCAGAGCTTTTGCTCATTCTCTGCTCCCAAGAATTGGCACATGACAGCACACGGACGAGAGGCAGCGGAGCTGCAGGAGAGGGGCGACTCTCAGAGTTACTTACGTTGACAGCCCAAGCTGTGCCAGATATATCCCGGCAGACATTTATCACATTTAGGCCCTGATGTTCCCTCCTTACACTCACAAAATCCTCTGTCATTACAGCGATCATGGACTGAACCAAAAGGGTTACAATAACAGTCTGCAGAAACAAGACAACACATACACACTGGATTCAGGTCTACATGTGAAGATAATTCATTCAATACCAATAAAGGGTGCATTTCCAGTGCTAAAGGTAAAGGAAGACTGTCTATTAAGGATATCTAGAGTAGTGAATACAATTACTACATGTCCATTTATTTGTTTGCACGTGTCATTTCAGGAAGAGACGTTTTATGATATAAAGAGAGAAAGTAAACAGAAAAGATATAAAGGCAGAAGATACCACGGTCTTTGAGGGTAAGTGATTGTAACAGATTCTCTTTGGCAAGAGTATTTTTGACAATTTAATGAACATTAGAAAAGCTTTGTACAGTATGGATATATCCATGTGCCATCAGGGTGAAATGTTTTGCTTTATTAAAATAGGCTTATCTGTATTACTCAATATTTTCAGAAGTGCTAGATGTCTTTACAGAGCTATATAAATGCACTTTACTTATTTCCAAGATAGTCTTCCTTTATAGATTTGAGCAGTATAATGATTTATGTGAATATTTGCTATTAAATTGATGAAATTTTATTTATCAGTGGCATTAATAAACCTTTTGCGTATTCTGCAATGAAAAGCTTGAGGTGAGCACTAATGTAATGCAAAACCTTTAAGAACAGGCTTTATGCAACCATTTTAATTTCTCTCACCTCCCAGTGTGCAGATGGAAAATGCAGTGAAGCTCATTCCCCACTGTATATTTTTCACATGTGTTCAGCTAATTAAAGAGTAAGTAGGGTAACACATTTCCTCCCACAACACTTACTGTGTTGTTCATTCACAGCCCTTTTCTTTAATGTGATTACAATATCTGTGTTCAGCTTTCAGCCAGCTGAACAAAGGGAAGGAGCTCGCTGAGCTCATTTTTGGCACTCCTGTTCTTCACCTTGGTTATTTAGATTTTTTTTTTTTTTTCAAATGATTGTTATTTGTATGTAGACCCATGTAGACCCAGAGTAACTTCACTGTTAACTGAGAGCACAGATACCTTTTGGAAGCATCTAATCTCTGCTGCTTCCTGATTTGGGGCAACCTGCTGGGAGTCTGGATTTTTATGTCTGTGAATCAGTGCTACTTTGATGACTATATTTGGCAATTGTTCCTTACTATTAGGTTAAACCTCAGTGGTACCATAAATGAACAAATGGAGTTGAACTTGGAAGTTACATATGTATATATCTCCAATGAAAAAACTAAGAGGAAAAAAATTACCAGAAAGACATTTGTCATCTGTTGGCTCACTGTTTATTAACTATAAATTACAGATGGCACTCTGAACATTTGGGATGCTGAAGAAGATAGTTACCTTTGGCAAAAGGGTTCCACAATAATAATAGAGTCAATTAGCTGGCAATATTCATTAATGAAGTGGAAAACTGACATGCCAAAAATACTTGTAAGGCTGAGTATTACAGTGAAGTGAGTGCCATTTGAAAAGCTGGGAATTCTGATGTTAATCAGGTGTATTAAATGTTTACATAAACAGGCACAGACTTGAGATACACTCTGAATGTGGGAAGTAAAATTTGCTTGAAGAGTGTTTGTAGAAAAACCTCGAAAGACAAATGCTTGGAATTACATTAAAAACAGAGGGCCCAATTCTTGTTAAAAATCGCTTTGTTATACATAATGAAGTTACAGTGATTTAAACAAGTATTTGTGAAAGAAAAGTACAGCCTGTGATACTAGATGTTATATTTTCCGGAGAACAAGACCTTGAACCAGTGAAACCTTTCCTACTGAACTCTAACATTTAAGCACGTAGGAAGTTCCAGGCCCATACTGTGCTACTGAAGGGAGAGTAAATAGTAGAAACAAAGCTTTAAACCAGGCCCTTTTGCAAAATTAGTAGATCCAATCACAGCACACAACAGACTGATTCTAGCTTTCATCTTTCCCAGTTGATACCACAGTACTATAACCTGCAGAGGCCCACAGAACATTCAGGGTCATTGTCCAACACAGTATCACAGGCTGTGGAACACTTCCCAAGGCCTACCAAATACTTAAGACATTAAAAATCTCAAAGGTCACAATTTCAGTCTGCTGCAGGGAGGCAGCAAGTATCTCCAATGTCCTTAAAACAACACGGCACTAAATAACACTAAACTAACATTCCCACATCACCCTAATAAGCAAACCACACACAGGTTCCAGGATGGGGGAAAAAGCCCTGCAGATCTGAACCGAGAAAGAATTTTCATCCTAACTTTCATCTGGTAACTATTTGTAAGGATAGGAAGAAAACAGAAATTGTAATCTGTTCACTGGGGTTCACTCTATCAACATGATGCTTCAAACAAAACACAATGAGAGTAAATAAAAAAGGAGGTGGGGAAATGAGCTGAGGCTTGCTGCTTAGCAGCCTGGGCTGACAGTGGCTACAGGACAACCCCCAGTGTTCACTTAACCACATGTCGTTAGGGCTTCTGGTGTTAATTGAAGTTAAGCCTAACTGACTGCAAGGGTGGCTTTGTTAAAAGTGTGACAGCAATCACCAGTTCAGTATTTAGGCTGTGAGGCAAAGGCCCTGTTTTATTACTCTGGGTCTACTTGGTGGTTTCCATGTTATCCTTGCTTGTCAGTGTGTGCATTCATTGAAAGTTACTAGGGCTTTATCAAGAAATAAAAAACTTTTCAAGCTGTTAAATTCTTTTTCACTCCAAGTGAATAATTTTAAACCTCAGAATACCATGATTTATTCTGAAACTGCAGTTGCCCATATGAGATAATTTTGCAGTTAATGTACAAATCCACAAATGTTTGATATTTCCTTTTAGGAAATAAAATCTATTTTGCTTATAAAGAAATTAAAGGCATCAAGAATTTAGATTTAAGCCCACTGTATAATACATTGCATTTGGCTCACTGGTAAAAAGCTTCTCAGTATTTGGATTCTTTAGTCTTAAAAATTGAACATTTTACATTTTCTCCATTGATTTAGCATCAGCTAAGATTCACAGATTTGTTATCCATGTACTTACCATATGTATTTCTGAAAACTATGAAGCAGTTTTGATCAATCAGAGCCAAAGCCCTATTAGCTGCCATTAAACTGGCTTATCCAAACATTTGTTACCTTTCTACATATATGGCTGAAGAGGAAAGAATTAGCCTGAAAAAATGACTTTCATAAGGGAATAAGACTTGCACATATCACTGGAAATCTGCTTGTTAAAATGTTCATGCCAACATTTCACTTGTAGTTAAACCACAGAACACTGCTTTTAAATTCGGAGAAAAGAGAAATGAGCGTTTCCAATAGAGCAAGACTGTGCTTGACCTAGAAGGGTGGTGAATCCATCAACTCTCTCACAGGTGAAAATACTCCACATTTTGCCCAATTAAATCTTAGGAGCCCCAGATCAAGACATCACTTTAAGACCAAACTTCTCTGTTTTCTGAAAAGTGCTTAGGTGTCTGTTCATTTCACTGATTGTACACAAGAAGTAGGAAAAACCTCTTAAGTTGGCAAATCAGCTAGGACACCTACACTGGGAAACATACGTTTTGTATGGTAAGTGTGATCCTGAAAACTGTCATAGTCCAGCAAGAATGTTATTTCTTTAAAATTAATTACCTAATATGTAGCAAACCAAGATTTGATCCTACGGTACAATTCACATGGTACAATTCTCATGGGAGCCCAAGAGAATTCTGCTTGCATTAAGGTGGAAAGTCAGCAAATGTTTCACATTGCCTTTTTTATTTTCTTCAGACTCTTGCTAAATAAAAGATGTAAAAAATTTATTTCCTCAGTGTCTTGGCAATTTCAAAGTGCACAGTTGTCTTACCATGACATTTTAAATATATCACTCATAAATTAATTTTAAAATTACTTATTTTTGGTTTTTTTGTTTACTAACTTCCTTGTCTTATGTAGCTGCAGCTGCTGTCTTAGCATTTTAGTGTATATGGTAAAACAACATGCTGAATGAGCTGATGAAAAATTCCAAACAGAGCAATTTAGAGTTGTATTCATTAGGCCTATTTAGGCAGCTGAAATTATAAAGCCCTGATGTCATACCAATGATGTCTGTCATCTACATCAAACAAATATGTGGGACAGTAGTTTTTTTCCAAGAACGTTTGATTGTGTTAATCTCCTCAGCACAGTCATACAAAATCATGACTTGCCTACTAAAGTTCTTATTAGCTCTGACTAATTACTGGCAAAGGGGGAGATCATGCATTTCCTGAATGCATTGCCAAGCAAAGTTAAAAGAAGGACACATGAAATGCAGTACATGGATGGCTCTGTGTGTTTATCACAGGATAAAAATGTAAATCTGTCAAGTTACAAACTCAAACAAATAATAGCAACCTAAATAGTTTCTGATTTGAATCTCAGCAATGGATTATAAATGTATTAAAATATAATTTATTCACCCATAGTCAATTTTGGTTTTACAGTATCTACTAACTACTCTTTGCTTCCTGGAAGATTAAAAGAAAAAAAAGATCACAATGAAAATCCAGTCCTACTGATGCTTATGTTACATGCTTATGCTTAAGAAACATTATATAATTAAATTCTCCACTTCTGTTTGTTATTAGAACAATGTCTTTAGTGTTTGTCTGTACAAGGCTTCCTTTATTGACTATGTTCAGGCTTCACCTTGTGTCCTAACTTTGTTGTATACTGTCTGTGGTGACATGAGAACGATGCATGTTCTTCTAGAGTCATAAAGATCTTAATTTTTTTCCTAATATGCTTTTCTAATTATATTCTGACATTTTCTCTAATTCTGCAGTTTGAATATTTATAGCAGATGCTTGTTCTAAAGCACTGTTTTCACCTAGGAATCCCTTTTCTAAACTGACATCATGTCACACCGATTTGACAAATTCTGTTCCAAACCTCATGGGCATAATTTCAGTTCCTCCTCTAAGTAGAGGGGAGGTAACTGTATTTACAACCCTGTGTCCGGGAGCAGAATTAGCTGCAACATGTTTTTGTGAAATTTAGTGAATAAAAGGGGTTAACAGAGATCCCTCCCCATGTCCTCTTGATGCAGCTGGCAAGTTTGTAGGTCTGCAGGCAAGTATTCAAGAGTCTGTACTAGTAATTGCAGAAGTCAGATTGAGAGCAGGTATTTAAGCCTCAACTCCTTAATTTTCACGTGTGACCCCAGTGTGGCTCCCTCCTGTGTAAGGACAGCACATCCAGTTTCTTGGGGGCTTCTGGGGAAAGTCTACCCAGCACCCGTAGCCAGAGAGTTCCTCATCATTTAGATTCAAAATGCCTCCTTGGGGCTACCAGGGCAATCAACAGAAATGAGGTGAGAAGTCTACACAGATGTTCTGATCCATTGAAAAAGCTCATTCTGGCTTAAGTGGCAAGTAAGCAGCAGTGGTCCCTAGCAGCTGCCAGGAGCTGAAAAGGCACAGAAGAAAAGGCGCAGTTATCCCGGGACTGACCTATGCACACATTTTCATCGTCCAGCTCTGCAGAAGCATTTCTGAAGTAGCCCAGCCTGCATAACTCGCAGTGCTGACCTCTAGTGTTGTGCTTACAGCTCACGCAAATGACCGTATTGAGCAGCTCGATGTAACTGCACCGGTTGGAGTGCCCGAAGCATTCACAGTCTTTCAAGGAAGAACAGAAATGTATACAAAGTGTATACAGCAGCAGAGTAATAGCACATTACATGCTTAGTAAAAATGAACCATGAGCAGAAGTATGAATGAATGGCACATACATGTTAATCAATGTAACATGGACAGCAGCAGATGTTTATCTGCGATGGAAGTGGAGCTGGTTTCAGGCAGGTTAGCGTGACCCGACAACCATGGCATGATGTCGGAGGTTGGCTGTTGTTGGCAGACCTGATGGAACTGAAGCATTTGCAGTTGTAAACCTTTCACGGTTACTGGAGGTTCCGTTTCCACTGAGAGAAATGCACATATTTTTGCACATTTGAGATGAGTATAAATCAAGACCCGAGAAAAACCTCCTCATATTAACAATGTTAAATTCAGTGGACAAAGTTGTCAAACCTAATTATGATTAAATTCACAACTGTAAGAAAAATAAAATATTTTTTTTTTCTGACAGAAATGGTGATTATTCAAAAATGCTATTGAAATTAGGGTGCTGTAAGTGGTAGGCACCTTGAGAACCAGAGTGTTTTATTTCACAGCCAAACAAATCTCTAGTTTGACAATTTTGGCCAACATCTCCTGAAACAATTAACAGTGAAGAAAAGGAAGGAAGACAGTTATTGGAGAACTACATCCACTGTACTTTTGAGGTAAGCATTAACCAGTTTCTGTATTCTGAGATGAAAAACAGGTGGGCCAGAAAAGGTTACGAAAATTCTGCAATGTGTACTGACTAGAAAGCATGCTTACTGCAGCCATCTGAAATGAAGTTGGCATGACAGCCACTTTAAAAAAACCCTTCATTAAATATAGACTGCTAGTGCGTTTTAGTCTTTAATCACAAGGAAGGCTTGGCTTTATGCAGAACAAAGAAGAAATCAGAAATGTATCAATAACATTATAGAAGACAAAGCTCTGCTTTGTGTAGAACACTTGTGTAAGCCTCATCACTCAACTCTTGGGATTATGAGCCCAGAATGAATGCAGGAAAGGTTAGTAGGATGATCAGAGAGTCTGAGTCTATTTAAAAAGTGAAGACTAGGAAAATTCCGCTTGTTTAGTCTAGGAAACTGATGATAGAAGGTATCACTGGGCTGTAAATACATCAAGGAGCTAAGCCTCCTGCCATCCTCATGGACAACACTGGCACAAGAACAAATGGGTGTTAACTGGCTACTGAGAAATTTCACCTGGAAATTAGAAGATGGTATTTTAGACATTAGAGCAGTGAGGTGCTTGAACACTTTCCATTTGTGGCAAAACACACTGATGCTTTACAGATGTAGTTTATTTACTGGTAGAATAAATTACAGTATGTTTCCTGCAATAATGGAGCACTGGATGCAGTGACTTGGAAGAGCTTTGAGGCCTTGAAGTTATCTTGTAATTAGATAAAACTGAGGATATAAAATAGATAAAGCAGAGAGTGTAAAATGTTTCCATTTATGACAGAGGCCAAGTCCCCTGTGCTGTCTTTCCTCTGGTATGCTCCTGTTTATGCTGGGGCACCTGATCATCCCCCTGATTGGTGGAGCAGGGCATCACCTACAGTATTTGAGCCTGTCTGTATTTCTGTAAAGAAACAACAGTCCCAATACATGTTTTTGAGTATGCTCTGCACTCCTAATTCATGGATATTTCTTTGGCCTTTGTCTGATGTACCAGACTGTAAATAGACTGCACCGTAAATAGATTAAAATTTTTTTAGACACTTAGCACAACATATGTTTCAATCTTAAAAGCTGCCTTTCTGCTGCCAGAAAACTTTAATCCATTTTACATATACACATTTAGTTAACATATATTTCTTGTTCTTTTCAATGTTGTTCTGCTAAACCAGTGTTTTGTGGTTTGTGCTAATCTGATAATTTTGATGCCAGTAACTGCTGGAGTACAGGAAAACATTTGGTATATCAGTCTCAGTATTTTACCACTTGACACAATTGAGTAGGGAGGAAAAAAATGTTATTGTTTGTTGTCTTTTGCAGCTGGTCAGTCTGATTCTGCATCTCAGTCAGACACCCTGCAGTATTTCTCCCCAAGTATATCCATCTTGCTCAAGTGAAAACTGCCTGTGTGGAACAGATGAGATCTAAAAGTGGAAACTAGCACTAGCAAACAGGAGTCATGGAAAATGAGTGTGAATATGTTTATGTGTTTGATTTTTAAAGTAAGAAAGACTGACTAGTGATAAACAATCTGATCTTTCTGAATCTTGGATTCAAAAGCAAGGCTGCCAGTCCTTCTATCTAACAAAGGACCTCTCTTCTGCTACCAACAGAGAGAATTTGTTTTGGTGAGATAATACTGTATTGGTATGTTGGTCAGACTTGTTGCTAAACATTTTCATACTCCAGGTGAATTTAGAGGAAATAATTTGCCTATATACAATGAAGAAAAGCTGACTCTGCTACATTATCTTTTGTATTTAAGGCAGCAGAAAGAAACTGAGAATAGTTCATGAATGAATGACTACAATACTTCCACTCTCAAATGGCAATACGACCTTCAATAATATTACTTCTACACATAACTAGCCATAACAACAGCACAAGAAACGAAGCTGCACATTAAGCAATTCACTTTGTAACACAAGGCCTGCTCCAAGTTATGAGTGGAAGAAACATCTAATAGTTATGAAGCACTTGGATGTACGCACACGCTCCAAAACATATGCAGAAGGACTGCCCAAGTTCAGATGTGGGTCATCGATACAAAAGGTAAACAATGAGACCAGTTCTTGAACTTGGTTGCATTTCTATGGGTGTTGCTCTTTTGTAACAACTATGCTGTGTGAAACAAAATCTTTGTCTCAAAGTTAACTAATGCAAAGGCACAGGAATGCTCTAGGAGTCTTAATCAGACTAGTAAATGCTACATGGTATAGAAAAAACCAGTTAACTTGAAAACAGTCTAACATCTGATCAAACATTAGCAATGGCAAAAGGAAAAAAAAAAAGAAATGGCAAGTAATGATTAAATAAATTTTATGATAGCGTTTGTTTGCCCCCTGCCTCCCCACCATGTTGTTAGTGCAATAATTTCTTTCTGTTGGCCTGGTCAGTGAATCATATTTACCTCCCTCTGTGCTTACAAAAATAAGCTATGTAAAAAGTCCTCCTATGACCAAAATGGAATTAATTTCTCTACTGGCTGCATGAGGTGCAACCCTAAACCACTCAAACAGCACACAGAACTGCATTCAGCACCATGCCAGCTGGGAAGTGCTGTATGGCCCTTCCAGCCTGTCATGTGGTTCACCTTAACCAGAAAGCATTCTGCTTTTTAGACCTGTCAGAAGCACAGCTTAGGGTCTTTAGGCACACAGTTCTGGCTAGCAGCTTAAAGCACTGTCACACACTGGCAAAGTCATGCAAACACTGAAGGAGATGGGGGAAAAGTACCAAAATCAGGCTGCACATGGTTTACCAACCATTGTGAAATGACATGAGCTTCTTACAGTGTTAGAAAATGCTGCTTTCAGTTCTGAGTACCACATGTCAGAAAAGACGCAGGTAAGTTGAATAACAATAAGGAGTGAATGGTTCAGAAACTAAAATCTCAGAGAGGAGGTAATGACAGCTAGATAGGTTTAATGTGAAGGAAAAAGGGATTGCCATGTTAGATGTAATCATTGTTTTTGGCTGATTCAGAAACTGTCAAATCCCTTGCAAACTCACAGAAGCACCGACTCTCTGAACCTCCCTGACTATTTTCCAATGAAATGATTTTATTGAAACAATCTTGATTCTGTTGCAGAAAGCATGATAAAATTACCCACTGAATCAGGCTCACAAAGTTGATAATCTAATTGTTTTGTTTCTATAAATTGAACACTTTCCCCCCATTCTAATGCTAAGCACTTACATCTTTGAGATAACATGGTATTATTGTGGGGACGAGGTTCAGATGAAGCTTCAGCTACGACCATTAAAACATGAAATGTCATCACATGAAACAATGATAAACACATGGAAGGATAGCAGCATTTCTAAACTAAGACAGGTTGCATAAGACAGCTATCAGTGTCACTTTTTAATTAAAAGCACAAAGCATATTCAAGAAAAGTGCATTCACAAATCATTAAATTATTTTTTCTTTTTCATTTTCCAGTCACTCTGTGTTCCTCCTCCATACACTTAGGCAAACAAAGGAGATTTCATTGTAACCTTAGAAATTACCTGCTTCATAACAAACAGTATGGCTCATTACCATGATCTCATCAAATGGGTCAAACTAAGTTCAAACATTTCTTAATAACCCTTTTCCTTGTTAATATGTATTTCATGAATAATGAGATATTCACAATAGCTGCAGAAAGACAAAACATCTTCATACATACTCTTTACAGATAAATTGATGAGGAAAAACAATGAAAAGATCTCAGGTTCAGACTGTGAATGACAGATATGCAAATGAAACAGGTTGCCTATAAGTCAGAAAAAATACTGGCATCCTTTATTATGTCCATATAATTCCATTATATTGATAGAACACTGGAACATCAGTTCAAAATGTAATGCCTGCACTCTGAATTTGTACACTTACAATAAAATGAAGACATAAGGCACACTTACAATGCATTAAAAGACACAACAATGCATTACATTCCATGGCATTTACAGATACTTCTTGAGGACATGGACAATCGATGTTTTATGGATTGTTTGCCCTCAACTAATCTGCTTATGTTTCCTCTTTTACAATTTATGCATATCACTGAGGAAAACAAGACTCTAGTAAACATCTGCTTTCTAAGTAAGGATCTGAATAGTCATATTCATACATTTAACTCCTTTAAAAATAAATGCCATGCCACTTTATTTGTCACCAACAACTGTCTAAGAAGCACATTTATTTTTCTTTGTATGGCTTATGTTTATGTGACTTAATGCTTCTTTGTATTCAATGAAGATGCCTCACCAGTAAACTAATGGGTACACTCCACAGATATTCCAGATTCATACAGTGCAATGTTTTCACAACACAGAGCACTATGGAATCACTGTATGAATCCTAGAATTCCTACCTCTCTTGTGGTTTGCAACTTGAACAGAAGAAACAGTTGACATAGCTAATTTGGGAGTAACTGGATAGGCAATAAAATGAACAGCAAATTAGAAAAAGTATCATAAAGGAAGAAATCAAAGTATTAAAATAAACATCTTTATTCTCTAACTTTTAAATTTAACATTTTTTTTTTTTGTAAGGAAAGGGTAAAGTTACAGAAAATGAGTTATATACTATCAATTATTGAATCATTTGAGCTGTAACATCCATGATCAAGTCAGGGAATGTAATTCACATCTATGCACTTTGGCAGTTTTGTGTTAGAGGTTATTTGGTGGTTTCTCCCAATCCATGACAAATGACTATATGGTAACCAGAGTGGTCTGAAAAGGGTTTTATTGAATTTGAATGCATCTTTATCCTGGCCAAATAGTATAAACCTAAACCCCACAATAAAATAATTGGATATAGGCAGATTTCTGTAATAATTCTTTTCATAAATTATCCTTAACAGAAATATTTAATCTACACTATATGTTAAACACTGTTAACAATATGCTGCAAACACACAAAAGCTGAATAGAAATGCTTTGAAGTTTTTGTGTTTTGTGCTCCCTACCAAAACATCAAAACTAAATTTACTTAAACTCTTATTTTTGGGGAAAAAATACTGAATAATTCTGTGCTGTTCAAGACGTATTTTGCAATGAAGTTAGGTCTTAGATCACATACATAATTAAGCAATGAAATCCATTAGAAATGCTAAGTATAATTTAATTGGGAATGTTTTGATTTAAAATTCTTCTGAATAATGTAGGCTAATCCTTACAGAGAGCAGAGGAAAAGAGATCAATCTGGGTGGGGGTTTTTTTTGTTTGTTTAAAAAGACATGCTAAATCTTGGAAAATACAATGGGAGCTAAATGAAATTGGAATACTAGGTATTACTTTATCAGGGAGAGTTAGTTTTAAATATATGGTGAGTAATCCAAGCTAAAGTACATTTCTAATCCTTACAGAGAGCACAGATCAATTAGCATTTTCTGTTTTGTTGGGCACATAGAAACTTGTATGTTTAGCATGGTAGATTTCACATGCACATGCGTATGTTTGATTTGGTGATTGTGATGCATAGATTTAATTACAGCCCTTTAAGTGCAATTCCCAACAGATTCTCAATACATCTTGTTTGGTTTAGAGGCCATTTTCCAGATTGCCTTTTCATTAATTTTATTCTCTACCTCTGTGTGTTATAGCATAGAAAGGATATCCTTTGAACATGAAAGCAAGCCACAGGCCAGATTTCTGCAGGGACTGCTGGGGGAGGAAAGGGCAGTAAATAAGAAGAACAGAAGGAAATTATTTTTATAATGACCAATCACTTTGAATTGTGAAGTATAGCTGAATACTTCTTCAACTAACAAAGAATCTTAGTTTTATTAGTTGTCTTGAAAAGTAATTTTGTTTCTTTCAATGCTAACCATCATACCACAGTCTGCGAGTAATTTTTTGTGTAGCATTCAAATTGTAGAAACCATGAGTCTTTCCTGCAGAGAACTTGCTTGTATTGTGGATGGAATGAAAGCTGAGAATGTTTGGGAATCACTCAGCTCACTTGGGAAAATGAAGTAGAAACAAGACATTAAAAATGTGTTTGATGCCAACAATGACAACCTTTGTTCACTTAAAAATCTCAAAACTTTCTCAAAATATAGATTGTGCTATCTAAACAAGTCCCAAATTACCCCGGGCTTTCTGTGAATCACAGATTTTAGTCTGTATGTCTACTATTCCCATTTTTGCAGTAATGTGCACAGTCTGAGTGTTGGAAGACTCCCTTTTCAGGTGAGGTTTGTTTTATAGTTATTTTCTCATAGGATAGCATTACTTCGCACCAGAGAAAAATGAGTTGGATTTTCATTGTTACTACTTTTGTCACCATGTGGGACTCATTGAGAGCAATTTCAGTACCTTTAGACCACTAGGAATTTCACAGCATCCTACCTTGGTTTGGTTTAGAAACCTCAAGGGAAGAAATATTCGGCCATATCCTATCAAACTTTGGAGGATCTGCATGCATTGGGAAAAATCAGGTTTTGTTATTTACATCTGTGATATTGTTCTAAACAGGCAAGCATATGGACAAAGACAGAGATTACACACAGCTATTACTGGACTAGTCTAAGTTGCACTAGAACAGAACATGACTCCACAGTGGACAAGAAAACAAGCAATTGATGATTCCCAAAACACCAAATGGACATAAAATACTGTGCATAACAATTTCTCTTCTGTGGCTTAAAATATAATTTTTCATGATGAGAAGATATCCTAGGCTGATATATATGGTTCTAACACCAGGAACAAAACAGGAACATATTGTGTTAAATCTGCTATGCAGAGATAAAATGACAGTATCAGACAAATATGGATTTCTTCCCCAAGACACATATCTTACTGTAACATCCTGTTTCAGGGCCTTTTGAGTGAATTACATATCTGTTATCAGAAGAAATATATTTACCAGTAGAGTGGGCCTTTTCTTTGGCTCTCACACTTCTGTGTGTTCCATCTATTTCCTATCACCTCTGCTGATACATTTTACAGCTTGATTTTTTATTTTTTTTGGTCATAACACTAAATATCTAAATTTCTTATAATAAGTTCTACAAAATGTGTCACTTGTGTGAAGCATTTTGTGTGAACAATAGAATTAGCTGTGTCTCTTTAGAGCTTCATCTCCTTTGATTAATGTGTTATGGGGCTGAGGAAGTGAGGAGTGACAACCCTTAGCAGAATGGTGCTGGGTCTTCGAGCTAAAAGTGAAGGGGATGAGGTTGTGGGGAAGGAAAGATAACTTTTGTCTCCATTTCCATCTGCCTAGCTTTGCACATTAGATTTGGACCATGTTTTTATCATCTCCTCTGAGTACTGCAGTGGTTGTGTCTTGTCTGAACCAAACAGAATTCTTCTTAAGGGTCACATCAGCCTTCACTGTGGTGATATTAGTGGGGAAAGAGCTATTCCTTCTCTTCTATGTATGAGGAATTCAGCTGGGTAGTGAGTAGACTGCAGTTGTCATAACCTGGTTGGCATCAAGGGGCTACGTCTGTATATCTTTATCCAGATGGTGAGTTTCACTGTTAGTGAAAACATGTTAGTATGTTCTGTCTTAGTGGAAAATCTGTAGGGAAGCTATGACAAAAGGACTTCAAACATCTGATATGGAAGGAGGACATCCCAAAGTATCTTCTGACCCATTTGTCAAGGGTGAAAAGAAATTGCCTGGGTGGGGCTGTCAGTCCCTAAAGTCCTCCCACACTGAGAACAATTAAAGGAAAGGATGGGGACCTGCACTGTGCCATTGCTGTTAGGCAGTCTTCTGCAATTGAATGGGTCAAGTTGTAATTTAATCACATAATTACATCATATTCTTGCATTTCTGTGCTTTTTCCTTATCAATCAAGAAAACAGAAGTAAGAAAATCTGAGTCAGTTTGGTAGATTCTCAGACAGTCTATATATTGACTAACAATAACCTTCCTTTACAGATCAGATCCACCAATTCCCACACATAGGAAGTGCAAATGCCCCAGTCAGAGTGGATGACAAAAAGTATCTCCAAGCTGTACCTAGTGAGCTGGTGTGGTAACCCTCACCCCTCCACTGACAGGCTGCTACCATGCATCTGAGAGACCACCTTCCTCCTCCTCAGACACTCACTGACAAATTACTTGCACAGTTAATTCCCTGCTAAAATTTTGGTAGATTTAGGAACACTTAGACTTGACCTAAATATTTTAAAGTGACTGGACACTAGGCATAACATAAAAATCAGGAGTTAAAAAAGGAAAAGCAATTGTTATGGACTAGGTTGACGTGCTGTCCCTTGAACCTTTATTTCTTTCAGCCACTGTGCAGCATCAGAGCTGTTGCAGAAAACTGGTCACATTTCAGACTGCAGCTTCCAATATCCTGCTTGTGTTGTTGAGTACTGTGTGGCATACCAGCTATAAAAATTCACATGTATAGTGGTCTTCAACTTCAAAAGGCCTAGGTATTACTGGAGGTAAAATTAATAGCGTCAAATAGCTTTTTAATTCCTTAGGACTAACCCTCTGGAATTCATCATTTCATAAACTGTAGGTCCTATATAGTAAATCAGATGATTTACATAATAAAACTGATATAATCAGTAATATTTAATATATAATTTATCCTGATTATGATTTCTCCAAGTAATATCATGGCCAAGTAAAATCATTCCTTGTAAGGCAGTAAAAAAAATACTATTTCTATATTTCTTAGAAATCCTCTAAATGCTATAGATCTGTGCTTGTTTTAGCAAACTTACTGAAAATGGAGGTCAACTTACTGCAAAATAATTAAAAATTCCCTGACTCTTTAAATTAGATAGCACTGAACTGAGTTTCTTAATGGGCACCCAAAACAATAAAAAGCATATTTACAGTGCTTGGAGATTACCATTTAAGTATTATTACTAGTGATTATTACTGGTTATTACTAATAATTATAACCATATTAGAAGGGACTTTTGGAGGTCATTTATTTCCAGTTTGCCCATGGCAGGGTCAATTTTAAAGTTAGATGAGGTTGTTGAGGGTCATATCCAGCTGTGACCAACTGCTGCTTGGTAACATGGTTAAATCTCCTGAGACTTAATGCTTCTGTTATGTGCTTTTTTCAATCTTTGGTAAAGAGGATATATTTTTCTCATATCCTTTATTCATGGCCTGTATTTTCATCAAGATTACAGGTTTCTTGATAAAGGTCTTTCTTCATATCTTTGAACTTTTTTTAAAATGGCAATGACTTTAAATGCTTTATCTGAAAAGGTAGGTGAGATGTCCAAGTCCAAGAATGTTGGCTGTCATTCCCACATGTACATTGGAGCAGATGAGTCATCCCTTGAACAGACACTGGGAAGATTCATTTAGCAGCTAGTTATTCTTTCACAGCAACCTGTGAAAATATTTCTAGTCCTTGGTGATTACCAGTAAGGGCTTTATTTATAGAGAAGTTGACTAGATAAACCAATCTTTTCCAGAATAGTTCCATGTCTAGGAACTGCATTTTGTAATTAGAGTCATTATTTACCAGAATAATAAGTGAATTTTGGTGTAGGTATTCTACAAGATGTGCTATTTTAATCAACTGCAAAATATTCCATGACAGTTATTCTGGGCAAACAAGGCTAAGAAATGTGAAAGAGAGTTTCTAAATGTATGTTTGAGAGTTATTATTTAAAAGTGAAGCTACTGTAGACATCTTTAAGAGCAGAGGTATGCAAGCTGTGTGACTGAGCAGGAAATCAAATATGACATTTTAAATTTGCACTGGATATTTTTGCATTTTTAGTTACTATTGTTCCAAAGCCAATTAAATGTAGAAAGTAGCTATTGGAAAAATATTTACTTTCATGAAGTAAGGAAAAACTTACTGCATTATATTTATTAGATGTATGATAATTTCCTTATTCTCTTCCCAATCTTTTTTATATTTCTTGCCTGATATACAGTATCAGAATTACTTCCAATATTAAATGAAGAAAATCTGCCTCAAATATTCACTGGAAGAACAGTCTGCACCATGGGCTATATCATGGTTTCAGACTGGGGAAATAAAGGAAATGAATGGGTACTTCCAGCCTAATTCCAACCAGACAACTGCATGTGAAAAAAACCCTGTTACAATCTTGGCAGAAATTAATTGGCATTTTGTTGGTTTCTCGCTCCAACCAAGTACTGAGCTGGCAGTAAAATCAAAATGTATTCCCAGTGAGAGGGGCTATCCCTGCTCAGGGAGGAGAGCAGAGGTGATGGAGCGCAGGAATTCTCTGCTGCTGCCTGGGTACCTCCTCAAGTGATTCTGCTGGCCCAGCCCACAAACAATGCATCTGCTGGAAATTACCACTCATAAATCTGTACGTCTTAAATAATGCTCACTAGTGGCAGACAGGGAGCGCTTGTGTTGGCAACTATCATTATTAATTTAATTTTTAATAACAATAAGGAACCCTAGTGAGAAATGCTGATTAAGATGTTTTCTATCTTTCTTTCCATTAAAAAAAAATTAAAAATGTATCAGTATAAACTTAGTGATTCAGTAGAACTTCATGGCTCTAGCCATAGAAAGCTGGCCTTGCTGCTGCCTATTTTAAACCATGAGTAGGCAGCAGTAAATATCTGTTCTAAATTATAGATATCTGCTGAGGACAGTGGACTTACGATAGTTGGTTTAGGTGCTAATATTGAACAAAAAAATCAGGATTTTAAAGAAATAATGCTCACTGAAATCACTGGCAGATTTAGTAGCTGCTGAAGTAATCAAGTGTGTTTAGATCAGATTGTATTCCACCACTTCTTGCAATCATCATATCATTGTTACAGCATTTCTATCTCCTTTGGTCTTTCTGAAGTTATGATAATCTACCTTACATAAAATTTGTCTTTTAGCACTTTCATCAAACTGTAAAATCTAAATCACTGAAAGAGAGAAATGCTGATTTTTTTTTCTATCAGCCCTTTAATTTAATAAGTTAAAAAAAAATACTTGGCCGATATAAGGCAATCTTTCTTGGAGCAATGTAGGAAGTTTCATACCTGTTCCTTTGAAGAAAGGAGAATTCTGCATAAATGTGAAGATGTGGTGGTTTTATGGTAGCTCCTCAGCCATAACAGCTTTTATAACTGTTGGAAGAATTTAAATGTAATTAGTCCTTTATGTGTCCACTTACAGAGTAAAAAAGAAAGTGATCTTTTTAGAGGCTTAAAAAAACAGTCCAAGGATCCGTCTCTGGAAACCTTCAGATATAAGAAAATAAAAATCACTGATTTGAACAAACTGTTGGCCGATTCTCAAAATACTGAGGGCTGAGGGAATTCTTTGATTTTAAGTATTTCCACTCAAATATTTGTAGAAGTGCAAAATGAATTCAAGTATTTTTGGAATGAAACATTTAGGTACCTTCTCATGATAAAAAGGAATTACTTTGTTCATAGTTTGCAGGGGTTGTGTTTTTATTTTTACTTGGACTGGTTCTGCTCTTTCCTATAAAAATACTAAAATTGGCTGATCGCCTGGAATTACTGTACAGTAATTCACAACTGATGAGCAGTAAATCAAGATCTTTTTTTAAAAAATCACTATGCTGATTCAGAAACCTCATTCTTTGCTTTAGTCTGTGAAATAAACTGATTACATGTCTTAAGAAACAGAAAGAAAAAATGAGAGGGTAACATAGAAATGCATTTTTTCCTGGCCATTTCTCCCCAAGCTTTATAGATAATTAGATTTTAAAATAACTTTTTGGATTGTGTCTACTTTTTATAAACTTCCTTGAGTAACTGAACTCAACTTGCATATTGCAAGTACCACGTCTTCTGCATGAGTTCCATGGTACATATTGGAATGTTGATATCTTACTTTCTAGAGTATCCTACCCCTTGATTATCTACCAATGGTTAAAAGAAAGATAACTATGAACTGAGTAGTTTTCTGTATATTACAGCAAATCAAAAAGCATTGAAAACACTATTTGATTGATAGACTGATTTAAACTAGCTCAAGACGATGATGGAAAACAGGAAAGAGGAACAAGAAACAACTCTGAACTCTCAGTGGCTGTATCTATGAGACTGCTGAGCACGGCTCTTCTTATCTGTTAAAATTGGTGGATCTGGCAAAACCAAAACTGAAACAAAGGCTCCCCCAAATCCCATCCCAAGGACCTTGCAGCGCTCCCTGGGGCAGCACTGATGGTTTCTGACCCTGCCCTTGAAATCCCTGCAAAGACATGGTTTCTGCTCCGTGTGGGGCTCAGTTCTGCCTCCTCACGTTCTGGGGTCACTCCCTAGTTATACAGCAGGAAACTGACTTTGTTGTGACTCCTACCAGGTAAAACTACCCAAAATGGAATTTTTTAGAATGTAAATTTCTCTCAGATCCAGTATTCAAATGAGCACATCATTCCACAAAGGCTGTATATTTTCTTTCAGCTTGGTACTGCTTTAATATAGTGTAAAATCTAATTTTTAAAGCAAAAGAATCCAAGAGCTTCAAAGCATTAAAGGAGGGAAAACAAATACTGGCTTGATATTATAATCAGTTGTCTAGGTAAGGTGATTGCCTTAGACTAGAAACCTGATTAACAGTATTATTTATTAGAAGGCCAGATTTGGATAAAATTAAATTGAAATGAGAACATTTTGCTTATATGTCCAAAATAACAGATACAGTCTGAAGACACTATTTAAATGCTTTAAGGAGATAAATATCTTAATGGTCTTTCAACATTACAGCTTTCTGTAAAACTTGACTTCAAATAATAATAGGAAAGTAATGCAATGTACAACCTAGTAATGCATTTTTATGCCCAGCTGAAATGTGTTGGGTATAGACTCTAGTCCAGAACTTGGCATGGAAATGGCTTTGATCGCATGATTGAAGATTTAATAGGAGAACTTCTTGGTCACTGCAAGAGGGCAAAATCACATCCAAAATACTTTGTGTTGTTACTAAAAAAGAAAAAAGACTCCACTAGTATTTGCTTTCACCACTTTTTAAGATATATATTTACCACATTAAAATTTCATGACAAATGGGAAAAACAAATAAAGCTACACTCCTCCAGACACTATTTTAGCTCCAGGAAAATACCTATGAGATTTTTCAAGGTTAAGAAAACAATACACTAAGAAAGTGCCCATTCAGTCCTTTTTTTTTTTTTACTTCTGCATCTTGCATTCATTATAATAAAAAAAAAGTTCTCTTAATTTAAAATTGACTATAAGGAAGAACAAAAACTTAGAGAACAAAGCAGAAAATACGGTTTGATGATTGTGATTGCATCTTGCACTTGGGTGCATGGTCTGTCTCTAAACTCTGACTCATCTGCCAGCAGCAGGCTTTAAGGTGATAATCACCCACACAGAGCTATTTGCACATCATGTCTATCCTATCCTCTATCTAATTATACCCTTTATAACAAACTGTTTAGCATAATTAGTGGAGTTATGCTTTACAGGAAAAAAGATAGAAGCAATAGTTTAGAAGACTCAACTTTTTGAAGGCATACATGTACAGATTAGTAATATTGTATTTGGTCACAATAATGAACATTTTTATGCACTAGTCTATGTAAAATTGTACAATCATTATTTTAGCAAGTAAAATAATGTAGTTTTCAGAATATTTACATACTGTATGTAAGCATTGCTTAAAAATATGAAATGGTTTTGGGACTCATTAATTGCTAACACTTTCACCAATATTTTTTCAGACATGGCTGAAAAAATGCTGAAAGAGCCAGCATTGTAATCAAGAAATGCTGGAGATGATCAGAGAACCTATTATTCAACTGACAGACAACAGCAGGTACAAATTACCTTAATGGGAAAGCTCTGGGTTGTTTTTTTTTTGTTTGTTTGTTTGCTTGTTTTGTTTATTTGTTTTGTTCTAGATGATCAGAAAGGATGTTTACTAATGACCACTTTCTTTGTGTTCAAATTCTAGTGATAAGCTACTTTAATACAAAATCCTTTGAGGTAGAAAAGGAAAATAGAGAATAATATATATATATGTGCACACAGGTGAATGTATTTTATTTTTGTTTGCTGGCTTTCATTGCAGTCTTAAAAAAGTTTAAATGAACATTGCTTGAGGTGGCATCTTCTTTGCATGCTGGAAGTTTAGTGTTTCTAACCCCCCTGCCCGAACCCCATCCTCCTTATAAACTAAAAAGAGCTGGGAGGACACAAAAGCCAATACCGCCCCCCCCCCCATAGGTGTTTGCTGCCAGAAAAAATGAAACCCAAACTGTATCTCCCAAGAGTAATTTCCTGTCCCCAGATGGGAAAAAACTCTGCTGATATGAAAACAAATACTGTGTTAGCATAGACAAAACAAAAATTATGCAGAATCCATTAAAGCAGCCACAACTAATTAATCTTGTTTGGTTTTCTTGTGTTAATTGGACTTCTGTTAAATTCTCTTTGAAAACAGGATAAATTTATGGATTCTATCCTTGTTTAATAAAAATTCTGCTATTCCTACATTATAGGAAAGGTGTTCAGAGCATTAAGCAAGCAGTGTTATTTCCCCCCATAGCTATTTAAGAAAAAACACATGGATAGAACAAGCAGAGTATCAGTATTTACTTGTGCTCATGAAGAGATGCTCATACTTCACCCTTTTCAGGTAGGCAAAGAAATATGTTGAATTCTACCATATATTATCCCAAGACATTTACAGCAGACTGAAGATAAAACATAGATTTGCAGAAACTCTTGTATTTCCTACTGAATGCTAAACAGAATTTTCTCCATTTGTAATAAATAAACTGAACTAATCACCCCAGTGTAAAATACAAAGAGGTCAACAATGCATCCTTTCAGCTCACCATTGTTCAAAAGGTATTTGAGTTTCCCTATTAAGTTTTCAAAGGCCAACATCTGCTGATGCTCAGAAATGGTAGATGTGGTGACGAAGGCTGTATGGGTGTGAAGTGAAAACACAACCATATAGACCATGCAACACAGTACTAAGAAACTATAGCACGATCAAACTCCAAAGAGCTATTTCCCATTCATCCCATTTCTGTTATTAATGGCAGGAATATTTCTGAGAATGGTGACATCAACTTATTCTCTTTCGTTTAGTTAATTTTTTTTTTTAATGAAACATATGTATAAACACAAAGTTTTGAAAATAGCACATCGCTATGAATCTGCAGGCATACAAATACCAGTGGAGACACTAGAGCAGGCAAATGATATTATTAAGATTGAAGGCTTTCATTTGCACATTATTGTCATTGATGCTGTTTTGCTGTTCAAAGCAGAAAACAGATGCTGTGGCATTCAGCTGCTAACACTGCTCACACTTGCAAGGGAGATAGTTTTGATGGCATTTAACTTGGCTGTCTAGAGCTTAACAAATCAGTGCTATTCATGAGCTTAAGTAAACTGAGTTGATTATAAACTGATAGCCGTGACCCTGCATCAATAAGAAGTGAGACAGTTTTACCCAAATTATTAAAAATTTTTCACTTGGATATCGGGCATGACAAATTGCATTTAACAATTGTGATATAACTGTGATTGTCCTGTATTATGGAAGTTGTGCCCAAAGTATCTGCAAAGCTGAGGCTGTGGAGAATATTCTTTCCTTGAGTCACAGCAGGATCCCATTTCTCCCTCCCTGCTTTACTGGCAATTAACAAATGTGCTATGACTGTGTGCACTCCTCAGCTGCGGAACTCAGTCGAGGCTCACAGCTCAGCTGCTGTGCACTTGGTCTCTTCACGTGTTTTGTTTAAGTAATCATCTATTTCACTGATATAGTAGCTCTTTACATAACGGCATTATGGTTTTGTTATAGTTTAGGAGTAGCATTTTGGTCCTTTAATTGCATACAGGAAAGCATTTTTCTGTGAAGGAACACAATTCTGTTTATTTTGTGGAGTAAAGCCTAGTTCAAAGCCCGCTAGAGTTAATGCAGATTCCAGCAGATACACTGCATTTGCTAATCTACTTCACAGAAATGAAAGTATCCCATTTATAAACTTTTTCATTTGCTCTTTGAATTTACACACACATATACATACATGAAAATTATTGGTCCTATACTTCTGTTATTAGCAAACACTTTTCTTCAAAATGCTCAACAAATATTTTCTCTGCAACAGTGTTTAAATTCTTTGTTTCATACTCAGTTTTATAGGACTCAGTGCTCATCTGCTGATAAGAATTGATCAGAAAATCTGGGCCTGAATGCAGATGTAAGGAGTGACATTGTCTCTGACCACGTAATAACAGTTACATGTCAATGGCAATACAAAGCACGGGGCATGCTGTCAGAGAAACATTATCTACACCAGAAAGGGATGTTGGGAAATCAGATCCATGAAGCTGAATGACAATGCAAAACAATACTGGTTTTATTACTTACTACCGATACTGGAAATACTGGGTATACCTGCAGAGAAAGAAAACACAAAGAAGTGTAGTTAGCTGTTTGCTGTAGTTGGCCCATCTAAGATTCTGAAAACATTTTCAGAATACTTTATCAATACATAGTTAAACTCAAGCATCTGCCATTACATGCCTAGTCCTTTTTAAATGCAGAGTCATTTAGATTTTTTAGTATGGGGCTTCAGGGACCACTAAAATGCATTGACAGATGGGATCTCTACCAGCTCTCCGATCTTTGTGAATTTGTTCAGAACAGTTTTGTATTTCAACTAACCAGCCATTAGGTTTAATGCTCTAGATGAAAATATCAGTCATGCATGTATTATGCAGATCTAGGAGAGTAATTTAAACAAGGGATAGATGCATTCCTAACTAGTTTGGCCAGCTGCTTAAATCGGTTGGTACCTTCTGTTGCATTAATTGTATATAGCTATTTTTCCCTCTTTTACCTGAGAGTTATCTAAATTAAGCTATATAAAAGAAATGTAACTGAGTGAAACAATCTAATGCAGTATGTTGGCCATACTGATTAAGCCTCTCATTTATTTATTTTTTTCCTATGTTCATTTCAATTCCTTAATCAAATTAATATAAGGAAACCATTCCAGAGGCAGGTGAGATTTATTGTAAGAGGTGGGGCTGTTAAGGAGTAAAACTCCTGTACTGGATAAACAGCGTGGGATCTCATGTTGTATAATGGAATTCCAAGAACTGGTTTCTCATCAGGTCTGCCCTGAAACCTAGGCTTTGAGTGTAGCACAAAACCGTGGATATAAAGTCTTTCCTGAAATGCCATTTTTAATGGCACTGTGGCTCATCACTTGGGTTGTTCAGAAACTGCAGATCAGTATTGAAATCCTGGATATTCGCCTCCTCTTCCTTAAATACAGTTTGGCTTTTTAAAGTTTTATTGACTTTTGTGGCATGCATTTTGTTGCAGAAATCTGTCTGTTTCTCCATTAAACATCTGCTACACTTCTTTCAACATCTATCTTGAAGTTCTCCCTTACTCAGAGATGGCATGAACCTCACTCTGCAATTAAGTGAAGGAATGTCTTGAGAATAAATGATATTCAATGTAAGCAGGGTTGCAGAGTTAAGCTGGGAACAATCCTAACTTGTGGCATGGCTAAGACAATGCTGAAGTAACAGAATTTGCAGAATGAGGACCAAACCCAGATTTTTTATGTTTCACCACATCGGTCCTGGGGCACATGTCAGAATTGCAGCTCTCGGGTTTCATATCCTATAGCAGCTTGTAGCCTGGCAAAGCACCATAGACAGCACCTGCTGCTCACCCAGCCCCACATTCAGATACTGTTTGCAAACTTAATTATTTCTACCTCTGCTGAGATTAAGGTATATGGTCCAAAATTTTATCACCATGAGGTATTGAAAGCTAAATGCAAATATCATCATAACAGAACAATGCCATAGTTCTAATAGTAACAAAAAGTGCCTTTTTTAACTTTGGATAATTAAAGAGAATGTCTATCCTTTTATTTTAAATGTCAAAAAGACAATCAATTTTCAAATATTTTCCCCTGAAGTTTCAATAGCAGCTTGTTTAAATTTTTGCAAGTCATTGTAACTGGTTTAAATTAGCAGGATTACTTTTCCTTTATACACTCATGGAACCTACACAAATATTAGATAAAAGACAAAAACTATGTTCTCGCACTCACACTTGCACTGTGAAATGGTATTTTTATTTCCTTTGGGTATACTCCCCCGCCTCAAACCTCTCTGTCTCCTACACACACATACAAATATCCTTTCCTTTCTCTCCTGAACAGATTGTAGCAAAGGAAGAGGTTTTCCTGCAAGTCTGCTCGCCTCATATTATCGTACTTCAAAATTTTCAATGAATTCATAGTGATAAATGCTTCCTGGGCAGAGAATAAAGAACACAAGATGCCTGCTAGCCTGAGGGCTCTGTATTAACCTTTCAAAGATATCTTCAGGTTCTGTTTCAAAAGCTGTTTTGCTATTTCTGTACAGAGTTTCCTAGCTGGTGTGGTCTTCTGTAGTCAGACTGGTTTTTGTACTACCAGGTATCCCTGTGTGAGGTGACTGGCCTTGATAGTGCACTACTTTATGCCTTTCTTACTAAAGTGTGAGAATGATACTTCTGAGTTTGTCTGGAAAAGAGCTGGTTATGTAGGGCCATGAAGCAGGAGCTATTAACACTCTGTGAAAACTGCACATATGATGGGGAAATTATTCTTAGAATGAGTGTTTGTGTGAGATCTGGAGTTACATATTGAGGCTAGCTCTTGAATTCAGCTGAGCTGTATTTGGTGCAAGTCCTTAGGTAACGAGGCACAGGAGGTGTGATTCTGCTCTCCCTCTATGTCAATGTGGAGGCAGGTGAGGGCCTGAGCCCACCGCTCTGCCTGTGCCACCGCTGCTGGGGACAACCACAGGCTGTGGGGTCATCCCTGCACTGCTGAGGACAACCACAGGCTATGGGGTCATCCCTGCACTGCTGGCCCTTGGCTTGAAGCTGATCTGTTACATGGCATGGATAGTTTCCTGTCAGCCTTGTACTGAAATCTGTGAGTAATTTGCAGCAGTGAAGTGATGGGGACAGGTTAGAGAGATGAAGGATCAGGCCCATTACCTCCTTTGATGGACAATTCTACTGAGCAAGGTACAAAAAGGGATTGAATTTACATCTGTTCAGCTGTTTAAACAAAGCAATGTTCAGCCTAAATTATCTTCCCGTTGAAGTCACTGGGATGGTTATTAATGGTAATAGATTTATAGTGAGGGGACATGAAGTAAAGCATGCAAAAAAAATTCAGAGGTTGGTACTGCCTCTGAAATGGCAAACATTTCAGGAGAAAATCACTAATACTATTTATTATTTTGGACTTGACTTGAGGGTGGTGGTTTGGTATATTACATGTTCACTGTAAGTGCATCTAAATATATATGCATTACTTGAGAGGAAAAAAATCTGGTGTTTTCCTTTCATACGATCTTCTGCATCTGCCCTGTAATTTTCTCATTTCCCCTGCTTCCAGAAATGGGTTGTTTTAGCTCTTAGCTACCACGGAGCTGGCTATTGAGATGAAGAAAAAATCAAATCAGATGCTAGCAAAGAAAGCAAGTTTTTGATTTTGTCTCTAGTTTGTGTCAGTGTGAAATCCTTAACACAAAGGAAATGGATCAAGCTTTTGGTGAGAAGGACCACACTGCTGCTTTCCAGTCTCAGGGCAGGTCATACCCTGCAGACCCTCTTAGCACCTCCATTGTCAATGCCTGCATGTGTTTCTGGCAGGACTCCTAAACAGGAACAAAATACAGAGCTTTTCATAGCAGACTCAGAGCAGGGATGTTAATGCCTCATCTGATCTTTTGCTAGAATATCTGCCCTGCAGCATGACAGCACTCCCTGCAGTGAGTCTTTCTTCCCTTTGCAGCTCTTCCATTGAGGCATGATTGCAGTATCAGATGCTCAGCATCAATTTCAGTACTTCTGAATTCTTTAGCAATTTAAAGCCCTGAGAAGCTCAATGATACTGGTGTCTTGTAATCCCTCAAAGGGAATGATCATTATGATCATAGGAGTAAACTTTTCATGTATTGTTAAACCTGTATTCAGACAAAGGATTACACACAGTGAAAGAAAATTCTTTGGAAATTTCATCTGTTTCTTTGCAAGAGCCTCAGAACTCCTGCTACTGTTAATTTTGCAGTTATTTCTCTGTAAAGATTGAATTCACAGAAAAGGAACTGCTTTGATGAAGTTTGTTATCCCTCAGCTCTGCTTTCCCAAGTGATATCACCAGAAATAAATGGGACAGAGGAAATAGTTATTGTTTTATTGGGTAACATCTTTTAAAATTTGGACTTTTTCATGTTATGGTTTAGTGAGTCCAAACTAGTACTGAGAACTGTCTAGGAAACACCCTGTGAGATCAAAGGATTTTATTTTTCAAGTAATCGTAACTTATTGATAGAATATTAGAAACTTTGAAAAGCCTGAAACTCAGACCATTTTTGGCACTTTGAATATCTTAAAACAGACACTGTGCCTTCCCATGCTGCTGCTTCTTAAGGACTAGAAGTCTCTTTCATTTCACCTCTTCCCTGTATATGGCAAAAATAGAGTTGTTTGAATCCAGGGACGTATGGAAACAATTCATTTCCCAGCAACAGATGTCACCATAGCCAGCACAAACAACCAGCTCAGCAGGGTCATGCAAAAGGGTAGAGTGCTGAAGGATAATTTTTCAAGCCCTATTTAAAAAAAACCACAACACGCTATTTATAGTGCATTGTTTTTAGGTATGTACCTGCAATGTTTCGCTGGCTATTGCACTGGATACCCAGCTGAAGGAAAATGAGTTTATCAGTTGCAGATTTTCACAGTTTTTCCTGACACTTCCGTTTACCTGAATTGATACACTGCAGTTTTTCCTGCACACTAGGTTTCTCAGCCTTTTGTGTGACATGTTCCTGTAGCTTTATACCTTCTTTAAGCTTCATGAGCTAAAATTATTATTATTAAAATAAAATAGGAGCAATATGAAGCTTCGCTGTTTTGTAACTTACTGATTGTTATCTTCCTTTTGCTCTTTGAAATACATTGTCAAAAGCATCAAGATACAATATTTTATAACTTCAACATAAATTCCAACGTCCAATTCCTTCAAATAGAGTAATGAAGAAGGCACTGGAAAACTTCCAGTTACTTGGGAGAATGGGCCCTTAGAAAATGGGACACTATCAAGTTTATGAGTCTGCTTTGACTGGAAGGTAGGATGTGTGATTCTCCAACTTAGAGGGATCCTTGTTACCTGGATTCCTGACTAGGAAGCACAACTTCTTAGACAACTTCATTTATGCAGGTCCTTCAAGATGGCTTTGTGTCAGCAAATATTTATGGGAAAATGGAACATCAGTGAGGGTAATACCAGCACACTTCTGGAGGTGCCATAAGTTTTGCCAGAAACTGTTTCTGTGGCTGCTGTGCTGCACAGATGCCTTGTAAGTCTTCTCCTTTTTAGGGAGGTTTAAGGCTGTGCTGCTGAGACAGAGGCTGGACTATGAGAGAGGGACCCACTGCAGGAGAAACTCAGTAAACTGAGACTGTCTGCCAGACTCTTGACTGAAAAGAACCACCAGCATTTCCCATGTCCTGGTCAATCCTTTGTTTCATGTTCAACTATGAATAAGGAAAGTCATGTAACAGCTGGGAGTGGTTTTTTGCTGAATGTTGGGCACTTTTGATACAGGTTATTGGTGATGACGGGATTGACACAAAGCGAGCAGGCTTTGATCCATGGCAGCTCAGAGCAGTCTGAGCTCTATCTGATTGAGCAAAGAACATAAGTGCCAAAGATGATCTAAACAATGGGAGGAAGAAAAGGGCTAGTGCTGTCAGACACATACAACTGCTGAGAAGAAAAGCTATCCTGTAATACCAAGAAGAGAGAAATTCAATAAGTTCACTTTGTGTGTCAAAACATACTGCCAAAAAAACTATCTACAGAATGTGGCAGCACAAGGGAATGAATGTAATCACAAAATAGTCAATAAGACAGAGTGGAAATATAAAATAAATACTGTGTGGAGACAAATGGAGAAATATTGTTAGTGCTGGTAAACAACACAGTACTTTCACAGGTAAAGCATGGAAAAATGTTTTGCATTTTCCTGAAGAACTCAGGACGACTTAAAATGATAAAGAAATAAATGGTTAAAGAAAACAGCTTTGGATCAAGGTTTCTGCTATGAGTACAGAATAATCTGGAATGGTCTTCTGTTTCACAAGCTGTAGCTTGAAAATGTATGATGAAGTCTTATTGGACACAAAAAATGGCAGAAAGAGAGCAATGGAAATAACAGAAGTTCCAGCTGGGAAAGATTTGGAAATAGACATTAAGCTTCTTGTTGAATCTGAACAAATTTCACAAATTCAGAGAATCTCAAGAAGGAGTATCTTTTTATTTTGTGAAAAGAAGAAGAAAATTCAGAGTGTTTAATTTATACAACTATTTTAAACTGTATTTTATTTAAGCATATTCATGTAAACTTCAAATATATTTAGATTTTAAAATAATTTGGTCTTAGATGAAAAAGACGGTCTTTGAAAATTGGAGGAAGGAGAAGTATCAAAGGGACATTGTGTTACTGGATTATACAAAATGCCCCAAGGGAACTGAAGTAATATATGAAGGGAAGTGATTTCTATCAACATGTTCCAGGATCTATTTCAGAACCCACACCTGACTAGGGAGAATATAACACCAGGGCTGCATTGCTGACCACACGATGGAGATGATGACATAAAGGAAACAAGGTAAGTGAAATTACACCAGCTGTGCAAAGAGTTTACACAATGATGCATAACTTGATATGTTCCAACACATGCAGCCTTAAATCAGGTAGTGACAAAAGAAATGAAGATTTACATACCATAAATGATTGCTGCTTGTAGCAAGGAATCAGACAACCCACAAGAAGAGAAGCTGATTTAGTTCTGAAGCAATGTACAGGACACAATTCAAGAAGTAGTTATCAGAGTACCACTTCTGAACTGAAACTCAACATGCTTGTTGAGAAGGAAAAGGATAAAAAAACGCCACTGCAGTAATATGTAACTTTGAGAGAGTGAGGAAATGAAAATGAGGAAGTTAGATAAAAGAAAAGTGAAAAGAACATCTAAAAAGATAGGCATGCAAACAGCACAGAAGCAGCTGGAGACAAGTATATGAGAGGCTCAGAATAATCATATACAACTCATCTCTTTTTTTTTAACTTATAAAAACTAACTCTCTCATAAGCAAAAAAAAAAAAAAAAAAATCATCCAAACCCCAATGCCAATCTGAAAACAACAGAATGAAGACGATTTTGGAAAGATACCCTTCAAAAGTGTAAGTATTCTCAATGGAGAAAGATTTAGAGAAAAAAAGGCATAAAATCTGCCAATTTAAATATAAACCACTGTATTTTGAGAATCAACTTCCTATGGACACAAAAGTTAGTAATTCTTTTTTGTTAAAACAATCATACTAGAAGCAGGAGGCCCAGAGAGATAACTGGGAAGACAAGCAATTGAGGTATTATTAATACTATGACTAACTAATAATTAATTTAATATGGAATACTAAATTAATTGTTTTCACTGATGTTCACAACAAAGAAAGAGAGATTCTCACATACTGAGGAATTTTCTCAAAGTCTGTTAGCATCTGAAGTAAATGGTATTGAACAAGAAGTCGCCCCAAGAAGTATTTTAAGAGAACTCAAATATGATGTTTCTGAACTAAATATTGTAGCATATAACCTGTCATATAAGTCAGCCTTGAGGCCAGAAGAAATGTTTTAAATGTGGTACAGTCTTAAAAAGGGACTCAAAGACTGATCCAGAGAGTAAGAAAATATAAAAGAGGCAGATTTTTATGTTATCGTAAAAGAGCCATGTTGTTGTCATGTCTAGAATATCATGTGTAGTTTTAGCCTCACCAAATAAAAAAAAATGACATCATAGAACCAGAAGAGAGCAAGAAAGCACAGATAACTAGAGATGTGGCATGGTTTTATGATACGATGAAAGAGATTAGGATTTGCCATTTAAAAAGAGTAGAAGCGTGGATAAGGTCAAGTCTATATAATGATAAATGGTGTAACAGATGTAAACAGAAGTGCATTATTCTTTGTACCTTCCTTATCTAAGGAGGTACTGGCTTAACCATAGAAAAACATTTAAGGCAAGAAAAATAAAATACCTTTCACTCATTGTCTTACTAAAATTTGAACTGTATTGCAATAAGGTATCACTGAGATCAAGCTTATGTCAGTTGGGTGTCTCTCTCTGTTCAACAGCAAGCAACCCCTGCAGTCCAGCTCAGAAAGCCAGTTTATTTCATGGTAACTGAGAAGGTGAAGAAGAAATCCTTCATGCTTCTTCCTGTTTGCCATAAATCTCTGCTGCTGATCACTGCTGAAGTCAGGATTTGATGGTAAGAGGAGTATTCATCAGCTCCAATAAGGTTATGTTTTCATGATGCTATCATCATCAACCCCAGAAATGATTACCTATTATTTACAAAACGTTTTGATTTTTGATGAAACTGTGTTTGCTGAAATTCACTGATGTCGTTTTAATATAAAGTTGATTTAACAAACTTCAGACGCTCTTTCAGTAGGTGCTAATTCCACTGTTCCGTCTGGTGTGTGTTCAGCTGACTAGGAATGAGGTAAATGACACAGCAAGCTGAATTTAGCTAAAGTCAACCTGGTAAATCTCACCATATTTCCCAAGCATAGCTTTAAAGTATTAATTCTGTGAGCCACACTCACTTTTTATAACAGGCAAAAAAAAAGTGAATACTCTTACAAAATGTTTTTCCCTGCTTTTTGGAAGTTCATTTTTTTCTGCTCAGTAAGAATTTTATCATAATTTCATGCCCCCACACTTCATGGTTTGTTACTTGGTCTATTACTCTCCCATTTTACTTGATAAGGTCCTGCTTCCTATGATCTTCATTTCTGGGTTTTGATTCTTTAAAGCTGCTGCTTTGAAGTCTTAGATAACATTCTGAGCATTGCACACTGTTCCTGGTTTTAAACTTTTCATTCAGCTGCATACATAGCTCTGTTTCTCTCAAATAACTTTTTCAAAAAATTGTTATATCTAATATTTTAAAATGAATGTTTTGCTTTTAATCAGGGCAAAACTGTTGACTCTTTTCTTAAAAGAAGCTAGTAACCTCTGTCAAAAGGTTTTCAGTCCTTTCTTCAAAGGAATTTAAGTCTGTTACTCAGTTCAGGAGGATTCTGAATCACTGCATATTTCATATATGCATGAAAGGGAGAACTGATGGTCATACTAGTCTTTGTGCCCTCTCTTTCACCACCATGTTTTATTTTGACCCAGTCCTGTCCAGGACCAGGAAACAGAGCTGTGAGTAACTTCTTCCTTTGGATAATATGGAAGTGTGCTCAAATACTACATGTTTTGCCTTTACTTTCTCTCCTCAACACTTGATCTACAAGGGTGCATCTGAATCTGGACTGCAGGTCAACATCAGGGAAATGTTTCCCATCCTTTAGGTCTTTAGTTAGTAATAGGAAAAATTTGGCCTGAGGGTTTTTTTTTCCATTTTTTTTTCTTTTTTTTTTTAATGGACAAAAAAAGAGCAAGGATCTCACAAATTGAGCTGAGAGTGTCACCAATCTCAAGACAATAAGGATGTATGAATGGAGAGCTGAGGGCACCGTGGCTGGAGCAGTACTGCAGTTATTTCCACAGAGTTCTCTCATATGTGTGTGTTTTTTATGTCAAGAATCCTGATTTTTTCATTCCTTAGCCCTTTCTGTGCAATGTCCAGGGATGTGTCTATGGATATAAACATGTGGTTTTCCTGGAAGTTATTGACAACCATGTAAGAGCACAGATGATTATACTTAAAATTAGCACTTACACATTGACACCTTGTCCAATTATACATGCTGAGTCAGAAAGAAATGACAAACCTTTGCAAACATGAATCTTCCTTCGGAGTCATAATATGGGGCAGAATTGTAATAATGAAATATCCTTATGGTACAAAACTACTTACAGATATTAGCAGTGCCCTTAGGTATAGGCAGATAAGAACCAGGGCTCCACGGTCGGCCCTGATAATTCTTCTTGCACTTTCCACAGTCTGGGCCCGTTGTGTTATGCTCACATTCACAAAGTAGTCTTTTGTTTTCTTCTTTACAGCCAGTAGCATGAAGGTTGCACTTACACCTAATTTTAAAAGGCAAAAATAAAACAAAGTGGGATATTATTTAGAGGTGAGGTGAGTTTAAGCTCAAGTTTAAGCTTTTAGAAAAGCATGTCCTATGGCAACCGCTCGATTTCTGTGCTGTGCCTCTGGTATTGTTCTACCATGAAAGCATGACATCACAAGACACCCCCCTGCAAAGAGCAAGTTGCAGATCTTCAGCTCCCACAGGTCTAAAAGCAGAAATGTCACTAAGACTCCAAGATGCTGAATCTTGTTTTCACTAATGCAGCTCCAACGAGAACAAATAAATAATTCATAATTTTTATTACACACAGTCTAGAATCTTGCAAAAATTCAAGAGTTACTACTCCCAGGAACAAAACAAGTCCGCTGCTTGTGTCCTTACAGAATCTGGCCCAAATTAAGGTTCAAATTACACCCTGGGAGCCTGAGAATATAGACTTCATTTGAATATCCTCTGCAATGCCACACTTCAATAGAAGGAAAGCTCACTATAATGGTGTCTTGCCATTTTTGTACAGCAAGTACTTGTTCAGAAAGGAAATTTCTTTTCCTGCATTAATTCAATATAGCTGTAGTAGCTGAAGGTCAGACTAAATATTTTGGTAGGCACAATTAGTTTTACTTGGGAAAGAAACCTAATCAAACCTTGTGATAAAATCATTAGATAAACCAGATTCTGCATCTGGTCTTAAAACAATTGTATTTTCCTTAAATTCCTCTCTTCTCCTGAAACTAGGACACTTACAGAACGGGAAGTCAGTTTCATAAACAGTAGGGTATTTTCACCTCTTTCCATCCCTTTCCAACAGATGTCAAAACCAGCTAAAATCTATTTCTGTTTGGGGCTGGAGAGAAAGCCAGTGTTTAATGACCTTTCCTGTTTGTTTTCCTAATGACTGTACATCTAGTAATTTATGGGGTTCTCATGTGGGCATTTGTCGCCTGTTCCATACAGTGACCAATAATTAGAGCAAAACAACACGTGGAATGGCCAAGTGCAAATTAACAGCTGTCAAGCTGACTTCCATTTGGAAGGAATATGACCTGAAGCAATTGGCCACATACATATATATCCCCAGGGTAAAACAAGCTTGCAGTTGTCATAAGTAGCTGCTGGAGAAAATCCACAAGAATATGTTATACAGTAGATGATGGAGCATTCTCCTCAGTGCTAGAAATGAGGCAGATGAAACTGCTGTTATTTGAGCAATGCTCATTCTAAAGGGAAACAAGTTCAACACCTTTAAAATTGAAATTACCAAAATGTATTCAATAGGCTGGACAAGAGAAAGAGAATACTTTTTACACAATTTACAAAATATGTGTTCTTGAAGACTAAATTAACTGTGAATTTTCAGTGAGTTGCCATAGCAGAATGAAAGATGCCTGGCTGGGCATCAGTGGATGACATCTATCCACTAGATACTGAACATTTTGGTAAAGGGTACTGCTCTTAAAAAAAGCCATAGGTTGTTTTACTGTCCTCAAGAATATGAAAATGATGAAGGACTCCAAACAGGACAGATATATAGTAAGAACAAGACCAAAAAATAGAGGAGAAAAATCAGGAGAGACTGTCAAGTAACTCGAACAAATTAGAGAGAGGAAGGGACTGCATTTCTTTCAGGAGGAGATTTCTGTTTTCTTGTAAGGACTCGGTGTCTGAGGCAGCAAACTGATCTAGGCAAGAGGAAAAAAGTGGTTGATTCTGAGGAAAAGCTCAAGTACCTAAGTGCTCTGAAAGGGTGCTGCAGACTTGTATGGGAACTGAGATGGGGGAAGATAAAGGTACGTCCATCTGCTGATTGGAGTAAATATGCACAGCTCTTTTTAACAAGAACCTGAAAATAAAGAATAGTTGTGTCACAAAATCTTGTGCAAAATCTCTCTGCACTTCTTAGATGTTGTGCTTGTCATATGCTCCTGAAGAGAGACTGACCCTTCCTTAGTTTTGCTTGCACAGGTAAAAGTCTTGGATGGACTCTGGCCTTCTTCATCCTCTCTTCAGGCTTCTATCCAGTCCTGTGCCATGCCTCTTCAGATAGATATGCAAAACATGTGAATGTATTTATATGTATGGATATATTCATGCATACACAAATACCTCCGATATAGCCTCACAATTTCCTTTTACTGACCACCTTCCCAAATCCCTCTGTGTCTCACCTCTTCACAGTCTGCCTCCTCCTTTTCCTGATTTCCCAGGCAAGACAGCATGGGCCGCACAGCTCTGCTGCCTCTCCTAGTGCCTGTTTTTTTAACTTCTTAGGGCAAGACTGCTGCAGAGGAAGTGTTTCTGAGCCCAAGGCGCAGCACCCACGGCCATGCTGGGTGGCAGGGCCCCGGCGCTCCAGCAATGGCCAGGGTCCTGCACAAGGCACCTTGTGTGACTGCAGCCACAAGCCCCAGCAGAGAATGACACATCCTGGAGGGCTATGTTTGTACCAGACACAGGCAGCTTTGCACAAAAACAGCACATTGCATTTTCTTCTAGAAGTAGCTGGCAAACTCCTGTCAAATTTTAAAACCCTGTTAACTGAGATTTAAAACCAACAGCCCCCATATGGGCATTCAGACTAAACACACATGAAATAGACAAAGTAGGGACGTTTTAGCCACTTAGCTTCCTAAATGGAGGAATTGCTAAATGGCTTTTCTTGTCCTAAACCAGTAGAATAATCAAAGATTCATTCAATCAATGCCTTTATGCAAATCAACTTATTTATATGTAGTTTTGAAAGCTTTCTCAGCAGAATTACCCAGAATGCTGCATCCCATCTTAAAAGATAATTCCAAGTAATAATAAAAAACTGAAAAAACCTCCCAAAGCAAACCCCAAAGTGTTCCCCCACCACAAAAAACTAAAAAATAAATCCTCAAAAACAAGCAACAACAAAAAAAGTGTAGAGAGAGGAGAGTGTAGTGTAGCCTTCTAGGAGTATGATTTAAAGAGAATAACAGAAACAGTAAGTTTGATCACTGGGAAAAAAATAAAGGACTGATGTAAAACTTTTGCAAGGCAGAGGCTAGTCCAAATCTAATGTTAATAACTGAGCAAAAAAAGAGCCAATAATGGTGAATTTCCAAAGAATCCTCAGAACACTTCAAACTTAGCTGTATACACTTTTTAAGGAGAAGAAAGTAAGGAACAAATGTGGTCACTATGTTAACTACTATTTTTAACTACAAGACTAGTTAAAATTAAGGTTAAAAATACATTTATATTAAAAATGTCAAATTTTACTTAATAAGAGTTAGTTATACTAAGCACAAAAGGAAATGTTTAACCCCCCCCAAACCCAAACCACAAAAGATCAGATAATGTGTGGTGAAAACTTTGCCTTCTTGCTGTATAGGCAACAGAAAAGTTGGGTTTGGCTCATGATTATTAGTGTTATAAAAGTATGAAAAAATCTGTAGATTAATAAAATCTGAAGCAATTGAACTGATAGTCTTGTTAGTGTCAGCAACTATCTATAAGGAGTAAAAGAGTGGAAGCATAAGCGAAACAAGATATTTGGAAGACTGAATCTGAGGCTCTGATTCTCCTCTTGCACCAATTTTTTTGTTGAAGCCACTTGACAGATCTTTAAGAGATTGATCATGATTTCCACTGCAAATCAAGGATGTAGCTGAATAGTGAACGTGTGTAAAATGCAGGCAATGCTAAAACTGAAAGAGAACAAGAAGCATCTGTAGAAAGCAAACTGGAGGGTACAGTATCTGGGGAAAACCAAGCCCGTATCAAAATCTGTGGTGTATGTGGAGAGAGAAACAGGCAAATAATATTTCATATGCTTTTGGTTTTTTTATGAAGGCTGCACTAGGAATTGGGCCGTCTGTCCCAGGGACCTCATCAGAGTGTACATATGCCCAGTCTGAGACTTCTGCAAAGAGAAATGCGTGTTATGCTTGAGGGACAGACTTCTCTGGATGACTGAAAGAGGTAGATGAGCGTAGCAGGGCTGAGAGATGACTAGAGTACAATAAAAAGCTGCTTCTACGTGCAGCATAGGCAGCAAGGAAAACAGAAATATTTAGAGTTACAAAAAGGCTATTTCAGTAAAAGTAGCACCCAGACAGACCATGAGAGAACCACTTTTTTGATGAGATACATTGGATTGTCAGTGGTGTGAAAACAAAGCAGCACAGTCTGGACCTTAGGAACTTCAGCTGTCAGTCAGCTGAGCACCACTGATCTGGGAGCTGACTTGGGCTCCCAGCAGATCACTCAAGATGTGCAATCAGCTTCCTAGGGAAGATACCCAAATTCATCTCTTTCTGATGGAAGATTACCTTTCTTTTCTACTCAAGAGGTAAGGAAATATTTTGTTATCTTATATGAATATCCGTGGTGATGAATTGTTACTGAAAATCCTAGGTACCATTTGTAGTTTGATTAAACACTTGCTTTGAAGGCTGTTCCTAGCTGTTACTGCTGTCAATCTGAAATACTAACAAAAGGTTTAATTACATACAAAGCACATTCAATGTAACAATCCCATAGTCTCTACTGATGCTTCCACTGGCAGAATGTGGTTGCTTTGGCTGCTCATATAAGAATGTAGAAGGTCTGAAAACCTAAAAAACTGATTTTGCCTCCAGTGTACTGAGCTCCATATGACAGTATTCCATGCCTATCTAGTTTCTTGAAATCCAAAGCAGAAAGTCCAAGTCCTGTATAGGGTATGATGTACACACACCCAGAAAGGCAATTACTAGGTAGCAGTGGGTGGGTAGCAGCTGCTGGCACACCAAGTGGGTTTGCCTGTGCAGAGAAGGGATGACAGAGGGAGCTGTAATCAGTACAGCAGGTTTGAGAGCACAGGTTAAGGTCTGGCAAACAGAAGAGGATCTGTGCTGCAGCCTCTGCACTGCACTGGCAAACAGCTTAAGGGCAAAATCTCATGTAAGGACACAGCAAATGTTAAGGGCAAAGTGCAGTTCTGAGATACAGTACATGCTCACTGTAAATGGCACTGCTGAGGTCTAATGCTTGTATGACTTTACAGAGAATGACTGAAGTCCATGATTATAAATATCAACAACTCCATGGACAATTAGGTCATGTATGGAGAGATGTAGGCCTTGAAATGGCTTTCTACCTCAAGGGAAAAGCTGTCTGCCATTTATATCTGGTGACAGTTTTTTGCAGACTTTTGTATTACTGCTTCTGGTGGGGCAGCTCTGTCAGTGCTGAGCTTGTGGAAGTCAATACTGTGACCCACAATGCTTTTACGCATTTGGAAACTTCCACCCTGATGTTTCCGCAGCACAGTGGATATCCATCTTGCCAGTTCAACCTGGGCGGACTGCCCTTGCTAAGCAGCCTGGTTATAGCATACGCAAGAACACATTTCCCTCAACGTGCAAATTCAATTTTGAATCACTGGAGATTGATATTGCTGTCCAATGCTATAAACCCTAATTGTGTGGGAGAACAAATTTGTTTTTCTGACCACTCATCTCTGACAGACTCATTATTTTGTCATAAAGCAATTGAAATGATATTTTTGGCAGTTGCATAAGGCACAGGAGCGCTCTGGCGCACTGACGGAGCTGTGCTGTTGTGGTGGGAGCCCTTGGTGCGCTGTGCTCCTCACAGACTCTATTTACATACAGGCAAGCGACATTAAAATGCTGTAAATATCACTAAGGTAATTGCTAATAGCGTGCTGACGCTCTCGCAGGGGAGTGCCAACCAACAGACTGGGGGCACGTGAGGGGATCCTTGATGTTCAAGACATCATTCATGAGAAAGAAAGACAAGAGGAGCTCTTTGATACATTTTTAACAACAAGCCATATGTTCCTCACTTAGATACATCTTTGAATCATTCTAGGTCATCGCCAAAGTTTAGAAAATTAACTTGAAACCAACTTGGAAGCCTTCTGCACAGACTCTTTGCTTTTGCACGCCACGAGTCGGATCCCTGCTCCCAGGTAAGCCAAGCCTGAGCTTGCAGAGGAGTTGGCATGTTTGCTCTTCACATTACTGCCCACACAACGTAAAATACCATCCCCACACAGTTTTAATTAGGCATTTTAAAACACTGTTGGCAATGTTAGGAGCCTTAGTCAGCTCCCCAGTGCTAGCAACTACTTCCAGCACCTTGTTACAGTTGTCCTAAAGGACTTGGCCATGTTTATCATGACATCAAACGTGTTAAGGCTGTCATCTACATTAGGTCTCTCAAGCTTACTAATAACCTTTAGGCAACTTCCCCAGTGAGATTTAGTTTTCTAATGTAATGCAGACAAAGAGGAAAATTCCACATTACAAATACATTTGAAGTGATACCTCAGCCAGGAAGGAGGATGAGATCTAAGTTGAGAAAGCGAAAGTCAAAATATAAGCACCTTTAAAATATACCATGAAATTTTTGCAACTGAATCATTATTTTTCAGGTTTAAAATTTTTTTTTCACTCTTTTTGAGACAAATTTCTCATAACGTGAGAAACTATATATACAGGTAAGTTACAATGCTCTTGCAGTGTTGAGTATACAAGGTACACGTCCTAACTTAGGTAAGTCTAGTTATCCTTTAATTTTCTCTGACAAGTGAACATGTTTCCATTGAGCCACACAGACTCAGAAACATCACATCTGCTGAATACTATTATTCATTATATTGTAAGATTTTTCCATGTCATGTCAAAACCCCAAAGTGTGCTGATCCTTATTGTAGTTTTCCAAGCTTAATAGATTTTGTGGGGATAAAAACAAGTATAAAGGAAACTGTTGTGAAGAAATAAAATGGCTGCTGGACAATTTATTTCTGTGGGCATGCAGCAGACACACTTTCATCAAAGAGGTAACAAGATAATTACTGCAATCTTGGCTACCAGTGATGTAAGGACCCCCCATCTGAAGCTCTGACCTGAAAGGGCCAAAAACACCTAAGGATAATTGACAATAAGAAAATGGCACCGATTGCTGGCTGCAAGTAGGTCTGCTGAACAAATGTTCTGGCTCACGTGAAGCAAAAAAACTTCTGTTTTCTATTCATATTTTTTTTTAGTCATATGAATATCTCAGGTCCACACTGCTGTATGGAATCTAAGTGCAAAAAAGGCACTGCACCTTTTTCTGGACATTAGGAATAAGACTCCTGTGGTCTGATGGTTAAATGTAGCCACTGTAGTGAGAGTAATGACATGTGAGTCCTTTTTTCCATTTGTTTACTTCTGGAAATGCATTTGGTCACCAGTTTTTTCCCCTGTCCTTTTCCCTGAATTTATCTAATACATCATAATCTCTCACTGAAAAAAAAAAATTCCTTTGTGGAATAGGGCTACATCAATAATAAGGGATAAACAAATTCAATAATAACAAATATAACTTTGTATAGGTAGATACATTATTCTTCCATTTGCAAAGCAAGGACTAATGTTGGATCAGGTTTTTAAGCTTCTTAAATCTGTAAGTAGCTTTGTGGTTAGAAAAGAAGTTTAACCTGTGCTCAGTAATCCTGCTGCACCTTAGTACCTTAGAATCCAGAGATTTACAGAAGCCTCTTCAACTTTATTCTTTACTGTTTCGTTTCACTGCTAAATTTGGGAGGAAATTGAATTAGATTCCCCCAGGCAGTATGGAAAATTGGGGAAAATAGCTTCTTATTCTCCCTCAGCTGAATATAATGTATCTAGTGGGGAACAGCAAAGCCAAGGCACAGAGAGCATGTTTGCTTTGCTTTCTCAGCGGCCTACTTCCAAGTACTTTGGAGAGCTGGAAATTAAAAAAGAAAACAAAGTCCAAAAGGGCAGCATAATTCCCTTTCCCTTAGTCCCCAGGCTCACAGAAAGCGTGCAGGGCATGGAATTGCCCGCTAAACCAACGCAACATTAAGAGTATGCAAGTGCTAAATTTAAATATTAATGTGTTTATAAGATTTATTGTGTTCATATGCTAGTAAGCATTTCTATATACTGTCAAGTAATTGCTGGCCATACAAACAACTACAGCATCACTACTGATCAATTTATATCTCAACCTGTATTTGATTCAGATCGGTTATTGTCTGATAGATGCATACTGTCTTCCTTTTGAAACAAAATATCATTCAGGCAGGTCCTTCTGGCTTTGCTTCTCCTTTTCCCCTGCTCCTTTCAGACACAGGGCCACAAGCTACCGTACCCTGCCAAATAAACTGTAAATGTTTCTGAAATGCAGTAGTTTACCAGATGATAGCCTTCCAGACAAACAGAGGCAACTGAAAATGTTACAGCCTAGATCAACGCCACTCATCTCAAACACAGAAAGGAGGAAGCAGTAACCTGAGCAAAAGCCTCAGTAGTTAAGCATTTATAACTGTTCTGATTTTGTGACTGGATAAAAAATGTCACAGACCAACAGATATTCTGACTTCAGAAAATATTCAGACCTTCTTCAGTTTCTCAGATCCAAAGTCTAAAAGTAATCCACTGATGCTGATGTCTAGTAGAACAGAACAGCTAATTCTGAGTCCAAGTTAGTTCAGTTTACCACTTAAAAAAATACCTATCCTTAATATTAAATACTTTTATAAACTCGGCCAAATAGAGTGGACACATGCTTTTTCTAACTTTGATTCCATATTCTCTAAGCGTTAAAGCAGAAATAATTGAACGTAGAGCTGCTGTTAGCTGCTTTAGAGAACTAACTTCCCTTCCTAAACATTCATTTTTGCTTTTTTCTTCAGAGGTATTAGTTTTTATGGAAATGTGTCAATAAAGAAAGTGATTATAAGATCTGCTAGAGTTTGCCAGAAGCATGTTCTGCAAATACTTTCACTCGTGAGCACACTTTGTCAGATTCTTAGCCGATGTAAATCCATCTGGCTCCCATAAATTCAGTGAATTTATGTTAGTTCACACTGCTTGAAATGAAGCCTAATTTGTTTCCAGCTTTCATTTATATTATCCTAAGCTTGGTGGCTGTATATTTCGGTAACGACAGATAATCTTTTTATAATTTTCAGTGCCAGGTCCAAGGCCTTGAATAATCATGGGATGGAAACTGGGAGTCAGTGGAGGATAAGGAACCCAGGTGTGATGTGCTTGGGGACAGGACTGCTGACGAGGCAGGATGTCAGTATTCCTCATTTTTTCCATGCATCTATTTTGCCCTAATCTTTAATCTCAGAAATAGGAAGCTTTTCTTACCTACATGAAGGATGCTGAATTGGGACAAAGGCAGTCATGTCTCTCCCAGAGAGGAAGCAAAAGCTCTTGTGAAGATGAAGATCAAGAATAACAGTTTCTTTTGTTGTACCAACTGGTCATTTAACACTAGCGATTGTTTTGGTAGGTTCCCAGACTACCAAGGAAGAACTGAGAAAAAGCAGCTGATGTAAACTCTAAGTACATCAGTGTTACAAGTAGTTTAGCTTCTTCTTTCTCTCTCACTTGAAAATTCCTTTCCTTCTCACTGGAATCCCTTTGGTCTCACCTACTAAGTTGCTGTACTTCACAGAGCAATCAATGTCTTGACACAGGGATGGGATGAGAGGGCACAGGGGGAAGCAGGTGTTGCAGAGGTACTACAGAGTTCAGGTGTTCTGAGTTGTCATGATCTATCTCCTGTTTTAATTGGTTTGCTCTAAATATCAAGAAAAACTAAGAGATGCTAAAAACTTGAATATCCTCAGCTCCTCATAGTGTTAGATATCAGAGTGTCATGGAGTACTGGGACAAGATTACATCTCTCTCCACCAGCAGGAATAACAGAGTCTGCTTTGGCAATACCCTGCCATTAGCTGTCTGATAGTGCATAGAAGTTAGGGAGCATGTTATCTGAGATTTGACAACTGCTTATTGCCATCAAGGTATTAAGAAAGAAAAGCTTTGGTATTTTAAATTTTTTGGTGCTGTCCAATGTCCTTCTTAGCCAGTCTTCGTTTGCCATCCATCACTGGGCAGTTAGCCATCATCAACAAGTCAATAGACATGAAACGATACCTGAAAACCACCTTCTATTTTAATTACAGTAATATCACCAAGCAGCATTTAACCATTGTATTGCAGCAATTGTAAAAGTCTCTGCCATAACCTGCTAGATTTAAGATGTGGTACACAAACCTCACATGAAAGGTGCAGCAATATATCACTACAAAGTTTTATAGCTTATAAATTAAAAAAAGAGAAGTTAAGAAATCTTTAGGAGTCACTTTTTCTTCTCTTTTCTCCTGATACAAATCTGAACACTAGATATGAAACTCCCAGCATTGTGCTAATGTACATCACCACTTTTAAGTTTATTGAGAAATCAATTTTTCTGGGTTTAATTTAATGAATAAGTACCAGTCTTACATCTGCTCAGCAGCACTCCCAAGAAAGCTGCTCTAAGATGCTAGTGATTAAACCAAGCTTCCTGTCTTTATTTGTAAGTAGTATTTCACAGCATCAGCTGCCAGCTGTCCCAAATTCTTTTTCTCAGCATAACACTGAAAAGGAACAATTTGTTGTGTGGGAGGTCTAAAATTGTGGCCATTAAATTACCATCCAAGTGGACACGGTTTACAAATCCCATTCAAAAATGTCATTTAACTATCTGCAATGGGAGAAATTTTATTCTCACGTGCAGCAATACCCCAAGTGAGCTGTTAGGAATTTGTGCCCATGACTGATGCAGGACAGACCTGGCTAAAGCAGAAATATCTTTACTAGCTTAGAGAAAGACTCAGGGCATAGCACCTATTTTGTCACAGTAGGGAATAAAGTATTTATTGTCAAGAGAGCAGTGTTTCAGCTACATGAAAAACAAGCAAGGTTAATTTCACACTGATTTTGGTAACCTTTGGGGGACTATAATCGAGAAAAGCAGCATAAAGATATCCATAGTGCACAGGGAATTCAATACCAGGGAAACCAGCTCTGTGAAGCCGTACATCTGCTGCTCTTCTTAGAAGGTTTTAAAGCATTTCTGTTTAAGAGACCTCCCAAAGACTTATTAAAAGCTCAGATGTGTCCCAATGGTCACTGCTGCAGAGGGCATACATGGAAGATTGGGGTGTGGGCTGTACCTGGCTGCCTCCAGTGGAGAGAGAATACGCCTTGTGCTGCTCTGAGCAGTGCTCCTGGAGGAGCAGGGGATGTCCAGCGCTCGCTGCTCTCCTTGCCCGTGGAACTTCTGCACCCCAGGCAGCTGCAGAGCTGGGAGGGCAGGATCCCTGCATGTAGGCACAGAAGGGGTGCAGAACAGCCCACCCTATGCACACTGGCTTTTGGACACCAGGTATCATCTGAAAAAGTGAGACCTCTGATAGCTTAAACGCAATGAATAGCCAGGTCCTCCTCCTACTGCAGTCAGTTACAGGAAAGGTTTTCCTGTGGGCGCTGCTATCAGGATTCAGTGAGGAACCTTCTCCCCTGCTTATTCTCTGATAGGCATCTCTTGTTACCAGCTCTGCTTTAAAGCCCTCTTGTTATGTTTATGTCTGTAGGTGAGGGGATTTTACAAATCAGAAGGTCCTGAGGAGATTTTCACCTCCTTTCCAAATAAACACAAAAATCAGGGAAAAATATGTTTCCAAGAAGAGTGTAAGTTGTATAGAGAGAAAAGCAGACACGAAGCAGAATCATTTATGGAGGTTGTCTAACCCTGCCAGAGGTGCTGATTCAATCCAGCTCATGGCAGCTCCTATGGATGCCCCCAGTGACAGGAGCCACGCAGGATGTGCAAGGATATGGAGCTAGAGCAAGGGAAAGGAGCCAGCAGTAAAGCTTCAGGCAGTTCATCAGGAGACCCCCTTCTCTTTGAAAAGAGCCAGAAAGAAGTCAGACTTTTCTCCAAAGATAAAAGGTCTACTGAAGATATCCTTGCTTTTTTGCTATATATGTTGGGCATCGTTTTGCTTTAGGTGAACCACCAATAAGCACAACCAGCAATAAAGCATACCAAAAAGCAAAGGCTAAATTCTTTTCCCAGATAAAGTCTGTTAATGGTTACATACGACCTAACAGTCCCTGAAAAGCCCAGGCTGTAAGTGCTTTAAATAAAAAAAATCAGATTTCCTTTCTTTTATCTCTCTTGTTTTATAGGAGATGTGCTGGGGGAAGGTAAAAAAATATTGATAAAAGCACTCTTTCATTTTCAATATCACCATGACATGTCTGGACACTGTTTGGACATTTAGAAAATCTGCTGTGGTAAGTGCGGGCATAAACAGAAATGTAATTCAGGTGGCTGTCTTTTCAGACTTCTGAGAATCCAGGTATGAAAACTTTTGGCATATCATTAAGTGGCCTGTCCTCTTACTGGATATTTTAAAATGATAAATATCTAAAATATTTTTGAATTGTGCAGACTAATGCTTGATTCTGAAAACTAGCTTAACATTTCTCTTTCCAGGCTCACACCTTCTCCACGTCTGCACAGAAAGCCACTGCCCAAGGTTCAGCGCTGTAAGCACTTTGAAAGGCATTTTTTACCCAGGTAAACTCTGTCCTGCTGTTGCCATGGTTTGCTGTTCTGCTGGCTGTTGCTGGTATCACCTCTAGGTGCTAGTGAGCGCAGGGCCTCGGGACGCCGGCCCTGCCCGCGGCCCTGCCGCGGCTCCCAGGGCGAGGAGCGCAGGGGCACGGCGCCCTGCCGGCTCCTGCCGCTGCCGGCTCCTGCCGCTGCCTCGGCGCCTCTCGTCAGGCCGCAGGAGAACACGGCGCTTACTGCGAGGACCAGTTAACTGATCTCTTCTTGGAAAACCATGGTGCTGAACTTCAGCTTTAAGCTGTAATTCTGTTCTCTTCTGAACTGTGTTCCAGGGCATTCATGATTAAACCAGCAAAGCTGAGAGTGCTTAATGGCCTGTTTAGAGCAAGTGAAGCTGAGTAAAGATTTCAAAAGTAGTTTAATGTTTTCTTGTTGTTTCATTAGGGTTGAATTTTAAAAAGCTTAGGCCTCACAGCTCTGTCTAAAATAACTGGGAATTGGTAGCTGCTTCATATTAAAGCAGACACTCCCGATCTGCTTTAAAGTACACAGAGCTTTTACAGTTCTCTTTTTGCCTTTTTTTTTCTTTTGGTTTTTCATCTTGATTGGAGTCGTAACTTAAAAGAGAGAAGTGTAAAAACAAAACATTTCTCAGTGTTTATCATGCTAGCCTCAATTTTTTTAACTTCTAAATTCCATACAATATAAGCTCCTTATCACAGAATAATTCTCTCTGGAATGATTATGATAAAAATTATTTGCCAGTAGTGCCATTGCAAGTAATTGATTTTTTCAGTTTACTGACTGAACTGAAAAAAAAAAAAAACAAAAACCCGAGGGGAAAAATAATTTGTGTCAAATGGAATGTGTAGTTTTATTTTCAGATTTTAAATTCCATTTTAGATTTTTTTAAACAAATTTTTTAAGAAAAATATTTCCAAAGGAAAAATTGTACCTCTATTGAGTTTTCAGAAAAATTAGTCAAAAATATATACTAATGTGGGTTAAATTCTGAAGATACTTTCAGGCATCTGGGACAGAAATTTCTTTTGTGAATAATTTGTACTTCAAAAATACTAATCCTTTCTCCTGCTGAAGAAAACCCAATGAAAAGCAAGCTGCTGAAGTATGCCAAAAGCAACTTAGTATCCTATAGCTAACTTAAAAAATTGAAAAAGAGATACTGGGTCACCATATCTCTAGCCCTATTGGTATAACAAGGCCACAAACATAATGCTATATGTTGGGAGTAATTTTAAACAGTTTAGGAAATAAAGTTCTAAGTGTATCTTTTTTTAAAAAAAATTTAGGAAAACAATTCTTCTTTCATCTAATGTATTTCAGTTGCTGATTTTGTGTAGAGAAAGCTTATTTTCTTTTTCAAAAATACCATATGACAGTGCTTTTTAATTATAAACAGTACTTATTGTTATCTTGAAGCCAATAAACTGGCTAGAATCTGCGAATGTTTTATTATGTTGTATTAAAGTCAGTGGATTTCTACAAAGATGGGAAAATTGAAAATACTTTTTAGTATTAGAATGCTCGAAATAGATGATAAATGGTTCCATTTTTACTTGCTTTTCACCAAAGAAAAATCTAAAGGGAATTATTTAAGTTCAGAATCACAGATGATTCTGAGTTTTAGGGATCTACATGGTGGTCCCTAGATGGTCTGTGGGTGTGCCTCCTAATGGCTGACGTGGTCTTCTCAGAGGTGGGTGGCCAGAGCTGGGCAGTCCCGAGCAGAGGCAGCTGGAAAGGAGCTCTTAGACCTCAGACGGTGAAAGGCAGAGGGGACCGGGCTTCTGGCACTGGCCTTGGAGCAGCGACATGACGTGGACACGAGCAGGTGACACGTGGACAGGAGCAGGTGACACGTGGACACGAGCAGGTGACACGTGTGGACACGAGCAGGTGACACGTGTGGACAAAAGCAGGTGACATGTGTGGACAGAAGCAGGTGATACGTGTGGACAGGAGCAGGTGACAGTGTAGACATGGATACAGGCCTGCCCATTGTGGTACCACCAACGCTGGTTTCCCCCCAGCACCAAAATAGCTCTGCCACTGGGTTTGGTACTTGTCCTAACCACAAACTTATGTGACATGGGACAAGAGGCTTTGTGTATGTCATTGTGAAATAGGGTTGCTGACACTGCTTTGGGAAATTTAAGTGACAAAGGGCCGGTAGTTTTAAAGCCTTGTATTTTAAAGTCTTAAAATTCTGACCTAATGTCAGATGAGAATAAAATAGTGATCGCTTTTGGCCTTCAAGTGCTCTCGAACATTTATTATTCATGTTTGTTTTTAACAAATACTGGGTATATCAAAGAATGTTCACACAGAAGCTGCAGTGTCCACTGAGAGGCTGGGAACGTGTTTTTGTTGTCTATGAAAACAGACATGCTGGGGGGTCGAATTTGATCCAGTGACTATAATATTCCATGTACCAGAAGAACTAAACAACTTCATTTATATTTTAAATGTTTCAAATCAATACTTCCCTTCATATTTTGTGACCCCCACCAGGAAACTCTTAAAACTGAAAATTTAAAGAATAGATTTTAAATTATGAATAATATAAGGCTGTCACAGGGGAAAGCAACAGTGAAATACTGCTGACAGAAACAATCAGTACATGTTTATACTGAAGAACAAACCTTAGCAATTCCATCTTGCATAACATAGCTTTTAAAATCCTATACAAACTTTTCTGTTTTCCCTGAAATGTCAAGCAGTCTTCCTCAGCCTGAAACTCCACTGGAAAATATACAAGTTGTTTCTTTTTCTCAAAGACTGAGCTAATCTGGAAGTAAAATGTATGCATATATAAAATAAATAGCTCTATGAAAAATAACAGAGAATGAATAGATGCAGGTAAAGAAAGAGCTTAGATTTGAAAAAAAACCCCAAAAGTCCTTAACACATGGATGTCTAGCAGTATCTATTTCTCAAGCAGTAGGTTATTACCAGGAATAGATCTAGTAAGATTGGACAGGATCCATTTTGGGGCACAGACAGTCAGATGGTGAACAAGAGCTTCCTTGCACTAAAGCAGTCCTCAGGGCATAAGTGTGCTGTTCAAAATGAATTGAGTTTTGTTTGCACACTGGCAGAGGGTTGCCATCCATTAAAAATAAGAAGAGGTGTTTGTCCTGTAGACCTGATGAGTAGGAAGAAACGTGGTGCCCTGAGAGAATCCTTATAAAAATGCTTGCATGACACAGAGCTTTATCTTTAGTGAATTTAGGCATAATTATCAGAAACTCCCTGAATTATACAAATAAAATCAAGAAGAAAAATATAATGGCCACTTCATTAGAAAGTATTTTTGTAAGCAATACTTATGGGGATGAAGGAGTTATTGTTTGTTTCTGATGTGTTTATAGCTGTATTCTCTCAGACAATGAGGGCTGTAGAGGAGAAGGAGGGAGACAGCTCACTGGGATTTAGGATGGTGCCCAGAGCAGTCACGACCTCCTTTCCCACCACTGCTGGTCACTGTCGTTCCTCATCTATTCTCATGCCTGCTCAGCATTTCCTCCTGTTGACCTATACAAGCCAGGCAGGGGGAGCATTAAAGAGGACTCAGAAGTGTCCCCAAATCTTGTTAAAGCAGTTCTCTGCTTGCAAACTGGGCAAAAAAACATCAGGAGAGAAAAAGGGCAGCACTTGCAGATTTTCTAGTACACATAGATTTATCATGATATATAGCAGATTGACTGAGCCAAATGATTTAGTGGCCATATAATCATACTACAAAGGAGACAAGCTTCTGGCATCTGTTCTTCTAACAGAAGTTGAATGTAGCTTGTTGTTTTGTTTTGGTTTTTTTTTTGTTTTTTTGTTTTTTTTTGAGAATGCAATATTTTTATTACTTTTTTTTCCTTTTCCCTATGCAAATCACTCCTGTATTTTGTCTCAGTTTTACCCCTTCATAATATTCTCTGGGTTTTCAGATACTGACGTACCTATGAAAGTAAAGAAATAAAGACTTATAAAATGAGAAAAAAAGTCTTAGTCTGTAACAGGTTTCTCTTGAGATGCAAGCAGTGCAGAATGGGAACTCGGAGAACATCCCCAACAAAACAGCTGTCCCCTCTCAGTCTTACAAGCCCCTGCTCCTGTGGCGGCGAGGTAGGACAAGTGCTCTGCTCTCCCCTACACCTCAGGGCAATTCTTTCTCTTTTCTTGCTTGACTAATGTAGTTACAGCAGCTGAATTTTTAAACTTTTTTTTTTTTTTGACTGTGCTAAGTTTATGATGATATAAAAAGTACACATTTTATGTGTTAGGAATTAGGGGGAAGGCTCCTGCATACAGGACACTGAGACTGGACTTTATGCTGTATGAACTGTGTTTGCATTGCAGCAACAACTGTCTAAAAGCTCTCTCTCCTGTTACAACATATAACCAGCCCATTTTAAATTGCTGAATCTTTTTCAGTGGCAGCAAGCTCTTTTTTTGTGGTCCTAATATGCGCAAGAGATTTTTCAAAACGCCTGATATAATAAAACACAGCCAAAATTTCCAAAATCTCCAATTTTTTCTAAGAGTCAGCACTCAACCACTGTTACATAATTTAATTTTAAATGCCAAATGTCTCTAAAAATCTGTGAGTGATGCATCAAGTGATGCTCTTTGGATGAAGCCTTTAGAGCATATGTATCTCCTCTTCACAATTCCCAAGCAGGCTGAATGTCAGTCACACACTTCTTGTGCATTTGTTAGTCAAACCACGGGTATGACTGTACGGTGAGGAAACCAGAGAACATTAAAAGTATATCCTTTGGAATCAAAACACAAAACCCTTTGTCATTCCCCTGGTATCACTGTCTCGCATCTCTCCTATTTAAAGCATCTATATTTAATGAAACACTAACAGACAAACAACCAAAACAACATATAGACCACAAAGTCAGCATTAGTCTCCAAAAGCAGCCATTGAAAAGACCAGATATTTCAGGATTTGCTCTCTCAATATAGTGATTTAGTAGCTTTAAAAACAAAAAGTTCTGGTATGTATTTTATGGCATCAAGTCTAAAGCATGAGATATTGGTACATGTCAGAATGGAGGCCATTATTTCATCCACCTGGAAGGATTATTGTTGGAAAGAATCACCACACTGAGGATTACTCCTGCAGTAACCTAACTAACCTACCTGATGAGAAGGTACAATGATGCAAACTGCATTGGGTATGTAAGGGTTCTACACTGTTGAAACTTTCTTTCAAGACATGTACACTAGAGGGGAAATGAAATATTTTTCATTTTACTTTTCATTTCATCCAACTCTTTCTTCACTCTCCCTTCACCACTCAGGAGTAAAACAAATGGAAAAGGAGGATGAAGCCCTTTATTTACCCCTGCCCCAACCCTCCTCCCATCTAGCTTCTGGATTAGGTTAAACATTTTCAGAAGCAGGATATTAGCAGTTAATGACACTCAGATTATTTGATCTTTAGCTCATTACTAACTCTAACCCGTCTTCTCAAACCACAGCTTCCCATCTTTTAATTCTTCTCGTTTGTTGCAGAGGTGAAGGAGCTGCCCTTGCTGGCAGACTGCAATTCCTATGGGACACAAGTGATTAAAAATGTAACTGGCTTCTTGCTGTTTTGCTGTCCTGGAAGAATAATTTCAGGGGCATTCAAAGGAAGGAAGGCATGGTTCCATAAACACAAGATCTTTAATGAAACTTGTTAAATGATAAGCAATTTTCTGCAACAAAGTATAATAGTTTTACTTTTTTATTGTAAAGGGAGATGTTCCTCCTGATGGTTTCCCTTCCTTCTTTGAGCCACACGGGCAGCGACTCCAAACGTGCTGCAACTGAAGGAGTGATGACCACATCATGAAAAAGAGAATCGAAGACACTGAGAAATGAGCAGCTAGAGGTACGCAGGGTGTGGGATGAGGGAAGGAGGATTTCCCAAAGTGGGTCACTGACAAAACAGGTGCCTTGTCATACTGCAGCCTGTCCCCTGGCCCAGCTGCCATTGTTGCTCCCTGTTCCTGCTGTCTCCGCTCCCCCAAGGGAGCAGAAGGTTGTGGGACCTGCTGTGCTGTAACTGCAGGGCAGAAATGGTAGTTTTTTGAAAAAAAAAACCCAAAACAAAATAAACCAACTTTTCCAAGTCAATTCATGGTTGTGCTTACATGGCAAAATCAAGAGCTCTAGCTCTGTCTACGGGAAGAAACAGTCCCCAGTTCAATAAATATGAGAAAAATCTAAGGCCAGTGCAAAAGATCAGCTACTGAGGAATGAATTTCATATTTCCTCTCCTGCACAAAAGGCTGCCAGAGTTTCCAGGACTCCAGTGCATGTTCATGTGCTTAGACTGACTTTTCTGAACAGGCCTAAACCAAAGCACTATAGAAACATTACCGAATCAAAGAAGTTAAATTATTATGGTTATGACAATTTCAGTAAACACCATCCCAACATCTAAAGATCCTTAATGCACAAGAGAGTTAAAGGGGGAAAATAGGCAGAATCTGTTTTACCACATATAAAAGTCAGAAACAATCAACAGTCCTGCAACCATTCTGTATCTCGTAAATTGCATTAAAATATATATAAAGTGTTCTGGGAACTGAAGCAATGCTTCAGTTCAATAGAACTAATGTAATTAAAGAGAAAGAATCCTGTTTTTCCTCTGCTTGCAATTTCAAATGAGAGCTTCCTAAAACTTGTGACCATTGCTGGAATCCAATTCAGGACCTCAGCTTATCAAATTCCCTGCTCTGGCACCATGCCTTTGAGGTATTATAAAGTGCTGCTCATCACAACATCCCTGTCTATAAATGCTCTCAATAACTTTAAAATGCAGACTCCCCATTTTGAAACAGGCAAGTGTTCACTGTGAATCAAAATGGAGTCACCAAACACGTGCACCCTTCAGCCAGTGCTTCTTTACTTGCAAGGTAACAAAGGGAAATGTGTTAGCACAAAAAGTCTCCTTGTAACATTTTAAACTTGGAAAGCTTTGCAGGATAGCACACCTACACAACGCTACAGCTTTTTGAGACTCTGTAGACCACACATCTTATTCTATAATTCATTCTGGGACTGAGAAACTGCCAGGCTAATGAGCTCTCCTGCAGCCTCTTCCCCTGCAGGTGCTTCCCGGGAAGCACAATCTTAAATCAGACACTGCCATGCCAGATGTAACCTCCTGAACAAACACCAGTCCTTGGTCCCAATATGGTCTGAGCCACGGCAGCACTCAGCATCTGACTTTGATGAAATCACAAACTTCTTTTCCATTCAGACACTGGAAGCCAAATTAATTCCTCAGCTTCTTTAATGCTGAGAGCCGCATCTTGGGAATTCAATACAGGAACATATTAATCTCTCTGAGAGGTGACAGTGCAATATATTACTGATGGGAGAGCCAGCATGTCAGCACTGTGATAGTGACCCTGACCAGCAGATGACTGAATGGGTAAGGAGTGAAGGAGCTGCTCTGGCTTGAAGGCACAGCCTCAACTTTGGCAGGCAGTCCTCCACTCTTTTCCCACTGCTAATTTTCCGACGCATTACTTTGCTGCTTGGGTATCCAGGAAACCTCATTACGAAGGTATGTGACAGCCCCTGATAATACGTGTCTGTGGCAAAATAACTGATCCCTCTTTGCAGTGGTGATCTTTAATGCTCATAGGGCATGGGAGGTTATTAGATGGCAGGCACCCTTTGATGGTCTCCAGCGTAATACATTACCAGACAGCAATATGCCACCTATCTATCACTTACAAAATAATGTCATCACTGAAAAAGGGCCTGGCAGCTGGGGCTAGGGGACGAAGGGGGTTTAATTGTATTTGTGGATGAAAAGATGTCTTGAGAAAAGTGTGCAGCCTGATTATTTATTGGCTGTTCAGAAGTACTCAACAAAATACAAGGAAAAGATCAGGCTCTCCAATACGGTGGTTCACATTGCTATTACAGACTCTAGCCTTGAAATCAAGTTCAAGCTGAAGAACAAAATTACCTCTTACAATATGTGGTTTACTTCTGAAAATGAAAAGGGTAAGAGACGTATTAGCAATGTTGGCATTAGTGGAGGCAGCTGTTTTTAGATATTTGGTATTTCAGGGATGTGAGTTTAGCATCGTTACTAGAAGGACAGCTTACTATATTCCTCTGCTAACTTTCCAACAGTGAGCAGATGGTTACCCTATTACCAACCATTTGCATTTAACATATTGTAATGATTTATATACCACATGTCACCGAGCAAAGTAAAAACAGTCAATGCTAACTAATTAGTTGAGTGTGAAGATGCATATCTCAATGTATATATCCTTATTGTAATAAAATTTCATCTTGGTTGTTAATAGGTTTACTATGTGGTATAACAGAAATACTGGTGGCAGTTAAACCACCAGTTTACCACTGGGACAGTATTGGTATCATTAACATTTCCACCAGCACTCCCTTACATGCCTATTTTATGAATGATGGTGCACAGAGGACAGATTACAACAATCCATTGTGCTTCTCTACCAATCCTTCTTAAGTGTATTTCAAAGTACTTTATAAATCTTAATATATGGATATTGGCTCATATTACAGGACAACACACATCTGGTAAGGGTTGAAGGGGGAATGCTGCCCAGCAGAGAGGAAAGGCACTCAGAGCTACAGAAATGGATTTAAGGGAGAAAATGAAAAGAATTACAAGGTCTTCACGGGAGTTTGCAATGAAGAAGCAGACAACTATTGACATTTTCACGAACATCAAAGTCAGAAGATAGACTCAAGGGTTGAGAGGACGAGCATAACTTTGGAAACCTGCCCTGCACAACTAGAATATGGGCAGGTGTATGTGCCACATACCGCACTATCCATGGTACGTCCCAAGGCCTGACCAGACGTAACCTACGGTATGAAGCTATGGATTATCTGCCTTATCCTGAAATGGCTTTTGTTCACTTCTTAGCTTATTTCAAAATGGTGGCTATCATCCCAGATATGTCAGAATAATTGTTAATGAAGTACAGCTGGGTTACTCCACAGTATAGCAGCATTTCCAGCATAAAAGTCTAAATGAACTGTTGTGTGAGCAACCAGGGGCTATTGACAGACTGGCTCTAAGGCTCCAAGGACTGAGTATGCTGCAAAAGTTACAGGCAGTCTCATTCAGGAGTGGCAGTATGTCAAGAAGTTCAGCAGTTCCTGCTCCCTCCTAATGTCATTAGGACACCTCCTGCTACTCAGTGTCCTTTCATTTCTACCATATCGGGCAAATCTCCCAGGACACAGCCCGTTCTCCTGCAAAGGGCTGCAGCCAGCATTATGCCGTCCTGAATGCGTCAGCAGCCAGACTTTCTCTTGGGAATACGACCTGCAGTGTAAGTCCTCGTCTCCTTTTTCCTGACCATATTGCTGCCTGCTAAAATTGCAGCATTGCCATTTGTTTCTGTGCCTCTTTCCTTACTTTTCCACGAACAAGATGATAATCTATGGGAACAGAATTAACCAGAGTTGAAAACTTACCCTGTAGTTCAGCCCAGTTAACAATATGCTTCACCTGTGTTTTACTGAGGATTTTTCAGTACAGTTGCTGTGATCAAATAGGGACTGTGATGATTCCCTTGGGGCACAGGTCACTAGTACTGCTGAGGCACAAAAATCCCAGAGGTGAACTCCAAAGGGAATGGTAGGAAAGGTCTTGCAGACCCCACATAATGATACTATTAGACCTTGACCTTTACTAATTCACTTTCCATTTTCTGAATAGGTGTGACTGTATCACTGGACTTAACAGAACTGGCTGCTTTACATCAGCTCTGTCATACAGACATGAGACAGGATGAACAAACTGAGAGGTATGGGTTTTTTTCTCATTTTTTTTAAACAGAAGCTGGGATAGCCTTCTGACTTCTGTCCTCCCTCCCTTCTTTTTTTCCCTTTTGTTCCTTCTGCCATCCCTTCCTTCTCATCACTTGCTTTCCCTCATTCCTCCTACATGCATTTGAAACTCAATGGGTTAATAAGGGTAACTTCACTCAAATTACTCCTGATTTACAGCATGGCATCTGAAACTAGTATCACAACCGGTCTCGTTTCAATACTTAACCTTTAACACATAGGGAACGATACAGAGCACACTATGGCACCGTTGTAAAGGGAAATGAGAGGAAAGACAGTAGAGTTAACTCTCTTAGTTTCAGGTATTTCCCTAGATCACATCTGAATGATGGGTTATTTATTACAGCTACAAAAAAAAAAAAAAAATAACAGAGAGAGAGAGATATCACCTATGTCAAGAGAAAGTATGTGGGTATTTTGGGTTCAGCTACTACTTTCTGAGACACTTCACACTCTGAGAAATGTCCAAGAAAAATCAGCTCCTTAGCAGATGAAATCAAGTACACACATGAACAAATCTAATGGCAGGCAATACCACCACACTGGTACCCATGGAAAGGATCAGAATGTAAACGTAAAAAAACCCCAAACAAATCCATGCCTAAAAAATGGTAGTTCCTATTACTTGTGAAATAGTTGGAAATTTTTAAACTTTTAATGTGGTAATACATTGTTCCACTGCAGCTTCAACTTCAACCAGAAGGACATCCCTGTGCCAGGAATCATTTGTAGATGCGATACAGGAGATCCTTAAGCTTATTTCAGTGTTTGCATTAAATTGCACTCCTTTCAAATGAAAAGCTTAAAGGAAAGAAAGTTTCTGCAAGCTATTGGAGTCACTGAATTTATTCAGAAAGGCTCTTTGGATTGCTTTTCAGCATACAAAGCAATACAGAAAGAAAAATCCTCATTTCTTTCATCAGGATTTTTATCTCTCCTTTAATATTCAATGGCAAAATGAATTATACTACAAAAAGGCTTGGTGCCTCTCCTCAAAAACCCTGATCTTGCACGATACTGAGCTTCCTTGAAAGAAGTTGGGGGAGATCCATATGGAAATACTTGATGTCTTGCAAAAAAGAAAAGATGACTAGATGCTAATGAGCAAAGGTGATGAGTGGAACCTGGTGATTTAAACCCACTGATTTCAAAAGCATATAGCAGAATGAGAGTCCTAGACGGCATTCAGACTCCACTGCTCTGCTCCCCTTCCAGCCCCTGTGACTGAGGCCACACTGAGCTGATGGACACGACTTGTGTCACCAGGATGGGGGGTGGAAATCAGTATTCTCCAAACACAGGCAGGAATAAAACCCACCCAGGACACCTATAAGGTGTAGACCCCTGGAGAATGCTCATATGTGAATAAACACCATGACCATTTAATTATTTCACTTCCTGATGATCCTAGATTTGCTTACAGAAAATGAAGGACCATTTTCCTTAGTGGCATACTACAGTAGATACATTAAAAAAGCAAAAATTGCACTTGGGACTTACAGATCAATTGACAAGCTCTTAAGTACATATGTTTCTTTTTCTTTCCTGTTCTCTAATGACTTTATAATTTAATCAGAGAAACGCTAGATCCCCTCCAAATACTAGTGAAAATCTCAGAGGAAAAAAGCTGTTTATGCAAGTGTTCCTGTTAAACAAAGAGTAGTCAAGTATGGTAAATAAATACTAGAGTCAAGAATGATATTCAGTTGTCTCCTTAAAAGCTTGAAGCTTACATATCTTAATATCGATGGTCTGGTTCTGAGCTGAACATCAATGAAAACATTTTCTATTATAAATAAAACTACAGCATTTCTATATATTACTACTTCCCTAGGGCAAAGTTCTGCTTTTGGGTAAATTACAGAGGGACATTATTATATGGTGTTGCCAAGTGTATGACAGAGTAACACAGAGATTTACTCCAATTAATCCATCCACAGACTGCACCTGCAGAATAAGCCAGAGGATGGGACCCAGTAGTGCCCAACCTGCCTGGTGGAACTGCCTGCCTGAAGCTGCAGGGTGAGCTCCCACTCAGGGCAAGGGCCCTCACCCACCCCAAATCCACCACAGCCTCAGGAGCAGTTCAGGCTCACAGCTGGCAGGAGGGGTGTGCTGACCAAGACAACAAAAAAGCCCCAACCCCCTACGCAGCAAATATATTTCCCTTCAGATTAATTTATTCAGATGCTGAGATGGATTTAAATTTAGAAGAGATAATGTGAGAGCAAGGAACTGTTAAAACTGAGGTTACTTTTCATTTGTCCTGTGAGTTAGGAGTTTCTATTGCAGCTGGAACAGCAACCGTAGCTGAGATGTGGTCAGAAAAGTCTGGGGCTTAAATACAAAAGCTTCAAGGCGAGAAGAGTATAAAAATAAATTCCCAAGGGCTTAATAACATTGTGCAGAGATTGGATATTCTGGTGTCAAAAAGAAGCTGGTGGCTCTTAGATCAAACCTAATCATTCAAAAGCAATAAGAGCCTTTGTTTTACCCAGCCAGTCATTCTGTTACCCACTGGGACCATGGTTTTTACAAGAATCCTGAATTACAGTTAATTTACAGTGTATAAATGTACATGCCACTGACAATATAACAGAGCAAAAATACTTTAAAATTAACATTGTTAAACCTTCAGCAGTCTGATCCAAAATCTGCTAGGAACCTTTAGCTTGACTTCAAAGGAATTATTATCAGCATTTTAGTGAACTCCTCCTACAAAAATAAGTTTAAAACTGGGAGCTGTACCTCACTGCTTACTGCTTACGTGGAATTGAAGACAGGCAGAGCCTGCAGACAGGTCAGGCCACCTCTGCAGGCAGCACAGTGAAAGAAACCTTCCTGAGGTTGCAGAACAGGACACCCTCTGATCCTCTGCAGCACGGCCAGACAAGGGGAGAATGTCTGCTCTTTCTTAGCCTCCCATCCCAGAAGACTTTATTTATGCATTAGTCGACCTTTCTAGCTGTTAGGACCATCTTGCTTCAGCAGTTAATTAACACAAGTGCCATAATTTAATACAGTTAATGCTACTTTATGCCCTTTAATGTACCTTCCATTAGTGATATTATTGTAGTATTACCCTGTAAATTAAAGTAAGATCAAGAATAAGAAAGACTGTCTTTAATTAAGGTACTGGCACACTGCATCGTCCATTATTCACTAGAAAAAATCACCCTGATTTAGTGAAGCAGACCATCAGTAAGTCCGAATTACTTCATGTGGATTATTAGGTTTCTTGAATAATGTGAGCACAATGGGGTTGCTGAAATTGCTAACAGCCACGTTTCCTTTTTTTCATCACCTTAATAAATACACAATGGAAGTGGTAAATTGAAGAAGAATAAACAGGTGATAATAGAGGAGAAAAGGCATTCATTGAGAGCACACAGGTTTTCATCTCTAATGCAACATACATCAGGCTTATTTCACACCAAAATGCAAAGCACTGACAAAACAAACCTATATTAAGTGGGCAAATCTCCTACCTATAATTCATTGTGAAGCATTAACCACCACAGTATCCTGTATATTTAACATAGTGGCTTTATGATAGATGCTTTTCAGTGTCATTGATGCTTAGAACACAGTGTGAAACAAATTACATTTTATGCTGCCTTTAGAAATATGCTATTATGAGCTTTGGTGATTTTAACTATACTTGACCTACAGGTCATGTTTTTCAGAAAAAGGACTAGCTTCAAAGTGTGTCTGCCAGCATCCCTCATCCACTACACGTCAAGCTCCTTGGTAACCTCGCTTTGTATCCTGTCTTCATGGAATAATCTAGCCTAGTTTTACCAAATTTATATAAATAGCTGGGTCTCAAAGCTCAGAATATGAATCTTGGTAGCAAAACAGAAGAATTTTGTAACAACTTCCAGTTAACATTCTAAATTAAGGAGCAAGAGCTGGAAAGCTCAACTGAACTGGAAACAGCGGCACAACTACCGTGGTAACCCTTGCTTCCCTCCACTGGTTCCATGCTCAGGGCATGCCAGGGCACATACTGGGAATGTTGATTTGGAGATTCTGGTGGGGAGAGGCCATAAAGTTTCTGGAAGAGACAAAAAATATCTAAAACTAGGTAACAGTAGGCTTATTTCAAGTTACAACTGGTGCAACTGAACAACCAGGGGCTAGGTATTGCAGCCCCACAGCTACTCAGCAGCAAGCAAGCCCTAAAGACTTTAACAAGGAAGGCTCACTAGATATTGAGGAAATGGCACCAAATCCCAAAAGGGCTGTTCTTCTCATTAGCAGAAAAGTGACAAGAATTCACATGAATCTAATCTAGTGAGGTACTATTACACATCAGATACTTGTTTTAAAGCATGTGCCCAATTACTGCAGCATTTAGACAACAAGCATCAGCATCAGATAAGTTCTCTGTATACAGTCATGCTTCATTTCTGTAGATGATTTTTCACAAGATGGGTGAGTCCCAGATGTGCTCAGAAGGTTTCTGTTTCTAATTTGCATGCAATGCAGTCTTTTTTAATCCTTCAGATGCTTTCTTTGATAAAGTAATGATAATCTAATTGAAGTCAGACTAAGCTCCAAATGGGTTTTCAGATGGGGAACAGGCTTTCCTTAAAGCCTAAGGACCTGAGCTTTGATATGATGCCTCAGTAGAGCTAACCTATGTAGAGCCCAGCAGAGAAAATATGCACATTAAATAGGTGTTATGTTTTATATTGAGGCTAATTTTACCAAACTATTTCAAACAGTATCTTAAGCTGTTCATGATCCACTTAGCCGTACCCAAGAGACCTCTAAAAAATAATTTACAATGTAACTAAGGAGCATTGCAAGAAAAATTCTTAAAACGGCAACATTTGTTTTAGATTTTCAAATGTTGCACTAGTAATTCTGTATGTATGGATATATAGTTGGTGTGGACACAGAAGACTGTAACCACATGTTAAATCTCCAGTCCTAAGAAATGTATTTTGATGATTTTGATTTTCACTACAGGAATAATAAAAATATAGCCAGCACTGTTTTATATAATCACTATTATATCTATATCTATATTATGTCACTATTATGTTGCTATTTTTTTTTCACTCAGTTCTAAGTCTGCAAAGAAAGTCCCTGGCCTTCAAAGATAGATTAGCTTTTCTGTTTGTTTTGATACATAGATTCTCTTAAAAGAAAAAAAATTAAAAGGAAGTCTTAAGCCCTGTGTAGGAGAAACAGAGGAGGAAGAAAAGGTTCATTAGACTGGTGAGTGAATTGCTAATAGAGGTGATCCCACTTATACTGGCATCCAAGACCCATACAAAGGGACCACCCTCCTGCTTGAGGGCATCAGTCAATTGCTAGTTTGAGTTAGGAGGAAAATTTCCTGATATGAATGTTACTGCAGTTATTATTTTTGGGACTTCAGCACTTGATACCAGCCACCACTTGCCCTAGAGGGAACCATTTGTCTTGAATCCAGCTGAATAATCATCTCTGTTATATTCAAATCAGTCTATCTATAACATTGTTGGGTTTTTTCCATTTTAATTCATCTTCTCTGCATTTCAGAGCTAATTAAAGTACAAGGAACAGACTCTAATCTCTGCTGCTTTCCCTGTTCACAGCCAGACCTAGTGGGAAGGGTTTGTGCAAGGGCTGCTACATCAATCACAGCTCACATTAGAGGCCTGGAAAGGGCAAATGATAAAACAGAATCTCTTTTTTCAGTTAACTGCCACTGGATCAGACTCCAACTATGTAAGAGAAGAAAGTGTCCCACTGCTAGGGTGAATTCCTGAGCCAATGCATGAACCAATGCCATCCTGCCTGTGAGACCCAGGGCTCAAGATGCAAGTCGAGTGCCAGCAAACACCCAGACGTTGTACTCCTGAGTCAGAAACTTCTGGTATGACAGCAATGGCTTTCAGCTGTGCCAGACTTCCAATGAACATTGGCAGAAAATATCATCTTGTTTGGGGAAATAAACAGTTTTGAACACCTTCTCCAATCAAACACATATGCCTGTTTCTGAAGTTGTATATTCTCTTACCTTCCATACACCCTTATGTCTGAAATTGCATAAAAGTAGCGTGCCAGGTGTTGCTCATCTACATATATTTCACCAGTTGCTGGCCTAAGCAGTCTTATCCTCAGATCTGTGATGGTAAAGAAATCTCTTAACTTCTTGGTGGTGTCAAGTTGGCCATAAAGAGAAGCCATGTTATGAAGCCGAGGTCCAGCAAAAAAAGCAAATCTATCTTTGATTTCAAAGTGGATTATTTTACTATTTGTCATGTACCCGGTGGAGTATTCCTCTGTGCAAATGATTTCTAGGACTGTGTGCTGTGATAAATCCCTCACTGATTTTGGATCCATGTGAAAAGCATCTAAGCAGTCCGTGGCATAGTACTGGTAGGGCTGCCACGTTCGTCCATAGTCGAGTGATTTCTCCAGGATCATTTGGTCTGGACGGCCAGATTCAAAGGTGATAACTATGTTATCTGTAAGCTCAATGGTTTTGTTCCAGGAGAGTGTAATATTAACATGAAGAGGCTTCGGATAGTCCTTCCAAGTTGTGGACTGCCAAAATGTGGAGGGATGTCTTCCTTCCAAATCGAACATCAGTTCTGGAGGATGAGCCAGTTCTTGGGTACTCGCATCACATTCATTATTGCACATGTAGGGATTCCCCTGGAAAAGAGCAAAGCAGTGTTACAAGGGGCACCACAGAGGTGCGTGTGACACATAAGATATTTCTTGACTGAGGACTGCTAAAAACAAATACCTGCAAGTAACAACTTTATCTTAACGAGATTCATCCTGGCTGCTTTACCTGTGTACAAACAGAACACAGAGAGCACCCTTGCGTCTGTAATATAAAAATTTTTCTTAGTATATGTTAAAGAACCAAAAAAAGCTTATTTACACTGAACAACTTGGACCAGGGATTGAGTCACAGAAGACTAAGAACAGTATGCAAGTCTCTAATAGCTCAGTAACTCCAACTCTTGTTAGATGCGGCAGCCAAAGAGAATTTCTTTTTGAAACAAACATGTTTCTCAGAACTCTGCCCAAAAAAGAACTAATTTTTAGGACCAGTGTATTTTGTTAGCAGTGTAGCCTGTGTGTACTAAGTATGAGCCGGTACTTGGTGTACTTTAAAGTTTCCTTTCACCCAGGCGGGAAATTTATCATGCTCAACTTGTACTCCCAGATCAACACTGCCTTGCCTTAAAACATTTACACTTGCCACCAAAAACCATTAGAAAAACAGTGCTCTGTCAGCTCTGGAGCTTGATTCAGGTATCTGCAATCTTAGTACAGGGTACCAAAGTATTTCAGAAAAGACTTTTCATGAGGCACCAGGTTCAATTTATCAGGACAAGATAATCCGGCACTTGATTAGGTGGGAGATGTCAGGGGCTCCAGCTGGAACACTGCCGAGGTGGCTGGAGCTCTGAAATGAGGATTAAGTTAAAAACAACAACCAAAAAAGCTTGCCAACAGTGCACAGCTTTTACTGCTGCGTGTCCTCTGAAGCAAGGTGAAAGTGAATTATTATCTTTCTGACCCTTTGATGCATTAACTTTCCCACGACAATCTTCTGCTTCTTCACAAAGGCTATTTGGTCTGCAGATTGGGGATATCTTGCAGCAGTTGCCAAGATATCAGACCCTGCAGGCTGCACTGAATCACGTATATCTAATTTCAGCTTTCAACAGTACATTAGTATTTTACTACTTGTTCATTCTGTGTTTGTTCCAGAGAGTAACTGCTGCTTCCCTCCGCTTGACACTCAGATTGTGGAAGAAGCCTCTATCACTGATGGTCAGCACTGCTGGGGAAAAATATGCACATGCCTATACCTAGCAGAGCTCGATGAGATCATTAATGTAGCCGTTACTGTCATTAGCAGAGTTCCCTGCACCTGCCCTGGAAAGAGTATAAGTCCTGGCATGATGATCAGCCTTTTCTTTTCTTATAATTGCAGTTATACTTCTCTCCATCTCAAAGCCTGAGGGCAATGAAGCGACTCAATCTATCCAGTGTGGAAAAGAGGTTTCAAACATGAGTTTCCACCATGGCCACTGCCCTGCTCCTTGATAGACTTCCACAAAACACAAGCAAAAGAACTTCTGCACTCACTTTGACCTCCCCACTGGCAATTTTCTCTTACCTGGGCTGGAAAATACTATTTTATTTCTCTGTCTTTCTTGTTAATACAGCTGAATGCTAAAACTGACAACAATTCACTGGGACTGGAAGTTAGGGAAAAAAACCTACAAGACAACAAAAAGGGTTATTTGAAAATCAGCATGCTGCTTGTTACACTGACAGCTTCAAAGCATGCAGCTGTAACTGGAAATACTCTGTAAAATATTGTCTATAATCTGTTACAGCTCTTATTTCAAGCTCATGGTTGCTATTTCTATGCCTTCCTTTTGAATAAAACAGTGAAAATTAAAAGTAAGTTTCAAGCAGAAGAGAGAAAACACAGAATTTTTAAATATTTAAGATCCATTTAATATATCAGATATAAACGCCAGAATTTGCTAAATTACACAGGCCTATTTTCCTCAGGGGAAATATACATATTGTGAAATCTGTAAGGTTCTAGACCCTTTGGCTATATGTAAATATCATTTTATCCGAATATGCTCAGATTGCATAAATCACACCTGTCTGAGGTTGCCCAGAAAAATCTGGTCTTTTATACCTGTGTACCTCTAACCTATATGTTTTATACTTCTCCTTTTGCTTTGGCAAAAGCAACTACACTGGGCAGTCACATGTATCAAAACCCAACAAATAAATGCTCCTGCGTAGCCAGACAGGCACATTAAGCACTGCTGAGGGATGGCTTTAGTTTTCTGCTCCACAAGCAAACGCTGAGTCTGTTGTGACTCTTTGTGCTAAAAACTAAAGCCACTCTGATCCGTTAGTCCCTGGATGCTGGAGGAAGCATGTTTTATGACTTCCAGCAGCTAACCCAGGTTGTATGGGATGTAGTGTTCCTTTCTCTCTATTAGTTGATTTATTTTACTCCCTTTGCTTTTTATTTTTTGCTTTTTAGCAAAAGCTGAGGTGCTAACAGAATCAGAGAATAACTGGGAGAGGGGCTGTAAAAACACCCCACAAGCTAATGTGAATACAATATGACACTGAGAGCTGGTAGACCTAGCTGGCAACTGAAATGCAGTCTACAACTCTGTGCATAGAGCTTTTTAGGGAAAGATGAGACTATTCCAATTAATGGCAGAGTATTGTGAGAAATAAGTCAGAATCACAGTGCTGTCCTGTCCTGCATCTGAAACTCTTACCAGTGGTAACAGTGGTGCCACAAACCGCCACTGAAAACACCGGGGTAAGGACATCATTGCAAATGAGAACCCTAATAAAAGCTTCAGGCATATCCTCTCCAATAAATTGAATTATTATTTTAATTTTATGGCACAGAATTCTCTTTTAAGAGGTGAATGATTTAATGACACCTAAATAACCTGTGTTGAGTTCAAGTGCTTGAAAAAGAAAATTAGGAGAAAAAAAATCTAAGCTGATTATAAGCCAATAAAATAAATGTCCTGAATTCTAACAGGAGGAGAGAAATTATGAGTTTACATAAATTCTCCTCTGTCTACTGATATGGCAATTGCTGATGTATTTTGAAATATTTAACATAATTATTGCTTCAGAAGCTTGGAATCAGGTTCCCATTTTCTCTACTAGCAACTTGACTTTCAACTGCTTCTAATTAATCTTAAATGTAATTTGCATGGTAAGTCATACTTACATTACCAAAACAGTCTAAAAGGGTCTTACTCTACACAAATGTCCCTCAGTACATGCTATTATGAAAACAATTAATCTAACTGGGATTAGCTACGTATTTTAATGCCTTGATCTCTACGATAATCCTCTGTAAGACTTTTGTCTCAGTAAAATGAATACAACAAAGATAAACTTTGCCCAGTTTGTGAAAACTAAGCTCAGTCTGAGTTGGGGCCATCCTAAGGACCAGAGCATCAGTGTCTCTATGTAATTTTGTGCCTAGCAGGCAGCCGTAAATAGATCCTCATTTAAGCCTTCCAAGAAGCAGCTCTTCAGTAGGACAGGGTGGAAAATATTTGTAACTTTTCAAAATGATATTTAAGCCATTAGCAGAGTTCTAAATAATTAAATACTGATAAATACTTCTAAACACTTCACTGCCAATTAGCATAAAAGGTAGCTGAGTCTTTCCCAACACCACAACCATGACCACCTAAAAGAAACCTGCTACTTTCCTCTACAGTAATGGGAGATTGATATTAGATAGCTCCTTGCAGGCAGGCAAATTAAGCTTCTATTTATTTTGGTTTTGGCTGCTCATGGAATTCAAAGTATTACTGAAACTACTGACACAGTCTAAGTGTTGGCTTTAGGAGGAGGTACCTGATTTGCAGGCACAGTGAGGACATGTGGCCTTATTACATGACTTGATCACATTCACCCCTGGCTGGAAAAAGCAGAGTTACCTGAGAAGCTCCTGAGTAGGGCTGACTGGTCTCAGTAAGTTTCCCCTCAACTAGCTGGACTGAGTTTGTTTTAGCACACAGCAATGTCTCTTTTGTGCCAGCCAGCTTGAACTTCTATACTAGTGTTGGAGGTGCTCTGGCTGAGGCAGAGTGCCGGGGCTGGCCTTGCTCCTCTGGGCAGGATTGTGTCCTACCAAAAGCCTCTCAAAGAACACCACAGTGACCCTAGGGTGACGATTTAGGTCAAAAACAGAGGTCCAGCAGTAGTGTGACCTCTGAATGTCAGGAGGGGAGCAGCAGCAACGCTGCAGCTGCTGTTCAAGGGTTGAAGTTTGAGTGCTGCTGCTCAGGCAAAGCCTCTGGTCTCTCACCTGTACAGCTCCTCAGTGGCACCCACACAGGCTCAGGGTTCCATTGAAGGTGTTGCTTCTTTCAGGTGTTCCCTGTCCACATTAAGACTTCATGGACTTTCTCACTCAGGAACAAAGACAGAGGGGTTTAACTCTTCTGTAGCGTGAATACTGGAAATTGTATCATACATTACATGCTGTAATGGACACCTGGATAAATCCCTACAGAGGATTATAACTTGCATTTTCAAACTGGTGAAGGCTGCTGAGGTCAAGCTGGGCAAGATTTTAAGAAGAACCGAAATAAATTTTCAAGAAGTGAGTCACTGCAACTGATTTTTATACCACTGCCACAAAGTAATTAGATCAGATGCACAAGACAAGAAATAAATACAGCCTCAATTATGTCTGGAGTGTGGCTGTGTGGTAAATTACTACATTTAAATCACATTTTTGGAAATAATAAGAGTATTTCTGTTTTCCTTTTCAGAAGTTCATTACAATTAATTCACTTGGTGCATGCTGTATATTGTAGGTGTTTAATTAGACAGTAATAGTTAACAGCAGCAATTGCCCTAATGCTTACATTTTGCATGTGGTTCCTAACCAGGAATTACTTGTTTACCATGACAGAGCCAGATTATGAAACCATTAATTGTGAGATACTACTTATTAGGGGTTGTGCTAAGGGCAAAAAGTCAGTGAGGTGGAGGATTGGCAAGGCCCAGGATCTGGTGCATGATAATTGATGTTATCAAAGCCACTACATCCATTAGCTGGTTTGAGAGCATCTCGGTCAATGTCTGAAGAATTATTGCTGTGATGACGACAGGAATGGCTGTAGACAAGAACATTTTACCATCAACAGCCTTTCATCACTGCAGTGACAGGATTTTAAGTTAAAGTGATTTAAGTTAATAAAAAAAAAGTGCTAAAATCTGAGTGGAAGATTTGATGCTCTTTCAAGAGCTCCCAGGCGAGGGCATCTGGATGCCCAGACTAGCACTTTGAACTCTGAGCTGCAGGCTGTACAACGTACATTCTTCAAAATGAGCAAAAAAGAAAATAAAAGCATGTTTAAATCAATACCTTCTAGGGAGACTTAAAAAGATTAAACCAGGGAGGATGTGACTGGCCAAAAATAGACAATAATGCTTAACAACTTCATGCACTTTTAAGCTTGAAAGTACTTTGTAGATTATGGTCCTGATCCTGCAACAAACTTGGTGTAAGAAGGCCCTTGTAATTCAGATTTAAAAAATGTATTTAAGCCTCTAAAAATCTGGCACTTTGCAGTGTGGCACACAAACCTAGCTAATTATTCTTCATGACAACCCCTCCATGAGGTATGGAATCCTATACCAAATTTACATATAGATGCAGAATTAGAGAGAAATGCTTTTGCATGATGAACTCAGTAATCCCCGATTATATTGTACTGTTCCTTGCAAAGCCTTTTGGTAGATCATGTGAAGGTATTTCTGGCATACAGAGTAGTTCTCAGATTACTGCCTCTTTTCAATACTATGGATTGAAAATGTTGCATAAAAAACATTTTAATATTTGCAGCACCAAATGCACTGATGCAGTTGCCAAAGGCATTTACTTCCTAGCAGAACATTCTCTATTTTCAGTAACTTTAGTTACTTTTTGAAAATTATTTTCTACTTGCTCTATGAGGCAAATGTAATTTTTTTTCCTCTGAAATGTTTCTACCCACTTTTGGGGAGTGAAAATCCTTCTTTTCCTCATGGTAGCTTTCTGCTGCTGAAACTGTCTCTGACTTGGCAACCTTGCTGATGTAACTTTGGCCACTTGATCCTTCTGGCCTAACCTCATGACAGATCTTACTGGCACTGACCCCAGAGGGGTTTTGTTATTTCAGAGGCTCAATATTGGTGTTTTCCTCTAGCATCAGCAGGTATCTGGCAACATAATCACTTTCCTATTTATAGCTTTTGCAGTGTCATGACACGCCTGATGCTGGGACCCCAGTGTGCTGAGCTCTGGCTGAACAATATGGCAAATGTTCCAAGAAAAACCCAGTTTCTTTTATACCAGCAGATGCATACCTGGATTTAAGAAAGTGAAATCCCAGGAGGTGTAATATCCCCTTCTCTCACAACAGCGGCACTTGTCCTGGGTAAAGCAGCCCATCCATAAGAGAGCATTCCTTGGACAAGGCAGCAGAGAGTATCCAGCTCAGCATCCTGCTCAGCTCACATCACTGCATTTTTGTCTGAGCCAGTTTTCCAGCCATCCTGCTGCCCTGCAGGAGCTCTGGCAAGGAAGTTGTACAGGAGATACAGGGGATGTCCTCAATTGGGAATAGCTTATACTGCCAGTAACAACAGCTTGGGGGGTCTCTGCCTTAGGTTTTGTGTTCTGATACTGCTCTCATCTTGCTCACTTTCTGACTATTTTGGACTATCCATGGATTAGAATGGGAGCCATTGAGAAGGCTGAAAGGAGGAGAAGTCTAAAACACTACAGCTGAAATGTGCCATTCCTCAGCAAGGAAAAGCCAGCACAGAGGAAGGTTTGTCCATTATCACGAACAGATGTTATCAGTGATCACAGTGATTATGGAGGGAATATGAGCATCAAAATCTGAGGAATTAAATCATCCTGGCGGGAACAGAAGAAATCAGGTTGGTGGAAACACTAAAAAAAATTAATTTGTTGGGTTTTTTTGTTCCTCTGTAGTTATAAATGATTGTGTTCAGAGTTTTGGTCCAAAAAAGAAAACTGCATACCAAAAAGCCTGAGAAACAGGTTTTGATAGCATGGAAGACCCCTGCAGGCCTTAATGTCTCTGGCCAGCCCCACCCTGCGAGCAGGGGTTGATGGCCCTGACCAGCCTCACCTGGGCCCCAGGCCAGACCCTACTTAAGCTCAGGCTGAGCTCCCTACCTGGTCTTTTCTTCACCTTAGGCTTGAGTTGTTGCCCTGGATTCTTCTCTCCTCCTGAGGGGGGCTCCCTTGATGGCCCTGATTTGCCAGCTTGTTGTACCTGATGGGATGTCAGTGTTCCCTAGCTGTGCTCTGGCTGCATGGGGTGGTGCTGAGGTGGCTCTCTGATCTTGTCCTGCTGTTCCCTGGCACTTGCTGAGGGATTTGCAGAGAAGGGATATGCAGTGAGGGGATGGCCACAGGAGAAGTGCAAAGCTCCACAGCTCGCCTGAGGGTGGAATGGCTTTATACTAGCTGAGTATGAAAGCAGATCATGAGATACCAAGTCATGGGAGCATGGGAGTTCTGTGCTAGCAAAAATTTCTGGAAGACTCCTGGTGTGAGGAAAGTGGATCACTGCAGTCTGGGTGGGCTCCCGACCCTCCCATGCAGGGCACAGTGGCTGCTGTGAGCTGTGCTGGGCTGGTGCTCCTCTCAGTGCCTGAGCTGTGTGAGAGTGGCAGGAGGGTCTTTTCTTGTACATAACACCACTGAGTATGTAAATGTGACTAATTTTGTGTTTTTATTGCCTACAGGCACAGTGAAGAAATGTGCCTTGCAATAATCCTGTGGAGGGAGGTGGGTTGTAAATGGCTTTTGCTTCTGCAGAGGGTTGTTCTTAGGTTTCAAACTGGTTCCCAATGAAGTTCCATTTTCTGCCCCTATAGCCCTCACTCCAATGGTAAGGGTTTCCTTGTCCTCCTGAAGTAATAACTATGCCGGCTTGTAGAAAGTATTGATGCCAGAAGTCCTGGCTAGGACACAAATTTCTACCTGATTTTTTTGTGTAAATCAAATGAAGTGAACAGAACATTGATGTGGTGTCGAACTGAAGAGCTGCAACAGTGTTCACTGCAATCCTGTCCTGTGCTAATTTCAGTAAATGCATCTTACTTGGACATTTTTTTATGTAGATTGTTCATCACAGCCCTACAAAAAGTCTTGTATGTATGAAATGCCATGTCAGGTTAAAAGTGAGCAGTATAGAAACACAAAAATCCTCAAGTTAATGGAAAATAAATGTACAGTGTTCTAATGACTTGAATGAAAACTACATGGCTCAGGATCCCTCCATTAAACGAAAGAACCACAGTTTTTATGTATATAGTTTAAAAGGAATTACAGTGAAAAGTTTTCATCAAGCTGTTACTGGTTAGTTATATCTTATTATGGTAAGATGTTGGATATAACAGGATGGATTTATGCTGCAGTTTAAAAGTCTTCTGTCCAAAACAGATCTGGACTAAAACTCTCCATTGTTGAATTGCCACTTAAGTAGCTTAGTGATAATGCTGAATGCATTATTTACTTATTGTGAAAGACCTACAAAGCTCCTTATTCTTTTTTCTCTTGGCTATGATATTTTTCAATCCAGAAGCTTTCTAAAATGCTATGTAGCTCATTAACATCACTTTATTAGCTATCTGACTGTCCACCAAAGCAGACTTTTTATAGCACACAGCCATTCTACAGTGTCCAAATACTTAGGGAAGAACTGCTGAATTTGATTTAAACTTGAAAAGTGTTTTACATAAGCACATAGAAAAATGTAACGTGCAAAACAACAAACCATTCTAAACAAGCAAAGCTTTTTTGTCTATTTCTACTGTATTTAAGTATAGAGGAATAAGAAAAGTCTTCATTATTACAAACAGTTACTGTAAAGCAAATATGAAGAATTTTTTTTTTAAGTAACATTCACTTAACCCCTCCACTACTGGCTCAAACTAGAGAGTAGAAGTCTGAAATGCTGATGTCCCTCTAGGATTACATAAAAACAACTTCAGCACTTCTGTGTGTAGTTCATACAATAGCTCAATTTATGTGTTAGGCTTGGCTAACTCATCAACATGATAAGTAATATGTTTTATAATTAGCGTTTAATAATTGGGGAATTTTCAGATTCAGTGAAGCTCAAATTATGGTTGCAAAGCAGTATCATGTTGTTTCAAAGGGGTAGTTTTGAGGCCACAGTGCTCACAGAGCTCCCAGCCATTCACCTGCTGCTCTCTCCCTCAGCACAGCAAAACAGACCAAGGGCTTCCAGTCACTACAAATAATTTTGCACTAAATTAAAATAAGGCTACTCTTTAAAATAGCACAGACATCATTCTTCTGGGTTTGAAGGAGGAGGCCTTGAAAAAATTGGAAAACAATTTAAGAAATGCTGGTGTGCTACTTTTCTGGTCCAGCAACTTCCAGTGGATCTCTTTCCTTCAGGATTTGCCATGGTCTGAGTCCTGCCTCAGGTGAGCATTAGCCTCACGTGTAGCAACGTGCTGCTTGCTCAGCCCTCACCCTGTTCGCCTGCCCTGCAATTCTGCTGGGGAGCTGATGGTCTCTGACCTGGCTGCTTCTCTCTAAGCACAAATTCCCTACAAATCAGGGAGATCCCATGTTTGTGCCAAGAAATTATGCTGCTGTATTGGTGAGTTGGATGTGTCTGATAAACAAGTACTTTTCCTCCCCTGTTCTAAAGTTTTTCACTGAGTCAGGTTTCTGTTCTGATGCACTGCTTGGCCAGATGAGTACTGGTACTACCAGAAGGGATGCAACAGCTGGGAATGAAGTGGAGCAGTGCAGATAGATTGACTGGCTTAAGAGCAACATGAAAATGCATCCTAAATAGTGAACAAAGAGTTAAATTATGCCTATGCTGTTGTACTCATACTTATCTGTTAAAAAGTCATTTACATACAAAAATAGCTACTTGCATGTGCAAGTGTTGTTTATGTTGTAGAAGACTAATCAGGTGGTGTATGTGTCTGTGAGGCTTAGACACAACCATTTCTGTCCCGACAAAATGAGTTTTACTAAATATGTCCCCCCCAAGGCATCATTACAATTTTATTCTTACAAAGAACAGCAGGATTTAGGACAACAAATTCAGATTATTTCCTTTCTGACAGATGTAAATATAGCAACTGCAAATGCTTATCCTGGTCTGCGCTGCAGGTATTGCTGTTGCAATCTCAACCATCTAAATTCAGGTATGAAGAGTTCTGTTTTTTCTACTGGCAGTATTTTATTTCCTCTGTATTTACACATCTATGTGATCATACTTTATATTTTTAATTTCCTTCACCTGATGATTTTATTCTTTCCTAAAGAGGAGCTGTAGAATATGCTACACCTGGGAAGTACAGCAGTGTGATGGAAGGTGTATCATGTTATGTCATTGTGATTATAGGTTTTATGTTTTACTGTGAATACTGGCAGACTGTGATAGTGGAGATAGCCAAAGGCACTGTACCAAGCTGTTCCCATTGATAAGAAGTTTATACAAAACTATTTTCATGCACAGAACTGCACAACTCCAGTACTAGGAGCTAGTTAAAAGGGAAACTAACAAAACCAAATCCCAAACCTTACTTAGCTTTGTGGAGACAGATTCTCCCTCAGAAACAAGATCTTATAATTTATTTCTCACTTGTAATTTTCACCAACTTAAAAGATGCTATTTGCTGGCCTAGATGTGCAGCTACGCAGTCATTCTGCAAAATCTGTGGGATATTGACTATGAATTATGGCAAGACAATGAGCAGAAGAAAACCAAATCCTCCATAGTACTCATTAATGGTTGCCTGTGACAAGCCACTGTCAGCTTTAATAGTTTTCCTGGGGTGATTCCTGCTTCCTCTGTGGGAGACTTTTGGAATCGCTAAAGAGGATTCCTAAGTAGTAGCAATACTTAGATAACTTTTGTCAAATGTAATGCAAAATATAGTTAGAAAAAAGTTATTTTCGATTTCATTTTATTTCTTCCTAAAGAAGTAATCTTCTTAGAACAGATGGTCTAATCAAATACCTGCACAACCTACACTAAGTAATGCGTATATTCACTAGAGCATAACCAAAACAGTGAGCTGATGTTTTACTAATCACCCCGATGAGAGAAATGCTGAGTGCCATTCAATAAACAGGTAATTTCCCAAAGCTAGACTAACTTTTACTTTGTTATCATCAAAATTAGACAGCTTTTCCAAACCAAGGCAGGCTGTCTTCTCCAGCTCTGCTAGTCCTTTATTTTGCATGCTATCACACCAGTTTGAATAGGATGTAGTGTAGTGGCTACGAATAAGGATAGCAAAACCAGGTCACTTAACGCTGTAAAAAAACTTTCAAACCATATTTATGTAATATTACATGTTTATGTAATGTTTTGCATACTACTTTTTAGCTCTAAATATCCAAATGACTTACAACCATGTATAGCTGCTCACAAAGTTACAGGTGGGGGAGATCAGACAAAGAAGTGAAGTAATTAGTGTTCAGACAAGTGGTTGGCTAAGCCAGGCCCTTTTCCTTTGCCTCACAGGCCTTTTTTTCAAAGAGAACTTTTTTTCTTATTTTTTTCAAAGAGGGATCTTTTTATTAATTCTATGGCTAATGCCATAGAGAAAAGAAAGTGCAAAGCCAGGCAACAAATAAAAGGGCTAAAGAGACAAAAGAAATTATTTTCTTGTTAAGGATGTCTCAGCTGTGCTTTAAGGACTGTCTGCATCTGTAGGCACTGTTCATCCTGCTCCAGAGTGTTATTGATTCTGTGCTCGTGGATCTCATGCAAAACTGTATTTCTACAATAACTGTAATTTTGTTTCTGATTCTTAACATCAGAATTGGGTTTTCTGACAATTTCAAATCTACTAATACATCTACTGCCATTTTTGATAAGTTTTAGAGCTGATGGATTAACACTGAATGTCAAACACCACAATTAGAATTGCTGATGTTATGCAGAAACACTGTCCTTAGCATATACATCCCTCCCCTCCCCAGGTCTTATTATTGCTACAGAATCGGCACTCATTTCTGTTAATTTAATAAGCTTTTTGTTACAGGCGTCCCAGGCTTAGAGGACCTTTGCATGTATGTGAACCACTTAAAAGAAGAATGAAAAAGAACATAAACAACAATGACAGTTGTAAGTGAAATCCAATTTCACCTCATTTCTCTTCAAAGGTGGGGCCACATTGTTTTCCCTTCATTTGTGTTTGTCAGGATGATAAAATAAATATTTTTAATGAGTTACAGTGTATACCTACATAATGTGGAATTGTTATAGAAACAAATTTGAATGTTGAATTTCATTATACAGGGAAGAGATGTCTTATTAGTATTCACAATGAATCGTGTGATGTCTCTCCACATTCAAATTAAAGCACATAGAGCTTTGAAAAAGAATAAAGTTGCTCATCAAATCCACATTAGGATACTGCACCAATATAAGTAATTCAATCAAAAAAATCCTCACATATTATTTTTTGAGGAAGGGTTGCAAACTTTGTGATAAACTGGTAATTTGTTCAGTTCTATGCTGCAGAATGTGATGCAGTTTCCTTTATCACATATGTCCATAATAATAAATAACCACACAGCTCTCAAAAATATACAATGACTTCCTAAAATCATTAATACTGTTATTTGCAAATTTATACTTCAGGTATGGTATGTGCTTGCACTGCCTCCTAACAAGAAGTCATTTAAAAGTCATTCAAAAAACTTATTTCATCATAGCACGCTGGAATATGGAGAAGCCTAACTGGTTGTGTGGCAGTGCTGCTAAAAGGGGAAGCAAAGCAGCTGCTCCTGTCCCATGCAGAGGAGTGCAATATCTGCATAATCCCTGCTGCTGCCTCAGGTAGGCAGCTCAGAGCAATGGGGATAAAACCAGTCTCCAACAAGATTTCATAGCCTCAGGTACTGTCCCAAATGACACAGAGTACCACCCAAGTCTGAATGTGAATATTCTACCTAAAGTAAAGTACTGGCATCTCCAGGTGCAAGAAAGGCTTATGATAAGGTATGTAACACTTTCAATTAACTCATCACATGTTTAGCATACAAGCAACTCCCTTGAACAGAGGCAAACTTGCTTCCTGGGTCAATTATAAAGTAATTAAAATCTGAAGATGAAGAAGCTTCTTTCCCGACAGAGCTGTGGTAAGACTTCTGTAAGCTGGGATTTCCCTCTGAACCTCTGCATGCCTCCAGTGTAACCAGGAACAATCATGAATTCATGGCACATGAGTTGGACTAACTCAGGTAACCGTGTCAGTAAGACCAGGGCAGCCTGGGCCATGTAGTGGTGCTGGGCATTTCAGTGCAGCTTGCCTATGGGGATGTTGTGCTGCCAAATCTTTTTCTGTGCCATTAAACCCCTACAGAGATTAAATCTGCATGTGTGTGCTAGGGCAAGACAACTGTAACTCATGAACATTGTTCATGAATATAATCTAAAAAGTATTTGACTTTTGGTAAGCATTAGGTGGAGAAGTTTCTCACAAGAAGAGACTGAATGTAATTTTTCTATAGTGGTAAAAATAGACTTCCTACAATTGCCTGCTGGGATGCCTGAAGGTGAAGTTTAAGGACAGGGTTTCCTTTTATCCTAATACATTTCAATCTATTACAGAGCAAGTTGATAAGAGAAGCTCTAAGTATGGTTCCTTCCACTGTACCACCCTGGGAAGTAATAAATTACAGTGTATTATGTTCCCTATCAGTCCTACCCATCGCACATCTTACAGAAGATGTGATAAAGAGAAACACCTGGGATAGAGTAATGCAATTAACTGCTGCCATTTGAAATGTGAAAATTACATTCTCTTATCCTAGCCCATCTAGTTGCTCAACTAATTTTGAGCAAAAATGCTATTTAATGACTTGATGGTTGACTGTATGACTACTTTCCAACAGACTGTTTCTTGCAGTAGGTGGAAGAAAGGTCAAAACCTTGCACCAGCCTGCAGTGTCTTGGCTGTGCAGCCCAGAGGTCAGGGGTACTAAGGGACAGGAGAGTATTGGGACAGCCCAGCTCCACCTTAGCTACCTCTGTGAGGGGCACAACAGGGACAGCCCCTCCTCAACACTTGGATGTGCTTCTGATGTCAGATGGCAGCTGGGCAAGGCAGCATCTGAAGCCAGAAAGGGATGAATATGAGATATGCCTCCATGTGTTCCTAAAGGGATGTTGTAATTTAAACAAGCTAGCACTGCTCATCATTTACCTTCAAATGGAATTTTAGGTTCCAGTTAGTAGGAGAGGAGATGTATGAAGTGCACTTACTAGAATGAGAAGTATCTGCTTATAAAATGAGTCAGTAAGGGTGCAAAAATAAAAGACCTCAGAGAAGGTGAGGTATTCTCTCATCTGACAGAGAATTTAAGGCTGTACTATGCTACAAATGAGAGCCATATCCCCTTGCTTTAAAGGTATGCAACATCTACATTTTTTCATATGAAAAAACCTTTGCATATAGTATCTGAGTATTTTCAGGCCACAGTAAAGTGTTTTACGGATAAGAAGTGGCATTGCTCTGCTTATAACAATGTCTTTAGACAGCATACAAAATCACCCTGTTCCACATGGCCATCTGTGATATGTTAATGCAAAAGTAAAAAAGAAAAAAGGCAACTTCAAAAGATATGCCCTTGGATTTTTCAAATTTTCATTTCTCCTAATTTTTCACTGGGCATTTACTGAAAGTGCTGCAGTGACATCAATGGAAAATAATTCCAAGTTTTAGCTTATAATGGAAGTAAACATAAGGCTGTAAATAATTTTAAATGGATTTGAGATTATTTTTGTGAATTCTGTTATATAGCACTTGAATGCACCAGTTAATAACACTTTGTGGGCACATGTAAATTCAAAAAGCTGGCCAATAATTAAAATATATATAAGAAAAAACCAAACCTCTTAAGGTATCTTTGATTTTATAAACTCATAGTGACATAGTAAGGTTATAGAAATTATGTATTAATGTAATTTATTCAAGAAGCTGGAGAGATACTTGTCTTTGTCATAGGAGCTATTAAAGAAAAAAAATCTGCTGTTTACCTCTCCTTGCAAACATTTGTGACTCTGTATCTCTCTACTTATCTATATATATTCTGCAACACAGTACTGACTAGCTTGTAATCATAAAATCAATTCCTCCACCTGATATTATGCCTACTCAAGTTCCTTTCCAAGTTCCTTCATATTTCTAAGATTGATTTTCTAGACTTCATTTTGTAATTGTTATTTTGTGGATATAGAAGAAACTTAGAATCACAACTATATATTATGTAACATTTTCTTGTAGGGTCGTGTAACCCTCCAAACCTGGAGAAACTGCCTGCATACACTTGCAGGTGTCTGAACTTGGCTGATGCCAAAAGTTTTGATATGATGCTCAAAAATAGACTTTTTTTTCTGACTTTTTTTTAAAATCTGCAAGCACATAAGAAAACTAGTTAAAACTATATGTTGAATATATGAAGGGATATTTAAGTATTTATAAAACAACCCTATGCCATGGAAAATATCTTATTAGGACTTTATAGTTTATTTAAATTCTCTGAAGTTCCTTTCAATTAGGGAAATCCTATCCTGAGATTCAATTAATTTAATTCCTAGACATGAATTTGCTGAAACCAACGGATGTTCTTGCTGAATAAAACCTGAATAGCAATTGAATGAAAGCTCCAGGAGGTATCCCCGTGCTTATGAAGTCCCAGATCATCCTGTCACGTCCCAGCAGCTTTTAACTCCGCATACGTTGAGCTCCTCTGAAGCTGCTTTGCCATCAGCTGGTCTCCCCAGTGGTGGTGGAGGAAAATGAGGAGGCAGTTTTTGACTGAGGAAAAACTAAAAGTCACTGCTCTGCTCCTGGAGCTTGTAGGTGTGGCAAGGCTTAGGACAAGATCCCTGTGGCGTCCTGGGGCTATGAGGAGTACATGAGAACAGGGAATGGGGGCCACAGCCTCACCTGAAGGCAAATAAAAAGGCAGTAAAACAAGTGTGACTCAAGTAAGTCTGAAGAGTAATTATGTTTCTCTGAGTGTAAGGCAAGTGTGTTTCATACCAGTGCTTGCCTTCTCAGGTGCTGCCTTTGTTAATTAACAAAATGCTTTATAATAGAATAGCTGTCATAGATGATATAATGCTATCACTTTGATATCTTAATTAAATTACACTGTAGGCTCTAAGTCCTTCAGGACACCTTCATTTAAGATGCTCTGTGTTTGTCAGTCACTATCACAAATGGGGTTTTGTTTTGTTTGGGTGCTTTTTTAATACCTACACCTATAAATGCCTGGCTTTATTAGTTGAGTCTAGGCTAGCAGAGTGAAGCTAATGTAGTTACATGGGATGGTGTAACTACAAGAGGTTAGACTGAAAAGGCAGATTTGTTGAGTTTCTGATTAGCTTTTATACAATAATGAATCTTGTCACCCTGCAGGAGAGTTTAACCTAAGTTTTATAGTAATGGTGTTAAAATGTGAATTATGTACTGGATAGTCCACATTTTCCATTTAAAAATCATAGATGTCAAAGAGTCTAAACTCAGTGTTTGCCATCCTGCTTCTTATTGGCAGCAGAGAAGCCAATTTTCAGCTTACGCAGCGGTCCAAGGGGCATAACTGTGTTGAATACCATAGGCCTGCGTAAAATGTTTATAGTTCAGTTACACAAACAAGATTTATACAACAATTGAAGCTAAGTAGAGAAAAAAGCTTTCTGCTGGCTATCATTCTGTTGAAAGTCTTAATTATTACTATTTGTTTACATGTTGGGATTGCAGTGGCATGTCACGCAGTGGTGCAAGCCCACGGCTTGCTGAGGGCCATTGTCCAAACAGGGGTGAAGACAACCACTGCCTGGAGGCACTGCCCATCTTGACAGCATTTTAATATCTCTCATTGTCAGTTTTATTATTTTGTTGATGGCCAGCTGCTCTTTTGTCACTATTACAATGACAAGCTGTCAAGCAAGTGCTGGTTTTAGCAAAGCTCAGGTGTTTGCTTGTTGCTGTGCCTCGGAGAAGGGGATGCAAAACAGCCCCATCCTACACTCCTGAATAAATCCAAGTAGGAAAACTTCAGAAAGCAGCAGAAGTATGAGAGGAAAATCTATCCATATATGTATTTGGTGCTTTTACTCTGGCATTTGTGATGGACAAGTCCTTCATGTGTCACTCTTAACTCGCCCTGAAGACTGTGGGAATCCTTGCAGTGATTTAAATTGAAGCAGACTTGCTCCTAGATGCTCCAATTATGGAAACAGCAGCAAGAGCTTATGAGACAAAATTTTCTCACACTGGGAGAAAAAATAATGAAGAGACACACTGTATTCAATGTGGGATGCCGAATAAAATCAGTCTCTTAATGATGAATAGTTATAAAGTTGTTGTTTAAAAAAATGACATTGCAACAAACAATGTGCCCTTCTAGTCACCTCAGATGAGGACTAATCTCCCACTGTGTTTCATTGTTTGGCATTATTTTATTACTGGACTTAACTGGATGTAAAATTAATTATTCCTTAATATATCTGCATTAAAAAAGTGCCAAACACCAATTATGAATGATGACATTTAAAATAATTCACCAAGTGAGTTTAATTAAGTTACAAATAGGCTGTTCTGCAAATAGAAGTGCTGCTCTGAGGGCAGGCTGCAGCATGCTGCCTGCATGGCATTAGCCAAACAGGCACTCACGATGCATGTGTGCGCTAGACTTTGGAAACAAAACTTTTCTGAACTAGTGATATACCAAAAATAATAATTACTTGTGAGAGTGATCTTGTAAGAAAATATTCCATTCATCTATAAAGGCAATACCCCAGACTGCAGCGTCCTAAGTGATTTCATGCTTTGTACTTTTAAAATAATTCTTTAAAGGGCCATTGCAGTATAAGCCAACTCAATGTTGAGAAGGCTGCAGGAAGGATTTATTTGAGTTTTGAATTTGTAGTACAGCAGATGAGAAAGAAGGATTGGGGAAGGCTTATTAATTTTTGAAATGATTCAACACAAGGAAGTACTTGTAAGAACAATACATTTCCCTTCTTGCAGTACAGTTGCTTTTTCAGTTTTAGAAGAAACTCTTGTTTTTAACACTCCTCCATGACATAATACGGAAGAAGTTACATACAAAGGAGATTCTGTGTTGCATTTCTAAACTGCTCCAGAGTTTGAGGGGAGATTATCTCTAGCTTTCTGGATGATATCAAGGGTGACCAAATAAAATCTCTGGAAAAATATCCATTTACTCTTTAGTGCTGTGAAAATGTAGATAAACTGGACTATAGTGCTTATATTCTTATCTTCAATGAAATGCTGTGGGAAATCTGTGTAAATCAGGATAGAGTGGGAATAACTCTTCTGACTTTGTTACAGCTGCAACAGACAACAAAAAATTAGGAAATGAAATCTTAAAACATGTATTAGGTTCTTTGCAGTAACTTTAATCAAAATCAAATTTCTCTAAAAAGCACATTAAGACTTCAGAAGCTGAATATTTTGCTATTTAAATATGTGAACTAAATTATATTTTGGATGCTTAACCAATTGCAACTGATACTGGCATCATTATGGGGATTTTTACTTTTCAGAGTGCCCCAGGATGGGTAACTGCTGCAGAAGTGGGACATTTTGGGGACAGAGGAGCAGCAGTTGGGCCGTGCTTTTCACAGGCAGCATTTACTGACACATGCTGTTGATAATCTTCTGGCCAGAGAATTAAATGTGAATTCTTTATTAACAGCTCAGAGCCTTTGCCCCCCCAAAGCAGCCACTGTGAAGTTACTGCAGCTGCATCTGAGAGCTCATTGTGTGGGCTGCATGTGCTGCTGCATAAATGGGATCAGTGACCACAGCGCCAGTGCCATGGCAGCGATCCATTCCAGGGCACTGCAGTCCTCCCTCCTGCATGTCTACAGGTAGGCCCTGGGGTGTGTCCTTGGTCAAGAAGGAGGTCTGAAAAGAAAGAGGGGGGGAGCAGAGGGGGAGGAAAGAGTACAACTAAATTTTGAAACAAGTTAGTGACAGCTGTCGGCAATAAAACCACATAACACTGAAACAGAGGTGGTAATGGCATGAAACAGGAAAGCAGGGCTGTGAAGCACTGAGATCATCAGAAAAAAAAAGCAAAAGCCAACTGAAGTTTAAAAAGACAAGTTTTTGTCACTATTTTCTTCCTCTTTAGTCCGCAATTATTTCAAGTCATTCCCCTGAATACGTGTCATGGTTTAAGCCAGCTGGCCACCAAGCCCCATGGAGCTGCTCACTCACTCCCCCTGCAGAAGACTGGGGGGAGAATTGTAAGGGGAAAAGCCAGAAAATTCGTGGGCTGAGATAGAAGTTTACAGGGAAAGCAGAAGCCATGCACACAAGCAAAGCAAAACAAGGAATTAATACACAACTTCCCATGGGCAGGCATTACTGTCCTTTGGTTTTGTTTTGGTTTTTTTTGTTTTTTTTTTAATCTGTGATAACAGAGTCCAAATTGCTGAACTACATTCATGCATATAAACCACACCTTCATTTTGCTGGGTATGAGGCAAAGAATTGAATGTTCAGTCTGAAAGCAGTGGGAGGAATTTTGCACACAAGAAGTAAAGCAAAAGGAAGTAAAAGGTCACTGTCTTGAGATGGGTAAAGAAAACGGGATGTAAAAGGGTTAGATTACAACGGAGTGAGTTACCATCAAGTAATTTTCCCTACTGCCCGATTTCCTTTCACTCCTCTAGCTTAGCAGTCATTATGCTAAATGACAAAACAAATGGTAAAGACCAGGACAAGAACTTCCATGTAGAACAGCAAGAAGTGCAACTTTGTAAGCTATATTTTTCTCCCTTTTTCCACATTAGTCTAAAGACTCTCTTATAAAGAGTATATGCTTGTGAACAAAAGTGGGCTTCTAATGGAACTGAACTGAATATATTTTTATGGCTTGCAATGTTAAGTAATTTTACTTAACATGCCATTTTTGAAACTAAATGCGTGACAGAAGGAAAAGTATGAGACATAGCAAATGCATGAAGGAGGATTTATACATTTCCACTGAAAAATAAACTGCTGATCTGGTTCACTGATACCACATTCCTCCAGCATTAGGCAATTCTTGCAGGTAAGTCTCTTACACTGTTTGACAAGTAAGTCTACTTCTTAAGGTGGTTCTAAAATATCTTTTTTTTCATATGAGGGAAAGATGTCACAGTTTAACATTAATTGACTTACTGGATGGACCAGTGTGAGAGTTTGCACTGACCACTGCATTGAGAGGTATTGCAGCACAGAATTTTGTTTGCTGGATGCAGAGATTTAGCAGCAAGTCAAAAACTTGTTAACTATCTGCTTGGTGTTACTGTGTCACATCCATCATTACCACATCTACTACCCTCTACTTGACAAGTTTATCTCATTACAGCAACTAAAAGAAAAAGGGTCCTCTTTCTGACTGGGGCTGCTACTGGCTCCACCAGGAAAACAATTAGGAAACCAAGCTGCTGTTGGCAATACTACCATCTTAAATGCTTGCTAAGATCTTTTATCAGGCTCTAGGGATTATTTTTAAGTTTAAAGAATTTTTTTTTCTGCTTTATTAGTCCGCAACTAAAGTGAATTATATTAATGAACAAAGACAAAACTTCACGTCTGCTGCAAAGTTATATACAGCCTTATAGCTTATTCCTATTTTTTAAGCACTGCATTGCAAGGCAATTTTAAAAACCTACTTAGAGCATATACGATTGCCGAATTGTTTTACTTTGTCTTCTTTTCAGTACCTCATACTTTTACTGCTGCAAACAGCTGTATATGATCGTCTGTTTGGTCAAAAAAGATGAACAGCAGGAAATATGACTTGTGAGTCTATCTGGTTCATAAACATATTTCAGAAGAGGTACAGGAGATAAAAGAAAATCTAATGGTTCCTGCTTTTATCCTTCGCCAGGCTCAAGGATGTCTCCTAATTTGACTTGAACATATTTTTGAATTCCATTAAAGCTGGAGTTCCTAAAAATACCTGTAAAATCATTTAGCTACTAATTGGAACATTGTGGTTTTTTTCTGCAGGAAGCTTCATATTCCTCCTTCTGCCTCAAACCAGCCAATTTCTAGGAGAAATATCAAGCAATTCATTTCATTTGCTACAAAATGCACTCTGTTGCCACTCTGTTGTCAAATGATGAGATTCAAGGCCTAGAAACTTGGATCTTTGCAAATTGCGTGCCAGCTCCAGCCAGGATTCAGGTGGACTCTTTTGTAAACCATTTGACTAATCTATACAAATCTGCCAATGGGCATTTTTCTGTACGTTTTTAAATTTCTTTTCCCTTATTTTAATTATGAGAGGTACATCAGTACCTAGTGCTATGTTACTATCTCTAGACTGAGTAAATTTACTTAAATTTACTTTAAAGTAAATGCTTGTTTTATGCATCTTCTGCTTTCTAACCCGGTGTTAATGCAGATATATGTCACAGCTCCTCCATAGGTGTAGCTATCCTCAGTTCTCATGGGCCCTGCCTGGCCTCAGTGTGTTAGTAAATATTGAAGCATTAAAGATGTTTTCCCCACAGAAACCACAAGGTAAATGTAACAAGTAATCAATCTTCAGAACAACAATCAGGAAACCTCCTAATGAACATCCTACACAAATGCAATAATTAATCTAAGCTATGACCTGAATGGCAATGAATATAATCCGCTTGAAATGGTGTGCATACTGTACTCATTTTTTGGCTGTCTCAGATAGTCTTTTATATGCAATACAAACATATTGGGTTGTTTTGAAGAATACTAATTTCAGGAGGGGAATGTGACACAAGTGATGCATGCAGATCAGGTTGTCTGTTCTTACATGTTCAGACTAAGGCAAAACACAATGTCAGTGTCAAAGCAGAACAGGAAGGATAGAATATACTCAGAAACCAAAAAAACCCCAAGCCGTCAAACCTAGCACAAACCACTCAGCAAACCCAGTACTTTAACCACAAAGCCTCAGACAAGTGATCGAGGGCTGTGAGCAATGTGGTGGAGAAAGAGAGGTGTTTGGCACAGGTTCAAATTAGGCAGTGTAAGCTCTCCTTTATTAATTAGGAGGACATATCATTTGAAAACTGCAGGCTGATCTTCAGCCAGTGTGAGTCGGCCTGGTGCTATCTTACTCAGTCCAGCTGAAGACAGTAATACAATGTTTTTGAGACAATACATTTTTTAATCTGAATTAGTAAGTAACACTTCAAGATTTTACAAAATGAATGTGTTTCTTCTTCACTTGGCATCAGTGTTGGCATTAGAAGCAGATGGGCAGGTTTCAGTCCCCAGTGAGCAGGCTGGAGGCCATTGTGCACAGTAATGTTTCCAGGGCAGCATTGCAGAAGCATTTTTAAATAAGAGCAAAAGAATTTCCCCACGGATTAAAATAGCGTGTCGTCTAACAGACACACCTCTAACAATCTTATCTTTTACACAGATTTTCTTTTTTTTAAAGCCATCTACCAAAATTAACCCAGGAAATGCCTAAAGAAATGCCACCAAAACTAAACTCCTCCATGGACAAATACAAGTAATCCTTACTGACTTTCACTATCAGACATATAAAGATGGGATTTATTCATGTATTTATTTGCTCTTTATTTATTTAGTTTGGCTGTCATTTCAAAATGATGCAGGGAAAAAAACCAAAGGAATTCCTTGTACTGTTTCTGGTGGTAGCTCACCACCAGAAGCTAGTTGAGATTGGGTGGATGCTCCCTAGGGACTGGTGAGAAATGCTCATCATGGCATTTTTCTCAAATGACACTGAAATTGTCTTGTGAGTCATTAGATCCATACCTAAATTTAACTATGCATTAAGCATATTATACCAGGTCCATGAAAAGGTAGAGCTGGCCAAGGGATGGAAAAGTCTGACATGTAACTGTTGAATGGTTATATGTCAAGCGTACAATTAATTGTTAGTAATAACCTTGCTTACTCACAAAGAAAGAACATGAGTAGCAATGCAAAAGAAGAGAGGAAAATCAGAGAAGAGTGGAATACAAAAGAAGAACATACTAATGATGGTTCCAGAAACATCCCAGCACAACTAATAAAATGTAAAATATGTTTCATTTGAGATTTTTTTTCTCTTCAGTAATTATTTTCTGCTCTTCTCTGTGGTGTAACCACTGACAGATCTTGTTTTCACTTCCTTTGCCATGGTTAAACATATATCTATGTCTTCCTTCTCCATATAGTGTGAGAGTAAAATAATTGTTTTCCTAATTTCTCAGCTATTGAAAGAGTGTCTGTTGCGATTTCCACTGAGCCCTTCACTTTCTTTTCCTTCACCACAGAAGGAATCAGCAACTCCAAATTAAATTTTTTTGGCCTTCCATTCCACAGAACACGTGAACTGTAGAAAGAAAGCCTCCTCCTTCCCTTTGTCCTCCCTGTCTCATAACGCTTGACCATTTCCTCTGGCTTTCTCTGAGGCCACTTTTATCACGAGCACCAGCAGGAGCTCCTTGTGCCTCCTGCCTCCCGTGGGCACGGCTCTCGCCCAGGCCCCGACGCCCCGGAGCCCGGCACTGTCCCCACACAGCCTCTGGGATCTGCTCCTCCGCGCTCCGAGGCATAAGGCAGCCAGATGGGCTCTCAGATGGTGACAGGGACAGCGAGGCACAGGATGTGCGGAAGCATCCCTTCCACAGAGCGAATGGGAACAGGCTGTGAAAGGGGGGTCAGGCAGTTTCCAGTCGTGCTTTGAGACTTTGAGACTTTGAGATTTCAAAGTCTGGGCTCTGAGCTGAACATCAAACTGAAAATTTGAAAATTTCACTTGGAAGAAAATTTATGCCAATTTCTGTATCTAGCAAATACAACTTTTTAAAAATGTTGACACAAACCCCTTTGAATTGTTTCAGGTTTTTGGAGGAGGAAAGAAAAAAGTGGGATCCAGAGAAGCAAGTAATGGCAGCTTCTAGACAGACTGAGACTTTTATTTGTGCGATTTTCATAGTTGTGTACAACTCAACCTGATTCTTTATTTCAACAGATAACATCACCTATTAAAAACCAAATAAACCAAGTCAGATCTACAGACTATCTCTCACCAGTTCAGTTGCTCTGGTATACATGAGTAGATGAAATGTGTTAAGGGTATCCCTGCTGAAATGTAAAATGCAAGTGCCGAGAGCTAACCAAGCTGTATGAAAGCATACCAGCTGGGCTGGGACAGCAAAGGAGGAAGGTCAGGAACTCTGAAAAGAAAGAGGATCAATACCAAAGTCTTGAGAGGAATGCATTCAAGTCCTACAGAGAAAAAGAAAACTACCTTACATGAATTGTCAGAAGCAGCTGCCTGTTCAAAAAATAATGGTGCTTGCTCTTTTGCTCAAGTTTCTTTTTCTTTTTTTTTTCTTTTCTTCTCATTTTCTTTTCTTCTCTGCTTTCCCTTGATTGATAACAGAAAAAAATGGTGCCTCTATGTGCTATTGGAAAAATGTTGAAATCTGGCAAGTGCAAAAAGGCTTGAAAAATAAAAGATTTAAATGTTAAAGTATATTCAGCAGCCAAGAAGCTAACCCAAAACCACAGGTAACAAGTTCATGCAGATGTCAGCTTAAAGTTCAGATGGATCAGCATTTCAAGCGAATTTTCTGCAGGGTTTTTAAAGAGAAAGGTAAGAAAGAACGTAATAAAACTGGAAGTAATCTTTCAAACTTACTTTGGCCATGCAGTCCTCTCTGCAGTTCTACATAAGGAAGAGATATTCAAATAGTCTAGATTTTTCTTTCTTTCTTTCTGCAAATTTCTCAACTATAAATGGTTTATTAATTAATTGAAACCCACTAACTAGTAAGCTCCAGATAGGAAGAATGAGTTGCTTTCCCTAGACATGGCATCAAGGGAGAGCTTCAGTACCAATCTTAGGCTAGGGGCAAGGTGCAGTAGGAAGGAGAGGAAGCAAAATGCTCACCCCATCTCATCCCCTGCTCTCACATCTCTCCATCTTTCCTGAGGCTCAGATTTTGTCTAAATGCTTTGACTTACCTTGCTATGGTGGGACTTGAAAAATACTAATGTTGATAGAGAAAATGGAAGCAAACTTTTACTAATTCTGCTAAAGCTACTGATGTTAGTCTGGATTTAACTCATGCAAATCAGAGCACAGTATGGACCTAATCAGCTGAAGAATAGGAATTACTGTACAAAAGGCAACATTGCATAAATCTAAGATCTATGAAGTCTCTCAGTTCTAAGGGGTCTTTGTATTTTTAACTTAGTTACAGCTGTGATGTGCAGTGAGATACGATGCATGCTAAAGACCTCGGCTATCAATTAGTAATAGGCAGGAATGAAAGATGAATATCTAATGTTTGACTGATATAGTCTCCAGTGAGCGTGGCTGGGTATTTTAAATGCATGCCTGCATTTCTGCAGAAGATACAGTGAGCGGCTTGATGCCCACAGCAGTTGGCACCAAACAGTTGGCAGCTTCTTCATCTGCCTCTCAGGAGAGTGCCTGCTTTACACCAGGGTTTGGTTTCATGTTTAAACCTGCCATGGAGAATGACACTGATGATCAGCGAAGAGACAGTCAGCAAAGGCACCCATGTCAGGCACAGTAAGAGAGAAATGTTGTCTGTGCAGTTCAAGTGACTGCTCAGAAATAGGTTAAACCTCCTGTGGCACAGTCACCATGGATTCCATCGGGCTTGGGGGCTGTGTGCTCACTTGCACAGGCAGGAGCCAGTCCCCACAACCTGCCCCCAGCCCCAGCACAGGAGCACAGTGAGCAGGGCTGCTCTCCAGCCCCACTTTCTTAAGTTCCTCTGTTCAGAGATAGTTATGTCTAAGGGGGCTTAATGCTCTGAATGTGTGAATGCCCGTGTGTATCACAGACCTGTTGATAATCTTATCTAAGGATGTATTTAGACATCCTTTATGTTTAAGCACCTGAAATGGAGACCAAAGAAGTTTTCTTGCAAGAGATGTGTTTAAGACACACTTCGTTACAAAAAGCCAAAAGCCAGCAAGATTTTGTTCCTTATAAGGGTAGCAGCAGGAAACACATACAGCACAAATAGATCTATTATTTACTATCCAACTAAAGCTTTATCAGTGCCAGCAGTGATCCAGACTGAATATTATCAGCAAAACTGCTTTGACATCAAGCTGCTTTTCTCACAGAGAGTTTTCCTGGATTCTCCAGGCCCTGCAATGAGAACTGGAGAAACATGCAGGACAGTGTATGAGCAAACAAGGCTACAGAAGCAGCCTGTGCTAATCATTGGAGCTGTTGGCACACTTAACCTCTTGCCAACAGCTGTGAAATTATTCTTTTTTCAGATCTGAAAAAAAACCAAAAAAACCACAGTTTTATTTTTTCCTCAGACATTTCCAGAAACAGTGATATGACCTTTAGGGGAATGCTACAGAAAATGGGAGAGATAATGGGTCCTTTGAAACAATGAATCAATGGGGGAAATGTATTTTCTTACATAATCCATCACCCTGATAAAATTTGCACTTGCTCTGTTAGGGAATAAACTGGCTGTAAACTGTTCTGTGCCAGTAGAGGGGCATGGTGCATGCTGCAGTCTGTAACGAGGACACACAACTGGGGATATTTTGAGCTGAGTGATTTACATAAGCAAAGAGCCTGATCCTGTGCATGCAGGATTCTGGAGCAATGGAGCAAGCAGGGAAGCAAAAGAAGGAATCACCTAACTTCCATGCATTCCCATGACTATGGTATCCAAAAGAAATGAATGGAAGATAATCTGGCTGTGTGCCACAGCTGGCATGGGGGGCTGGCTGGGACACTGCACTAGGCTTTTCTGCTTGCTGGTCAAGTGAAAGACTCTGATGGTTGTGAAGATGAAAACTTTCACTTGTTCTTCTCTGACAGTCTCACACCTTTTGTGAGATGTTTTGAGAACTGTATATCAGAGTTGAGGATTTTTGAGCATGGTCTGTGGAATTTAGTGGCAGTCAGCAGAAACAGCAAAGGTAACCAGTGCAGGATTAATGCAGATTGTCTTGGACTGTAGATATGAATCATACAATTGCTCGAACACCTTAAGAGTTAAGCTTGTAAAATACCTAAATATTACAGGTACAGAGCAATCAACCAATCTCAAGATAAAAAGATGCATCTGCTAAAAATTACTAGAGCCCATACCAAAATTAAGTTTTCCGTACAGTCTTATAGCTGTCATCTTCCAGCCAGAGTCCTTTGGGAATCAGAAATACTTCATGCTTTGAAAATCTTTATGAATCCACTGTGAAAAGGAATCATGATTCCTTTTAGAATTTAGATTTAGAAAAAAATTCCAAACTACTATTCTTTTTAAATGCTCAGAAAATTAATAAGGGTAATAAAACTCAAAATCATTGCCTTTTTAACCTTATGGTGACATTATTAAACAAAGAAGCAAAACAACTCCCAAATTCATCTTTGCTTCATCATCTGACTGAGTTTTAGCCAGTTACTGTGAAAGATGAAACTCCCAAATTAGTACCAGCGTAAAATGAAAATAATAGAGGATTTTTTTTCCTCTGCTTTCTCACCCCTTCATCATCTCTCCATTGGACAGCACTCTGGATTTAGTTCATTTCACTGTGGCGAGTGCTGGTTTGCTGCAGGTTAGGTCAGGCTGCTTCTCTTGTGGAGGGTGTCAGAAAAAAACACAAGAGAAATGAACACAGAGGAAAAAAATGCTCTACAGTAAGAGTCATGGAAATTGGTGGGACCGTTAGGCAGGCATCACAGCTGAAATAATTTCTGCCTTTTTAAAAAGGTAATGTTTTAATTTGGTACTGTCACTTCAAAACAAACAAAGCAAACTAACATTTCCTGGAAGAAAATAGTAATTTCTTAAAAGACTAGTCGTAAAGTTTGTTTAGATGTTCCCTTTTCAGAACAGGAATAATTCATAGCAGAGAGACATGTTGAAAGGTGCGTAGTTTGTTAGCAGTAAATAGTACTAAATACAATCCTGCTCTCTCCATCCTGCCATTTCTACAGTGAAGCTGGCTGGGCTGCCAGCTCTTCTGTCCAAGAATACATTAGCAATTTATCAAAAAAGCAAATGTCATTATACATGGCAAGAACAGGGAATTATTTTGCATTTGATTTCTAGCTCTGATAGCATTTTTATTGATTTAAATATTCTCCTGCATAACACACACTAGACACAAACGATCATTGTATTTTTGAACTTCCAATAACAGTCATCCTGAGTTGCCCAAATACTGATGGCTTTAATACAAATGAATACACAAACCCCTTAGGTCAGACTTCTAGCCTGCTCACTGATGAAGTTCAACAGGAGCTGCCAGACTAAAGCACAAAATAGCTAAGAACACAACCCAAAAACCGCTGTATGAGTATATTGTATATCCACAAAGCCAGGCATGAATCCTTTAGTGCAAAAATCTGGATTAGGTAGAAGTAGTGAGAAAATGAGTAGAAAATGAAGAAGGAAACATTTCCTTGTGTTGCCTGTCTCAAGTAAATAATGGCACAGTGGGGTCAGCACAGGGAGGTCATGTGTAATCACAGCTCAGCCTTCCCAAGGGACCTAGCTCCGGCCTCCCTGTGAGTACAAGGCTCTACCACTTCCCTTAGAAACACCTATTTTAGGAGAAAAATGGGAAAAGACCAACCTGATAGAGAAGAAATGTGATAATTTTCTCTTTAAGTGAAAAGGCTTTTTACTGTATTCCTTGAAAATGCAACTTTATGATTTATTTAAAGCACAAAACTATGTGGCTGCAGTGCTGGCTGTACAATGGGAAATTATGCACATGTTGGGACTCCTGGGTCATGAGAAAGGTGTTCCTTTGAATGTTTCTGATAGACATCATGTGTCAGACCCCACCTGACAGGATCTCTGATGAAGGGTGCCTATGGTACATGGCCAAGGCATCTTCAACAACTTCCCAAATTATGAAGCATTATGAAGCTTACAGTGCTCCAGAGAACAAGGACTCATGGATAGCCTTTGGGCCTCTTGAAGAATAAACACTAAGTCCTTGCTTGAAAGTGAAAGAGACTTGGCAGGAGACTAGGGCACAAAATTTTGACAGTGGTTTGCAAGATGTCCAGATGAAGGATGGGGATTTGCTTCTGCAGCTAGTGAAACACTATGCTCTGCCACAGGTAGAACAGGCATGACTTCAGCTTGCATCAATTTAAGGCTGTGTATGGATTTAAAGCAACACAGCTGCTGAAGGAATCAGGAAAAGGAAACAAAAAGACCTTATGACTCCATGTGGCCACCATATCTGAGAGGACTAGCTGAGATGTTCCCACAAGGCCAAAATAAAACCAGTGAGGGTGAGAACTTGGTATAAGAAAGCACAAGTTTACTATTCCTTGGTTACTCTGCTTGTAACTAGTATTGGATACAGAGGAGAACTGGTACTGAAGGGATTTGATCCCTGTCTCTGTAAATGCCAAGAAAAAATGAAACAGAGAAGGAGCTTTGCTTAGATAACTGCACCCACCCAAAACCAAGAGAGATGAAGTGCTGCTGGGCTCAGACATGATGACACCTGCAGCTCACGAAGGGCTTTGACATCTGCTCCCCAGTGACTCTGGCTGGAGGGATGAATTCATGGCCCCTCCCTAGAGGTCACAGACCCACAGCAGTTGGCAAATGAGACTGGCTGCTCACATCAGCGCAGAATTCATCAGCTCTGCTGGCTGTGGTTTAGAGCTAAACCAGGAGACCTCAGGGCTGAAGCAGTGGGGGAGCCCTCTGTGGCCTCTGCTGAGGGAAAATGGCAATAACCCCAGCAAGCAGAGGAGAACACTGCAGCAAAGGACAATTTATCTTCAGCCATGTGGTGCACTTGTTGAATGAATACACTTGAAAAATCAGATTCTGTAAAACTAGAAAACCTCCAGAGGTGTTGGCCCGTAGAGAGGACAACAGTCACAAATAAGATTACTGCCTCTCTTCCAGATGCTTCACTGGATTAGCATCTGCTTTATTGAAATGTGTGTCTAGCTTCAGCCTCCCTTCCTGGAAGTGATGGAGTCAATCTTACTTTTATCATCAACAAAAGAGGACTGTGTTCCCAAGACAAGAGAAGACAGGACATGTATAGACATGCATACTGCAGCTTTCCAGACCGTGCTGGCACAGCTCAGCTTTGTCACTTTTAGCCCCAGACAGGTTACAATTATTTTCTGTTTTCCTTTTTTTTCTCACTTAACAAATTGCACTGGAAAAGTTTAGTTATCAGAACTAACTTGTTTCTGCCACACTGGTAATGACATACATAACTGCCTACATGCTATATAAAAATTCAGTGATCCCATACCTAGAAAAACACATGTATGTGGGCTAGGGAAAGAGTGGGATGAGGACAGGTATAAACAGCATGATTTGGTTAGCCTGATTGAATGCTAAGCTTCAGTGTGTTATTCCTATTTATTTATAGGCTTGGATTTTTGATCATACAACTTTTTTATAAAATTAATACTTTTTAATAAAATTAAAGTAACCTCTACTGAGAAAGCATCAGAACACACTCCAGATATCCAAGGATGACAGTGGATTTACTCTGCTTGATTTATTGATTGAAGTTTTATCCACCTACATCTTTCTCAGGTGCTACCATTCTGCTTCCAGTTTCACATTTTAAAAGGAGCATTATCCTTCTAAAAAGAGGCATTTTTCAAATCCTATGTAATCTCCACACTAGACTGTTTCTTCTAAAAATATAAGTCTAAAAATGCAGTGCACAAATATGTTTTCCTCATATAAAACCACAATACTGATGGACTGTTCCATTCCCAATTAATTAAAGTGTGAGTATTGTAACATGCATTTATTTTTTTGAATTCTATGTTTTCAGTTTTTAGGTTGAGTTCTTTTGAGAGCCATGGTGAAAACTTTGCCTTACCATGGACCCAACTTTCAAAAGTGAGGTGATAATTAGACACAGATGATTCTTCTGTTTGAAAACCTCCACAAATTTACCCAATTAAGGTTAACAACCCAGTTAATGGTGGTTGTTAACTAAGAGCTTAAGCAAGCATGTCAAGGGTAGTCTGTAGATGTTGCTAAATGTTTGAGAAGTTGTGATGACTTCTAGTCAGTCCTGAGCAAGGTGAGTTTTAAGTTACTTGAATAGGACTTATGGTTTTTATTCTCCTAGAATACTGCCGCTTTTTTTTTTTTTCGTGGATAGTTTTATGGGCAGCCAGTGCAATTACTTTTTATGCTGTTGGAAGTGTTGTGTGCTAACTTTTGCTGCGTGTTACTGGGTCTGCTCCTGCTGGAAGGGTTCTCAGCAAGTGGTGATGGTCAGAGGACAATGCGGGCAGAAAAGACATTGATTGTTTGATGTTGGGTCACTGCTGGAGCTGGTGCTATCGCCATGGACATGTTTGGGATCTCCTCAGTGGCAGTGCTGTGTCTCAGCTGTGCAGTAATGTTGGTTCTCAAGTTCTCAAAGCTAAAGGCTTGTGAAGTTGTGTGCAGTGCCCCCTTAGCTCACCAGGGAAGGCTGCAGCACGACAGGAGACACAGCATCAAAAGGCAAGCCTGGAGCAGCTGCAGTGGTGTGTGTCCAAGATGCTGCAGTATCCACCATCAGAACAGCTCTCTTTTTCCTAATTTAAAATTTTTTATATGTACTGTGCAAGAAAGTATCCTTCAAACAATATGTGTTTAATATCTTGCTAGTGAGGTACTTTAAATAAGTTTAAGTAATAAAGGACTGTCTATCAATCCAAGGTTACTCTACTTCATGAAAAAAAACAGTAAGAGTCTGACTTGGTGTTAGATGCTCTGAAAGCACCTGGCTACCATACAAACTGTTTTCCAAGACGTTAAAAGCATACGATTCCTCCAGTAAGTGATGGAAAATATCAATTGCCAAAACTTTCTCAGAAAAGCTTCTTCCTTAAATTTAAGAATCTCCATATTGTATTTTGCTTAAAGCTGATTTCAAAGTATCTTAGCTTAAGCTCTGAGGAATTTGGTGCCTACTGAACATTTTTTAAAGTATTTTCTGTGGTAAACCGAAGTTCTTTCAAGTCTATAAAAGAACCTAAGACAGCACAATGTGTATGAAGCAGAAACTTCCATGGGAAAAAAACTTCATAACATTAAGATGCAAAAAGAATAGGATAAAAACATTGGAAATACTGAGATGTCACTCCATAAATCATTGTTGTACCCCCTCTTAAAATATATTTTTGCTTTCCTTAACTGACATAGGACATTGCAGAAATAAAAAAGACTCAAGATCATGTGATAGAAATGATTAGATGTCTGGAGTGACTGCTACAGGAAGAAAAATTAGAGCATGCTTAGGGAGAATAGTGTGACTTGCACAAAAGTAGTAAATGAAAGGCTCTATTTGTTATTTTGCCTAATGAAATGAGGTAAATCAGTGGAACAGGCAATATATTTTAAATTAATTACAGATGGAGATTAATCCTATGATGTTTAACTGAATGCCTGAGCGTTGCAAAAAAGGTAACAAACGTGAAGCAGAAATGCAACAAAGCACCATTTAGGTCAAGGTACATTCTAGACTTATGCTGGTGGTAGCAGAAGCAGTACCATAGCAGTACTGAAATAGAGTAAAATGGCTATTTAAAACTTCAAAAGAAAAAAACAACAACCTACTGTTTCAAACCCCATCTTCAACCCTCAAAAGGTCAAATTCAGCCCCAGAACAGCAGGTACAAAGGACACACAAGCTGAATTTGGCGCTAGAGGTGTATGACTTTATCCTTCATCTCCAAGGTTTTACTGTATCTTTTTAAAAATTTTTTGTTAAAAGCTTAGACTGAGTTGTTATTCTCAGCACAGTCCCATAGGCTTTAATGCGACTATCATATTTTATTTGTGCATTTTAGTCAAATGCATTAGTCATGTATCAGAGATGACCTTGTAAGGGATAATGCTGAAAGCAGGAGAATATTAAAATATTATGAAAGGTAATTGAATTAAAATGATAAAAGTTAATAAAGACAGAACATTAAATACAAAACAAGCTCAGGGAAGGCACCAACTCTAAATGGAAGTAGGCAGTGAATATTGTCATTCTGAATTATTTTTGCTCTAAGTATGTCCATTGTTATGGATATTTGCAACTGAATGCAGTTAGCGTGTTCCACTTTGTCAAATACAGGGCAATCTATTTTATACTGACTCTTTTTCTTGCAATATTAAAAAAAGAATTAAAATTGCACATTAGAAAATACTTAATAGCAATTGTAGAATACACACCAACTGAAAAAGGAAATAAAAATAAGAAATGACCACTTTTCCTGAGAAAGCATGGTGGACTTGCATCAGTGCTGCAGGACTGGGAGAGACAATGCACAACTTGCTTTAGAATGCAGGCTCTAGCCCATTCCCTTGGCTGTGGGATGGAAAACAGCTTTCATGTGCTGGTGATGGTACTGGAGGTGCAGAGCAGCTGTGGTTAATAATGCTGAGCAGAGCCATGGGGAGCCCAGGGTTAGCAGGGCTATTGCCCACACCCTGCAGGAGGGGCAGTGGCAGTGCTGTTTGTCCCAGGAGTCACCCTCTCTGTCCAGGCCGACTGAACCAGGCTGGCCCCACTCTCGGTACTGGAGATGTGGGGTCGTGTCCTTGCTCAGAGAGCACCGTGGGTGCTCTGAGCACTTGCTCCTCCCCTAGGCAGAGCTGTGTACACAGGATACACAGCAGGATGTGGAGGCTGTGTTTATGTACTGGAAGCCCAAAGAGAGCCAAGAGGTATATTTATATCCACTGCCAAAGCAGAGAAAGAAAATGTATAAAATTCTGGTCTGAACTTACACTAAAAACTTAGAAAATGTCATCATTACAGTCTTATGTACAGTATCACCTGAGGATGTGACCCTGGCAATTTGCACACCCTCAGGAAAACTAATGGTTATCTCGACATGGCTGGAAGAAAAACTCCTGACAAAACAGAAATGGAATGAAAAAACTCGAGAACACAAACACCACCAACACGTATGAATCTGATTAAATGCTGCCCTCACTGAGGAGAACTGTGCTTTATGTTCAGAAGATGTGCTGTGCCCTGAATGAACACTCAAGCTATTTAATCCAAATATGGTTAAACTGAAAATTGTGTTATCCCCTTTTTAGCCTGAATTGTGGGCAGAGCTTGGCAAACGAAGCTTGCCTTTGGAAACGTGCCGATCGCATGTCACTGCCTCTCTGCAGCGATGATGGGATTTCGATTAACGAGAGACAGGGCGAGGGGGATGCTGACTGTAAAGAGCAATCCCATCACCTGACAGTAGCTCTGTGATGAAATCTCTTACACAGATTAAAGAGGGAAGGGCAATAACTCATCAGAAAAAGCAGAACTGTCTGCTTAATTACTTGAAAAATGTCTGAGCCACTACCTTTTATGACAGCTGGTGGGTATAAACATGTCCACAGTTTTAATTAATTTTACCTCTTCTTTCACTGCACCTGTATAGCCTGGAGAAAAGGGATTCTAATGAAATTACAATTGTGCATTTCTATGTGAGTTTGAAACACAATTTGGCAATAACCAAAAACTGAGGAATTTCCATGGATTTAACTGGAGACAGAAAGTGTACATGGAAATATACTTCCCAACAATAATAATTATTCCAAATCAAGCCACAGTGCAAAGTTCCTTCTCTTAATTTATATAACTTTTAGCTTTTTGGTGTCCATTTTAATTTAAAAAGATAATGGAGGAGGCTTTTTTCTGGAGTGAAGCAGAGTTATGGTGAAAATCCCTCTTGGCGTTTTCAAAGCAGCAACAGCATAAGCTCATACTTTTGACCTTGCAGTCCTGCTATTCTCATTTAAAATTGATGAGTGAGACCCTTGAATTTATTCTGCTGAAAACAACACTTATTATAATGACTTTTATAAACATACCACTAATTGTTCAGCATCCTGAAGTGCCAGCTCTGCAGAAAAATGAAAGGAGCAGAGGTCTTTCTTGCCCCTTTTTTTCTTTTTTCTTTTTTTTTTTTT